>FLRD01000090.1:0-139473 GCA_900088485.1 Plasmodium ovale wallikeri | reverse complement strand
TATATATATATATATATATATATATATATATATATATATATACATACGCAAATTTTGAGGATATACGTAAACACACAATTGTAACGCCCTCATTTATATAGCGAGTCAATGTCAAAATCATCGGGGATGTCCAACTGGCGCATGGCCTCTTGCACTTCATCCTTTGAAATATTATGTTTTTTAACCAAATCTTTTAGATTGTCAATGGTAACATTATTCGGGTCTATATTCTTATTTGTATTGGAATCATAAATTGAATTGTATTGATTAATGACATCCCTTATGTCATCCTTTATATTGTTAGGTGTATCAGAATGTAGTAATTCTTTTTCATCTAATCGTTCACAATTTTTTCTTTTATTTTTATGAATCCATAATACATATTCGTCAAAATTTTTAATGGCATCTTTATCTTCACTACTTGAAATGGTAATTTCTCTCAGTTCATTTTGTACATCTACATTACCTTCATTTTCTAAACTCACTTCTAAAATTTTTAGAGCCCTTTTAGGAGAGCATGCATTACTATTAATTAGTAAGTCGTATAAATGGCCACTATTATTTTTAGTTGAATATAATAATATTTTTTGATTCTCTAATTCTGTTAAGCTATTTATCCATTTTTCATTTATGTTATTAAATGAGATTGGAAATTCTTTTTTCCTAATTATGTATTCAATATATCTGTACATATAATTTAAGTATATTGTTTTAATATCATTTGGCTCGAAACTTACATCTGTTTCGTCGTTATTATTAGATGATTCTTTCTCCTTCTGTACATCTTCACTTTTAACTTCGTGAGGGGTATTATATCTCATTGCATTGATTTTATCATACGTGAAAAGGTAATCCTCCAGACATTTCTGAACCTCAGCGCTGTCCTTGTATTTTTCCCGTCGGAATTCTACAATTTCCTTAAACATTTCCCCGTGGTCTTGATCTGCTATTCTATCTATCAAAGTTTCAATGTCTAGCTTGTCCTTCTCCGCGGCCAACTGCGCCCTGCGCGCGGGTGTCATCTCGCCACCGCCAACTCCGCCAACACTGCCAACTCCGCCAACACCGCCAACACTGCCAACTCCGGCAGCCCCACCTTTGGGGGATACGGGCCTGCCGGCGATGTCCCTCTCGGTGAAGTCGAAAAGCTGGCGTGGCGGACCGTTCCGGAAATGCTTGGCATGCTTAAACACGACGGGGAGGTAGGAGCTCCTGAACTCGTTTTTGAGATAAAGTTTGTTTTCCTTTTCGATTCTATTTTCATTGTAAAAGTAGAATATTTCAGCCATTTCTTTTAGCAGCACATTGGAGAGTACATTAATTGAAAACACATTCTCGTTAATAAAAATTTTGGAGTTCTCAAAGGTGTTAACAAAATTGGCATGACTAGATAGCATTTTGTCATTTTTAACAAATACAATATCTACATTATTTATTTTATTATCAAATATTTCTTTGTTAAAAAAATGAAATAAGTTGTAAGTCATGTTTGTTCTATTTATAAGATTAGTATAACCACATTTTTTTTTTTCCTTATCGTACAGAAATAAAAGTTCATAATTTTTTTCCTTAGATGTGGGATCAGGTTCTTTTTTGAGATCATTTTCATTTGATGTTTTATTTGGAAAAATATCAGATATTACTTTAATGAGAGTAGTAAATACATCTTCTTTTTTGACTAAACTAATGAGTATAATTTTTTCTTTTAATTTATCAAAATAATATTCTATCGTACTTACATTTTCGTTATACATCATAAATAATAGTTTGCTATTGTTTGTATTCATTTCTTCTACTCTTTTGTAAAAAACTATTTCACATGCATACTTACATTTGTTCATAATAAAATCTATTTCATTCAACTGTAAATTTATAAGTGTCTTTATCCCTTTTTGAAATACTCTGTACAGATTCATGTAATTATTGGTAAATATAGCAGATGCAATGTGTTTTGTTGGAATCTTTTTATCAGCCCATATGTCTGTACAATCTTCTCTCCTTATTGCATTTTCGATTATACTCATAATTCGTTCTCTGCTAATGTGAGGAAGTCCTTTTAACTTTACAAAAAAACTATTTAATGTGTTAAAATGTTTTATATCCTTAAAAAGGTTCAGTTCTTCCTCGTTAAGGTACGTTTCTAAATTTACCAGCTCATCCAAAAAGAAGGGCCAATTATTATACTCAATTACGAATCGTATGAATTGCTTCATCCTATTGATCTTAACATAGTTGAAAATGTCAACGTTCTCGTCATCTATAACTTCTTCGCTGGGGGGGGGGTCTTCTTCCTCGGTGCTGCTCCTGTTAACTTCCCTGACGCTGCTAAGCTCGACACCCTCCGGTTTCACCGTCTCTTCCTCGTAATCCTCCTTGTAGTCCCCCTCGTCGTCCCCCTCCCCCTCCGCATCCGCATCGGCATCATCATCCGCATCATCATCGTAAAGAGTTTCAAAAATGTCGTTTGCCTCTCCAGGGGTGCCGCTGACAGTCCTTTTCTGCCTCTCCGCCGGCTTCTCCGCAGGCTTCTTCCCCTCTTTGGCTGCCTTAACCGTGTCGTTTTCGGTATTACCGCAGTACTTGTGCACATACGTGGTGTACTTTTCGTAAATGTTCAGGCACTCATCGAGAATAACTCGGGATAGAATTAGCGAGTTTCTGACGTCGCTGTGTATGTACACAGTGGCGTCATTCGTTAAATAGTCAAAGTTATAATCGTAGAAACTCAATCCAGAGATGTCTTTCGTAAAACGTACGACAATATTATTTGGCAAATCAAAGCGGAATAAATGTTTGGTATAGAAATTCAAAAAATAGTAAGCAATTTCTTCTCTATTTTTGGTGGTTAAAAGGATATTATTTTTTAAGGGGTAATCAATTTTCACACTTTTCATTATATAATCAACATTCTTAATATTCATACGTTCATCATACACACTATTATCGTTATAAAGATCAACTAACACATCAGTTTGTAATATTTTTTTAAAAATATATTTTTGTTTAGTTCTCATTTTTCTTATATTTCGAAATAATTCTCCTATAACTACCATCATCTGCAGAGTCATAATATTATTCGTTGTTTCCACCTTTTCCTTTCTTTCGTATTTTTTCAACAAGCTCTCAATATCTTCATTCTCATTTCCACTATCGTTGAGAAATTTCACACAAGCACATGTCAATGCATTATGTACATATGTCAAATCAAATTCGCTCAGTTCTTTTAATTTTTGTATCCCTTGTGTCAGGTGTTTTGTTGAATTGTTTACATCACACAAGAAGAGTGACGCAGCAAATTCGTTCAGTGGTATTCTAAATCGTTGCATTTGAGGATTCCCATCGTCCTTAGAACTGTTACTTACTATTTTCCTAGAAACGGAAGATTCTCTCTCTTGAACAGGGTGGTGACCACCCATATTCATGCCTTCCCTTCCAATCTCTCCTTCATCTCCCACGCCATACGAGTTTCCCCACAATAGAGCAACGTTTCGCTTTCTATACACATTAGTTGTCATCTGTATGGCTTTGTTTATATCTTTTGTAACACCTGACCTGAGAAGGAGAAACACCACATCATCCTCTACATCGGAAGGAGCTTCATTGATGATGTTCTCTTTGCGGCTGTTTCTGTCAAGGAGGCATCCCTCTCCCGCCGTCACGCAAGAAGGCCCAGTCGTCTCGGCTGTCGCGGTTGTAGCGGTTGTAGCGGTTGTAGCGGTTGTAGCGGTTGTAGCGGTTGTAGCGGTTGTCGCGGTTGTCGCGGCTGCCACGGCTGGAGACCCTTCCGGTGGCGAGGGTGTACCAACATGGGAAAGCTCTTTGTTGTATTCAAAGTTGTAGAACTCTCCATCTCCACCACCAGAAGCATTTCTAATGTAAGAAAAGAGAATAGCAGTTTCTCTGTCAGATAAGTTTAGGTCTCCTATATAAGGAGCATAAAAATAAAAATCTATATTATCTAACAATCCAGAAATACCATGAATATATTTAATTATTTTTTCTTTTATGGGATCAATTTTTTTAGATGTGTTATAATTTTTAATATCTTTAAATGGTAATACATCTGTAATTAACAGTTTATTATATTCATACATAACTCTTAATATGGTGTAGTTTAGAAGTAATGGTGAGTTTTTTAAAAATGAGCAAAGAAGAATATCAGGTAGATTTATAAAATGGTTATTAACAATTTTGTATGTTTTCATATTTGGTATATCTAATAATGCATCTACATTACTATGAATCCAATATACTTTAATAAATTTAAAATATGGAAGTGCGTTATTAAAAATGCTATAATTAAAATACGTCCATATATTTTTAATGTGTTCTTCTATTTCTATGTTATTATTAAATTTATAAGGTGTTGAATAAGTTATACCATTTTTTTTCCTCGATAGGGAATCCTCCGACGGGCCTACCGACGAGCCTACCGACGGGCCTACCGACGAGCCTTCCGACTGGCCTTCCGACGAGCCTACCGACTGGCCTTCCGATTGGCCTTCATTTACATTAAACACAGTTTGCACTTTTTTGAAAAAGTTAAGTAATATATTAATTATTTCTTCATAATCTGATAATAATTCTATGTATATCTCGTTATTCATCAGATTATGAAAAGTAGTGGAATTGCCATTGGTAGAATTAAAGCATGATAATTTTGTGTCACTATCAATCTCTATCTCGTTATATAATTTAGTTTGAAATGTTGTATATATAATGTTTAATATATAATTTTTTACATATCTAATTATATACATTAAGTATATTTTATCTTCTGAATCGATCTCTAAATTTTTTTTATAGTATTCGTGTAAATGTTTATTCAAACTAAATTTGATTGAGGTTATTCCTTTTTCTAAAAAGTCATTGAATGCTTCCTTACCTACATATATAGAACTCCGTAATGATTCAGTTGGAAATATTATGTTCGTCCATTGGCTAATATTGATATCTGTTAGCATATTAACCTCTTCTTCGGTTAAAAGAGATTCTCCTTCTAAGTGTGTAGCGGGATTACTACTATTCATTGGTGACGTAGTCGACGTTGCATTACTATCTTGGTTATTTTCCTCATGCTTCACAAACATGTCATAACTTAACTTTTCACCTTTACTTTTTGTTTTCTCCTTACACAATCTCTCTCTTTCCTTATTAATCTGAAATGGGATTAAACTAATTGAGCAATCTTCCAATTGTGATTCTGTTTTGTAAAAATTGGTGTTTACTTGCTTAATTTTATAGTACCTCTTTGTGGTCACACATTCGTTTTTGGCATCATAAAAAAGGTTTTCTTCCTTAGAAAGGATCCACCTGTCACTCCATTGCTGAAACTTCATATGTTTGTTTATCTCCTCTTCGGTCAGGATCTCCCCATCTATGTACATCCCTTCCTTGCGATTTCCATTGCTACTACCTGCAGGGATGGAAGCGCTTGAATAGGAGTTACCCCCGCTATCTGTGCTTATATCGTTTCCCAGTTTGACTTCACCAAAAGTGTCTGTCACGTCAGTTCCCGGTCTGTGTCCTTCTTCACCGCTTGCATCGCGTCCTTCTTCACCGCTTGCATCGCGTCCTTCTTCACCGCTTGCATCGCGTCCTTCTTCACCGCTTGCACCAAGTCCTTCTTCACCACTTGCACCAAGTCCTTCACCGCTTGCACCAAGTCCTTCTTCACCACTTGCACCAAGTCCTTCTTCACCACTTGCACCAAGTCCTTCTTCACCGCTTGCACCGCTTCCTTTCTCACCACTTGCACCGTCTCCTCCCCGTATATGTTGTACCTCCCCCGAGTCTGCTCTCAGTGGCCATGTCCCTAAATTACCTCCCTTAAACGAATTACGTTTCTCTTTTTTCCTCAAGTTAAAAAAATGAGAATTTAGTTCATATTTCGAATTACTACTACTAAGATACAAGGGTTGCAAAAAATTAAAGTAATCAACCATATTCCGAATCTTTACTTCTTCACTTTTATTAAGTAACATGGTTAAACAAAACAGTCGTAAATACTTATGTACCCAATTTACCATCTTCTGAAGATGATATTTTGTTCTTCATGGGTGACCACGTTAAAAGGATAGGGAAGGAGGAGAATGTACATGGGACGACGGTGAGATGTTGCGTGGGCATGTAGTTGTTTACGTGCATGCGTGCACACGTGCATATATATATATATATATATATATATATATATATATATATATATATATGCGCGTACGTCGGCATAACTAGCACTTGTGCTACGTGATTCCTCACGTTACATACCAAAAATTAGCAAGTTCGGTGAGATATGCATGTGCGTGTGTGTATGTATGTATGTATGTGTGTAGATGGATGCGAGGACGTGATTAAACGGGGGAACAAAAGGAACAACAAATTTACTTTTTACTTTTTTCGATACATCCTTTTTGGATTATATAACATTATTCTTCACAGTGTTTCTCCTCTACTAACTTTATATTCATGTGAATACACTGTATATTGCATTGTACTATGTGGTTCTATTTCGCATAACACAGTGTTTGTGGGGTAAGAAAAGGGATGTAATGTTTTTATTTTATCTATACTTATAAAACGGGAATTAACCTTAACGTTAAAGGGGCTTAATCAAAATGGTAATTCTTTTCTACATACAGGGACCAAAAAATGATCACTCAATTTGTTTCAAATGAAAAAAAAAAAAAAACAAAAAAAAACAATTGTATGCTAGCCACAAACACGTATTCACGTTTAACCTACAGGTCGTCAACATAAGGCTTGCGGGTTAAACACGTAGGGATGCCCGTATGCGCAAAAGTAAGCATAAGCATAAGCATAAGCATAAGCAGAAGCAGAAGCATAGCCGTACGCAGTTTGTACCCTCTCTCACTTCAAGGCAACTTAAATTAGGGGACACTTACCTTTCGCGTGATTTTTGATCCAAACGAGTTCTCTTCAATCGTTCTGCAAAGGGGAGCGCAAAAAGGGAAAGGCAAAGTGGGTATACATTTGCCGCCACGATACGTATCGTCGGGGCATGGTAATGTATTGCGCAAAAAATCCGAATTCCCTCGGCGACCGCGCTTTTGCAAAAGGGAGGGGTGGATACAAAAACTCGCTCGTTGGGTGCAATAAGTTGCTTTGCGAATGAATATAAATTTCCCGATTTTGTTAAAACTTATTTTGATTATTGCACGTAGTTACGCACAGGAATTAATTGCAAAAGCCCTGAAGTATGGCACAACTGAGGAAACAGGCACGGCAGAAAAACTAATATAAGTACCTTACGCGCAGGCATAAGCACATATCTCTTCAAAGTATCGCCACATCGCCGCAACACGGCAACACGGCAACACGGCAACACCGCAACGCCGCAAATTATCATGTATGCGGTTTTCCCCGATCGACAAGCACGCGCCGCGCCGACCCTTTGTACTCTCGAAAAGTTTTTATTTTTTTTACGCAAGGTTACACCTTTTTCGCCAACATTCCCCGAGTATTTTTGCTTCGTACTCTTCGTTTTCGTTTCCTCATTGTTTTGCCAATTGGGGATACAAATATAGCATATTTTTAACGTCCCCCCATATACCCCCTCATTATTTTAGCACTTCACGAAAGGGGAGAAGAACAATATAGGCAAGAAACATCACGCAAGAGAATCACTGAGAGTGACACCTTTTTTATTTTTACACATTTTTTTGAAAGATGAATGAATGTAAGAGTAAAGTGAAAGATTTTAGTTTGGCCCCATTTGGAAAGTTACAAATGCAGATATCAGAAAATGAAATGCCAGGTATAATGACTATAAGAGAAGAATATGAAAAATTGAAGCCTTTAAAAAATGCAAAAATAAGTGGCTGTTTACATATGACAATTGAATGTGCATTATTAATTGAAACATTACAAAAATTAGGTGCACAAATTAGATGGTGTTCATGTAATATTTATTCGACTGATGATCATGCAGCTGCTGCTGTTAGTACTCTTGAAAATGTAGCTGTATTTGCATGGAAAGGAGAAACATTGGATGAATATTGGTGGTGTGTTGAAAGAGCACTTACATGGGAAAATGATCAAGGACCAGATTTAATTGTTGATGATGGTGGAGATGCAACTCTTTTAGTACATAAAGGTGTAATGTATGAAAAATTATATGAAGAAAAAAATATTTTACCTGACCCTGGGTCAGGTAAAAATGAAGAAGAAAAATGTTTTCTTAATTTATTAAAAAATTCAATTATTAAAAATCCAAAAAAATGGACAAATATATCTAAGAAAATTATTGGTGTATCAGAAGAAACAACTACTGGTATATTAAGATTAAAAAAAATAAAAAAAAATAATGAACTACTTTTTTCAGCTATAAATGTAAATGATGCAGTTACTAAACAAAAATATGACAATATTTATGGATGTAGACATTCTTTACCTGACGGGTTAATGCGAGCTACTGATTTTTTAATTGCAGGAAAAATAGTTGTTATATGTGGTTATGGAGATGTTGGAAAAGGTTGTGCATCATCTATGAAAGGAATGGGTGCAAGAGTATATGTAACTGAAATAGATCCTATTTGTGCAATTCAAGCTGTAATGGAAGGTTTTAATGTTGTTACTTTAGATGAAATTGTAGAAAAAGGAGATTTTTTTATTACCTGTACAGGTAATGTTGATATTATTAAAATAGAACATTTATTAAAAATGAAAAATAATGCTGTAGTAGGAAATATTGGTCATTTTGATGATGAGATACAAGTTAATGAATTGTTTAATTATGAGGGTATACACATAGAATATGTAAAACCAAATGTAGATAGAGTTACATTACCTAACGGAAATAAAATTATTGTACTTGCAAAAGGAAGACTTTTAAACCTTGGTTGTGCAACTGGACACCCTGCATTTGTCATGTCCTTTTCTTTTTGTAATCAAGTATTTGCTCAACTAGATTTGTGGGAAAACAGAAATACAGATAAGTATCAAAACAATATTTATTTACTTCCAAAACATTTAGACGAAAAAGTAGCCTTTTATCACTTAAAAAAACTTAATGCTTCACTAACGCACTTGGATGAAAAACAATGTGAGTTCTTGGGAGTATCCAAGGAAGGTCCCTACAAAGCAGATTCGTACAGGTATTAATGTCCTGCTCCGAAGTATACTCAGACAAATGCGCTTTCCCAATTTTCTGTGCTTCTACATTGTGAAGGAAAAGCGAAACGTAAAAAAAAAAAAAAAAGGAAAAAAGGAAAAAAGGAAAAATGAAAAAAGAAAAAGAAAAAAGAAAAAAGAAAAAAGAAAAAGAAAAAGAAAAAAGAAAAAAGAGTACCGGCTAATGCTCATACTCCTACAGTGCAAAACAGCATTTGCAAAGCTGAAAGAGACACACGCGGCATCTTTTTCATTGCAATTATGCACGTGTTGCTTCTTTTTTTTTTTGCAAGCCCCTGCCAAATCGTTAACGAAAGATAAAAGTTATTTTCAAAAGTATGTCACGAAGTCGTAAATTAAAATAAAACGTGTTTCACCCCTTTTTACAGTAACAAAATTGCACACAAAATTGTGGTTACGCAATTTTTAAAAAATACATATTTTTTTTTTCCAATTTTTGCTAGTGTATGTCGCTTGGGCGAGTAGTGCACCAATATATTTTTTATGTACATGTGCATACATAAAACTAAACTGTAAACGTTAACATCGCATAAGTTGAAAATTAATATAACGCATTTTTCATTAATCCTCTATTATGAAACCGTTTTTTTTTTTTTTTTTTTTTTTCCACTTTTTGCAAAAGAGAGACATTTAAACAAATCCAAGGGGTAAACCGAGTGATCGCATCATATTTTCCTCTTCCAATTTTTCCTTAAGCCTTTTATTTATTTCTTCCAGTTTACGTGCGTTCGCCCTTTCGTTATCATCGCTGTCTTCCATTTCGTCATTTCCCGGCTTCTTCTCTTCTTCCATCGTTTTTGCACTCATGTTTTCACCCCCTTTTGTGCTCTTCTCCTCATTATATGCAAAATTATTCGTTTCCATTTCTTCAACAGTTTCGTAATGATAGTTATCCCGTAACTGGGTTCTTCTCGATCGCATTCTTCTCTCATTATAACTATGATTTCCATCACCCCCATGGAAATGTCTGTTATTTGAAAAATGCGATGCACCGTTACTTCGAAAATTCGGTGCATCATTATTTCTTTCTTCATCACGATAAGGCGAACCTGATTTGTCTCTTCTTCCCGTCTCTCTATATTTATCCTGGCTCTCCGGGTGTCTGTGCCGCCCTTCCTTAGGGTGCCCCTCCCTCCATTCGCCATTTCGTGTATCCCGTTTTTCTTCACGATGTCTGTCCATCATTTCGTCATGCCACCTGTCTCGCCTGTCTCTCCTTCCTCGTCTGTCTTGCCTGTCCGACATATCCCACCTGTCCCGTCTTTCATACGGGTTTCTATCCCTTCCAGCTCTGTCCATTCTGTGATCATGTCTGTGGTTTTCACGCATATGCCTCTTTTCTCCGTCATCGTCACTATTTTTTTCATTATCATCACTAGGTCTATGTTTGCGTTTATTTTCCTCCTTCTCTGTTCTTCCCTGTCCTGTGTACTTACCGCGTTTCTTTTCTCTATCGACATCTATGCATCTTTCCTCCCCTTCGCTGGTATCATTGTCCTCCTCTTCGTCCGTTAAGTCTGGCACATCTGTTATGTCCGCTATGTCTGTTATGCCTGTCACGTCGGCTACCTCCGCTACGTCAGCTGCGTCCGCAACATTCTCGTCATCTTCACCTCCGTGGTGTCCTTTCCCCTTCTGTGGTGAAACTCTTTTCCTTCCTGTCTGTTTATTTTTTCCCTTTTCGTAATCCCTTTTTGTGCAATATTTATCCTTTGGGGATGAACTATTTTCACTACTTCCTTCTTTTTCTCTTTCGTAAATGTTTTCTCTTTCTTTTATATTTTTGCGATCTTCCCTTTTCTTATTTTCCTGCCCTTTGTTATAACCGTTTTTATGTTTTTTTTTATTAGAGTCCCTAACAGGTGAGGGGCTTCGTTTATCGGTCGGTTTATGACCTTTCATTTTTCCTTTAAATGTCCTTTTTCTATATGTCTCCCCCTTTAAACTAGAACTGGAATATAACTCGAGGGATGATATGCTGCCAAGCTGGGATTCACTCCTTTTTCTTTTGCCTTTTTTCTCCTTGCTTCCTTTCGTTCTTTCTCTTTTCTCTTCGCTTCCTTTCGTCTCTCCTGATGAACTTGAATGGTCAGTTTCGCTTTCTGTGCTCAAGTCAGAATTTTGACTGATACTAACTTTCCGCTTGGAAGACTTTTTTGTGTGTTTTTTTTCTGGAATTTTTTTTTTTTTTTTTTTTTCTTCTCTTCCTTTTTTGTCAACATCTTTGTAACTTTTGCTTTTCATGTTATTTTTTATAGGTTGTTTTCCTTTTTTATTTGATGCGATTTTCTTTGCACTAGAATTAGAGTCACTAGCATCTATGGTTATGCTATCCGAAAGTGTGCTGTTACTTGAACTACTGGAAGTTATACTGGGCGATTGTTTTTTTACTCTTTTTCTTTTATAAGAACTGCTTAGTTTTTTTTTTCTACCTGTGCTAATTGAATCGCTTGATGAAGTATAACTAGATGATCTTCTATAATTATTATTATGATCACGGTGAGCTCGGTGGCCGCTTCGATCTCGATGGCCGCTTCGATCTCGGTGGCCGCTTCGATCTCGATGGCCGCTTCGATCTCGATGGCCGCTTCGATCTCGGTGGCCGCTTCGATCTCGGTGGCCGCTTCGATCCCGGTGCCTGCTACGATCTCGGCGGTCGCTGCTTCTTTTGCTTTTTTTTTTAATTGGTGAGTCCCCTTTTTTCCTTTTTTGGGAATCTTCGACTTCTGTTGACTTTCTCTTCTTTGGGACCCACAGCCCCTTATCATTTTTAACTAGGTTATTGCTCTTTCTGCAGACGGAAAGGAAAATTGTTCATCGCGTAAAGTGTACAGATGCATTACCAGGTTGGATATACTCCCGTATGGGATGCCAAGAAGATGTAGTATGTACACGGAAAGTAGCAAAAGGACAGCAATTGAATGCAGGGTATAACAATGCAACAGTGGGAAGAAAAATATGTCCCCACATAAGGACAATTTTCTTTTGTATACTTCAAGTAGGGCTTGTCATCATTGTAATCTCTGTCATTGTCATTATGACTTTTTGGTTTTACTAATGCATGGGCATAATCCCAATTTCTGTGTTTTAATAACTCTTTATCATCTTGCTCTTTTAATGATTTCTCTTGATTATAAACAGGAACTAATTTAGGCATTTTAACTTATAAATGGGTAAAAATTCGTTACGCTTATTTACGCAGTTTTTTTTTTGCATTTAACAAAAAAAAAAAAAAAAAAAAAAAAAGTTATATATGCAAATTAATTCATCGTTTGTACTTTTTATAAAAAAAATTATGACCAAGTCATAAAAAAAAAAAAAAAAAAAAAAAAAATTTGAATAAAAGCTACTTAGCGATAACAGAAAATCGATACATCGTGCTTAATAAAATTGGAGAAAGAAAAATGGAATAAACATACGAATATATACATATATATATATATATATGTATATTTACGTATGCGAGTAAAATATTGGTAAAACGACGTTTGTGTAAAGTGGTAGGTGGAAGATATAGTAATTTACTTGTGAACATATTCCCTTTCTATCTTTTACAGTTCCACTGTAAAGATTTAAAAAAAATCCTTTTTTCACGTTATTATAAAAAAAAAAAAATAAAAAATGAATTGTTTATGAAAAAACTGCATAACAATATACCTTTTTACGGCTTTTGGAACCTTAAAAGGTTATGTTTAAGGCTGCACTGTTTTTATTATCGGCAAAAAGGAGTATTTTCACATTGCCCATTAAAAGTAGCTGTTTGCTATTGATTACTGGGCTTTGCACCAAAGGATGAGCACACGCAGGAAAACACATACATGGTATTCGAATTAGCGTGATAACGATACACAATGTAGAAGCGTCAAAGGGGGAGTTAGAAAAAAGGAGAATATGTAAGGGCATTTTTGACGGAGGTGTGAAACTATATGGAGAGACTTGCAGGTATTACGAAAATGGAACAAAACGAAATGAAGCTTTTTCATACATTTTTAATGTAATGGTATAGGTTTACGTAAAATGCTATATATATGTTTTGTAAGCCCTTTTGCGCATTACATTGTTTGTGCTTAGTCTGTCATATGTATCGCTGACATGAGTCTGTGTGCATCCTCTGGGATACTCACGCACGTATATATATATATATATATGCGTTTGTGATCCTACGTGCACATTGTAACCCAACATGGAAAACTCGTGCTTAGAGAAAGATGCTTATAAAATAATTACACACTTCCAACCGTTTAACGCGATTAGTTCGTGCGTATACATCCTTCAGACTTGTGAAAACATCTAAAAAGGAAGCATGCAGAAAGAACGGCGTATCATCAAACAGAAACGGAAAAAATGAGGAAAAAAGGAAGGGGAAAAAGGAGGAAACATCGCTTCCTTTTTACGAATTATCCACGTGTCAATATATGAAGAGGTTTGCTACCTGGGTAGTTGCTGCTTAACACGTTTAGAAAGAAGTTTACGCACTCGCAGAGAGACTCCTTATTCGCATTTTGGTTATCTATACATGGAGGGGGAAAAACAAAAAAAAAAAAAAAAAAAAAAAAAAAAAAAGGTACATGTATTTATATACGACAATGTAACATGCATGCAGGGAAGAAATTTTATGCCTTACCATAGCTGGTAATAATATTGTTTAATATGTTAGAAAATATGTCCGTATCCAAACTTGTTCTCCTTTCTAATTTTTTATACTCCTTTCTCTTTTTTAAGGTTCCCCTGAGAATGTCCTCTTTTTCTAGGTATAGCTGGGGGGAGGGAAAAAAAAAAAAAAAAAAAAAAAAAAAAAAAAAAAAAACATATGCACGAGACGCTAAAATCGGTCAGGTAATCCGTATATTGGCATTATAGCTGTAACGTTGTTATATTGTGTCTATCATGTGCTGATATTATGGTAGTGTGCATTGGGTGCACTTCCCTAACCATAATGCTAAAGTTCAATAGAGCGGTGAGGAGATCAGATGGTAACGCCTTGGCAGATTGGAAGAAGGTTGGGCACAGCCCCATGTTGCTGTTAATTAAAGCAGAAGAACTGCACCTTTGTGGGACGTCAAAAATGAAAAAGGAGTCGACGAAAAATAGTAAGGAGGAGTAAAGCAAAATTATAAGGGAGTTATTTTCTAGCACTCGAAAAGGGATATTATAAATATGATTTTTTAGAATTATGAACGCTAAATCATGATTTCTTAGGTAGCTTAATAGATCTGTATGGTCATATTTTACGTTAATTATATCATCTACATTATTAGTATTAAAAAATGTTTCCATTGTTTCCATAAAATGTTTTTTTCCTTCATCTGTTATCCCATCCACCTGTCCATTTTCACAAAGATGATTCTCATTTTGTATATGCTTACTATTTGGAGATTGTAAACAAGGTTCCTTGTCTACTTCGTAGAAATAGTTAAGGATAACCGGATTGAGCAAAAACGTGTTTACATTTTGCAAAAGAGTGAAAGAGTGTCTAAAGTAAATGTGTATGTTTAGGATGAGGATGTTATAATCAGATGCACTTAAAATTTTACGCCTGAGAAGGTATAATTCTGAAATATCTTTGTTTTGTAAAAGGTCCTTAACGGTAGATGTATACGTATTTAAGAATGTATAATCTCTCTTTTCATTAATTTTGACTATGTTTAGAAGCCTTTTATGTGTATTGCCAAAAGTTATGTGAAAAAGCTGATTCATTGCTTCCTTTTCGTTATCCCCATTCTCTTGTTGTGACACGATGTATATGCAACATAACGATTTGTAATATAATAAATAAAGGCATGATGTTATGAAGTAATGCAGTACACTTACTTCCCTGTTTACCTTCTCCCGGATGTTTATCCTTCTCTTTATATTTATATTGTCCAGGTATCTATAATCCCCGTCATTGTTTACATATTTCTCGCAGTTTAAGTGCAGATCGCTCAATACATACTTGCAGAAGTAGATGCTCTTGATTTCCCTGCACTCCAGGATGTCGCACAGCCTGTCCGCGAGGCTGCACGGCGAGGGGTGGGGAGAGTTAGCTTAATTATGAGCATATACATGGGTTGCTCCTACATGAGGGGCTGCTCAAATGAGCACCTACTAAATTTTGCACTTACAATAGTGCTTAAAAGTGCACACATATGCAATACACACTCACCTGGTGCGCTGAGCGAAAAATAAGAATGAGAAGGGGTCTTTAATTTCGGTCAGGATGTGCAACACCATTTTGCACGTTTCGACTACACTAGTGAATTGCTCGTAAATGTTTAGATTCAAAAAAATGAAAAGTAAAAACAGGGTACAAGAATACTCTATGAAAGTATGTCTAACTTGGTTTTTATTTTTCCCTTTCTTCTCATCGTATATATCATGTAGTTGTAGTACTTCACCGTAAAGTAACACCTTCAGTATATTTTTTTTATTGTTAGGTAAATTAAAAACTTTAATGATAACATTACATAAAAAGAGAGAAAAGCTTTTATTGTAAAAAAAAGTTTGTTTTTTAACTGCATATTGTATGAGGAAATAGACGTAATTTGTCTTGTATAACATATCGTCAGACAATAAACCAAAAATTATTTTTTGTTGATATGTATTTTCCCCAGAAAGTTCAAACATTTCGTATAATATTTCTGGGCTAATCTTGACCTTTGGAAGTTCTTCGATCAAATGATTTTCTCCAAAAGTTGTTGCCCCTCTCATCCTACAGCAGTTAGGAAGAGGTGAAAAAAGCGATGAGAAAGAGGTGAAGGAGAAACAAGGGGAACACCCTGCAGTTGGAGGTATCACTCCTTTCGTTTGCACTACCATAGTGCTATTTATGTCTCTTTCTTTTCCTTTATATATATATATATTTTTTTTTTCTATTTCCGTGCAAAAATTCTACGTTGTGTGTTAAGATGAGCATACCCACGAGAACACTTTCGTTTTTTTTTTTTTTTTTTTTTTTTTTAAAAGGTTATGTTTCCGTTCAGACATTTATGCTCACCTGGTTAGGTAAAAGTGCAGATTGAATACCTCCACGGGTATGTAAAGGTTCTTGTGTATGCATATCTTGTCCTTCTTCCCGCTTAAACTTTCTCTAATATTCCTTATTTTGTTAAAAATAATGTGTAGCAATACGATCAACTGGGTTACTTGTTTTTCCTCCAGATGACGGTACAAACTTTCGCTTCCAATTATGGTGTGCATGATCTGTATGAGGGAAAAATTGGTGTCCCGTGCAGGGTGGGGGGGGGGGGTACTACCACGCGAGGCGAGATGCTTTTAATAGCGATAGGGTTCAACAGCGCGGCTAAGGAGAAACTGGCATAGTCCCCCCTCCGCACTGCCACGAGCACTTCCACAAGCGCTGCCACACGCGCGCTTGTGCTTTACCTGCAAGACGAGGACGTGGTTTTCCATGTCATTTCCGCGATTTAGGATAAGGAAGAATAGGGGTATCATTTTTTTTATGGCCACGACGAGGTCATCGTTAATGTCACCCTGAGTAAGGCCGCTTTCTCGTATGCATCTATGTGTCTGTATGGTACCCGAGCAGATGGCATTAATCATATATAGGGAGGTAAGTGTGATATGTTTCTCTTTTTGTCCTCCATTAAATTTCAGAAATTTTTCAAAAAAAAAAAAATAATTTGATGGCTTGACATAGGCACCTATTAGGTAGAGACAGTTCATATATATACACCACTGTTCCTCATCTATTTTCATTTCAAATGCATTGAACATGTAAGTAATAAACAGAGGGATATGTTCAGTTATGTTATCTTCAATGAAATAAAATACTGTTAAAATTATTTTGCTACTCTCTAGTAATTCCTGTTTATTCCAACTATCTTCTTTTTTTTTGTATAAATACTTAAAGTATACATTTAAAAGGGTATAAGATAGTTGTTTACACTCCTTTCTCATTTCATTGCATGTTAAGTCAATGCTCTTTACCTTGTTCTCTCTCAGTATAGTTAAAACCCGTTTGTTGGTGCTCATCAGATGGAATAACAGATGTTCGTAATATTCACAAGTCCGTTCTTCCTCCCTCAAGCTACTCAATTTCCATGTTTCCCCTATAATGTGTATATCCCCCTGCTTTTCTTCACCTTTTGTATGGATATCTGCGGAGGGGTCTTTATCCCCTTCTAATGGGAAACTCAAATTCAGTTTGTACATGTTCTCCTTTATTAAAAAGGAACTACGGTAGTAGGTGGGGAAATAAAAATCGGTTAGAGGAAGTGGTAAGGTGAAAGCAGTTTTGTATGACCATTCTGGGTAAAGCTCGTAAGTAATATCTTCATTTATATTTGTATGAAAAGAGAAACTTTTTTTTTTTTTTGCAATAAGCTGGATGTATAAAAAGGATATACATCTACATACTTTATAGTAGTCAAAACATGCAGAAAATAAATAAGGAAGAATGAATGAGAGAAAATCTCCTGACTCGATGAATTCATAGAGTAAAATAAATAAAAAAGTATAGAAATGATATTTCACTTTTACACTTTTGTCATTGTACAATATGCATAGATAATTTACATTAACATAACTACTGTCATAAAAGCTTTTTATAGGTATGATGTTTGGATCTTTATATCCAATTAGCATTTCTATTATTCTGTAATTTTTGTTGGAACTATGCATAATTATTTCTATAAGTGTATTCATGCATTTTATTTTTATCTTGCTATATCTGTTGCAGAGACATTTGAGCAAACACACACTAATTATATAAGAGTAGTTTACATAGTTGTTTTCTATTTGTCTTATTATCTCCTCAACTAAATTCATCATAAGGCAGTTTATAGAGGGACAACTATCGAACAGACCTGTTACACACACACGCACAATCTTCTCTGCATGGTTAGACAACTGATAGGACGAAATGGATCGAGTGAGGAAATAAAAGTATAAAAAGAGAAAGTATCTCACAGTTTCGCTAAAGGTTTGATTTTTTAGTCCCATAGGTTTGTGATCAAAAGGTCGTATATTTTCGTCTCTTCGATCAATGGGTAAATCCCATTCATCTGCATGTAAAACGTGTATAAGAGCATCGATTATGTGTATAAAGTATTTTTCAATGTTATTACTCTTTAGAATAGTTAGAAATATGTATATTATGAGTAAAAGATTCTTCTCTTCTTCCTTTCCAAATGGTAAGAGCAGACTGTGAAATAGTTTTTCCAATGCATAATCGTTATAATCACTGTACATGCTAAGGAAAAAAAATACATTTTCTAAAAAGGAAAAATTATTTCTTTTTACTTCATAAATATATTTTTTTAACAATTTTTTTTTATCGGTACAGTTTGATATTTCTCTACACTTTTCTTCTCTCACGTCATGCAAATATTCGTCTAAACACCTGCGCAACTTTGCTGTTATTACATCTTTCAGCTGTTCGTTCGACACATAAAAAGCTCCCATCCAAAGGAAGTTATTCTGATCGCTTTCTGCACCATGTCCCTTGTTCTCCCTTGTGTATACGTCGCTATGCACGCCGAAATGCATACGGTCATTTCGAATGGACTCTATTCTCTCTCCTGAATTTTCCTTTTTGAAGATTTTCTTTTCCACTTTATACTCAGTGTTGTTAGTCAGCTGATATCCCATACATCGTGTCACACCCTCCTTTCTGTAAAACTTCAGGGCCTCTGCTACAACATTGTCATACTGCTTCCCCTCTCTCCTTTCTCTATCCCCTGAATGGAGGATGTATTGAGACATTTTAGAAGTTGTAAGTGGGGTTAGAAAAAAAATACACTCGTCAGGAAGTTAAATTGCGCTTTCGTTAGAGAAACGACGTCAATTTGTAAAGTGGAGCATGGAAAATGTAATACATGCTGTGAATGCGATGGGAAGAGCAGTAGGAGAGGTAGAAGGAGGATAACAATGGAAGGACGGACAATATCAGCAAGAATCACATATTACGATGGGTGAAATATTCTCCTTTTTTTTTTTTTTTTTTTTTTTTTAACGTTAAAAAATAATCAGGTATAGGCTAAGAGGGGAGTCACATAGGAACGTAAACGGATAGACTAACTGTGAATGAGAAACGTATCTACGAAGTACCATACATTGTCTACTTTCTTATATCAAATAGGAGTGTGCACAAACATAGGCGTTACTTTTTTGCTTTTTTCTTTTTTCTTTTTTCTTTTTTTTCATTTCATTTCATTTCTTTTTTTTTTTTTTTTTTCATTTCATTTCTTTTTTTTTTTTTTTTTTTTTTTTCATTTCATTTCTTTTTTTTTTTTTTTTTTTTTTTTTTGGTGAGAATCTTGGTTCTCTTTGAGGGATCCTCCACCATCTAGCATACTTCACACACACATGTCCTCTGAAAAGGCTATTTTTGCTACATGGTGCACAATAGCAAAACATCATTTTATCAATAGTTCCTTTGAGGTTTATGCGATTTTCAAGAAAGGTATGTACCCCCATTGGGGGATATCCCCATTTGGGCTTCACCTCCGTAACCGATGTGGTAGTTCTTCTGAGATGGCTTTTGCTACTACTAACGGTGCTACGATCAGTGATGATTTTTTTTTTTTTTTTTTTTTTTTTTTTCCCCTAAATGGAATGCTTCCACTACCTCCATTTGGGCATGGTACCGTTTTTATATTTCCTTTGAAGGTGAGCACTCTCCAATTTTACGTTTTCATATATTTTTGAAAATTCCCTTTTTCCATATCGTGCGTGTGAAGAATTGCCTTGTTATTGCATGAGCATGCTTAAGCAATATTGGAAACCTGCTAAAGAGGAACCTCAATTAAGTGCAAACTGTTGCCCACACACCGAAGCGTTATGAATTCCTAAGGAAGAGTTTAAAAATAGCTTTATTTTTTCATTCATGCTAATGTAAATGTAAGTACGTAATTGTAACTTGGGTTAATTTTCCCCACATGTGAACTTGTGCGTTTTGGCTATTAAATTGGGAGAAGGACGCAATATATAGTAAGAGCCATATGGACATTAACCTCGTAGGTAGCCATACTGGAGTAACTAAGTTAGCGTTTCCTTTCCACTGAATACTTTCATGTGCGCATTTTGGGTTTCCTCCCCCCAATTTTGTTTTTTACCTGTGATGCTGCGATGCTGTGATGCTGTGATACAGCGATACAGATACACAGTGATACCGCGATACAGCGATACAGATACACAGTGATACCGCGATACCGCGATACAGCGATACAGCGATACAGATACACAGTGATACCGCGACACAGCGATACAGATACACAGTGATGCCGCGATACCCCGATACAGATACACAGTGATGCCGCGATACCCCGATACCGCGATACAATGAGCGCTTGTTTTTCCCCTGCTTGCTCTTTCCTTTTTTGAAAATGGGGATAGAGAGCTACTTTCTGAAATACGTGAAGGTGACATACATTTGTAGGAGGAGAAGCGAAATGAAAAAAACACTAGAAAATTTAAAGAAGAACATTTACACATATAATACTTATGCTTGCAAGAGTATTGTGTATCACACGGGTGATCAGGGGGACATAGGGAAGGGGAGTGAAATGAACGCGGGCAGTTGCTACAATGTTAAAGTAGATGAACATGTAGAAAGGGTCATGAATATAATAAGCCCATTAAAATTCCATGCGCAGGACAACGCTGCAGGCGAAGAGCTTGCCAACATTGACAATGTTAGCGATAGTGGTAGTGCTCGCAGCAGCACTCGTAGCAGCGCATACGTTCTGAAGTACCCCATAAGCCATCTGATTGGGAGGAGGGGAAAAAGGGAGCAGTACCGATACACTTACCTTAAGTCCCCCTTTAAATACAAGTATGCTTTAAGGCACTATGTTTTTGAAAAGTACAAATATCACCTTTACTTCTACAATATAACCCATTTTAACATAAATGTCATTTTTAACATAATCCTATCATCGATGACTAATCACACGTCAGTAAAATGTGACATAAATTGGTTTCACCCAGGTAACCACCTGCTCGAGTCAGAATTCCTTAGAAGCTGCTTTCAAGCTCTTATTAGTAGGAGCGACGTGAACAGCACGTCGTTGCATAGTTGTCTCGAAAAGTGGCAGTCTTGTCAAAGGAGTAAAGCGTTAACGGGAGAAGTCGAGGTGGAAAATGCGCTGTGGAAAGATGTGTTGGGAAAAACTTCTACCCATAGAGACATCAATTTGGACCTAAGGAAGTATAATATACAGAACTTACTTCCACTCTTTTTTCAAAATAAGGAATTCAGTGAAAATTACAAAAAGTTAATTTTACTTGAAGAAAAAAGCTTCAAGCACATCAAAAGGAAAATTGGAAGGAAAAAACTACATTGGTTTTTGGGCAAAAACCCTAATGAGTAGTAGAGGGGTTAGGAGTAAACGCGGAAAACCCACTTACATCAGCGCATATGCATGCACTTGTGTGGGTATGAGCGAATATGTTTGCATATGAGTGCATACACCGATACGCATAAACATAAACAGAAGAATCAAATGATACTTGAAAGGGCATTCCCAATCAACGCACACAAAAAGAAAAACAAAGCAAACAAAGCAGAGCAGAGCAAACAAAGCAAAGCAGAGCAGAGCAGAGCAAGCAAAGCAAAGCAGAGCACAGCAAAGCAAAACAAATGGTGTTAACAAAAAAGGGGCAATTTTGCAATCTGAGCAGGCAGGTGTACGCACCTCAACAGTTTATTACCTTTTTTTAAAACGACTTTTGTTCGTAATTTTTTCTCCTATCATGAAGGAGGAATTCTGAAAGGGGGAGGGGGATGAGAGGAAATGGAAGGGAGGATGACGTTACGAAGCTTACACCGTGCACACATTTGCGTATATGCACATTTGCATATACGTATGGTACACGCATAGGTGTCCAACTAGCACGCGCGCGCCCAATTAGCCTGAGAAATGGAAATGCATACGCATGCGCATGTGTTTGTGAGTAAACACGCTCTGTTTTTTCGACTTACCGCCATTTCTGCATTCTGCGAAAATTTCGCAGACGCCTGTTTGTGAAAGCTCAAGTCCGTTATCTATAGGGAGGAAATGAAGTGAATGATAGAAGTGTAAAACGTTGGACACAGTGTGAAAATGTAGCAACAACGTAGCGTCAGAGTTAACAGCAACGTCACCGCGCGTGTGCAGTGCGCACCTGTTGATTGAGTTCCCTTATTGTTTGTTGTCTCTCCCGGATGGCATTTTTCCTCTCCGCTACTTCAAGCTCGTGGTTATGTATTTCTCTCCGTTGCTGTTCGCATAACTTTTCATTAATAATTTCTACATGTTTGAGCTGTTGTGAGAGATCGGTGTTTGTTTTTATCTTTTCTTGCAGAGTGATAATTTTTCTCTTCCATTCAATCTTTAAATTATCATTTTTTTTTTGTAAAAACTTCAATTCGCTTAAAATATTTTCGGCTTCATCGTAATTCTCCTTCCTAATATCTTCGTAACTTAACTTGAGATCATAAATACATGACAAAAAGCTATCTCGTTGACTCTCCAACAGAGCACTCAACAGTTGATTAAACTCGTAAATATACATGACAATATTCTTTTTGTTTACAATATCGTTTTTCCCATTTTGGTATATATTCCCTGTGTACATTTTTTTCAAACTCTTATTTTCATTTTTTAAGTTTATCAATTTTTTTATATATATATAACTGCTATAATCATACACTGAATTTTTCGCAATGTCAAAAAAATAGTTATGCTTCGTTTCGTAAAAATGGCTCTTAGCGTGATCTACATGTTTTCTTCTTCCTTTCCTTTTGTGAAAATGATGACCCCCCGAGATTGAGCCCTCCTCTGTAGGAATATCTTCAAGCATGTTTTCTCCTCCCAAAACACAATGATCACTACCCCTTATGTGTGTATCAACGCTGCGAAGAAAACAGTAGGAAACGCGCTTTCCCCCTGTTTTCCCTTTACTTATGTAAATATAGCTTGGAGCCTTTCTAAAATTAGACGTTAAAGTATGTTCATTTGCCTGACCATTGTGTGTGTTCCCCAAATAAGAAGAGACATCTTCTGTTTTGTGTATTTCATTTTTCTCTTTCGAAAGAGAACATTTGGAGAATATACAAATTTCTTTTTTTTCTTCTGATATGTATCTATCATCATATATAGATCCCAAATGTTTACTTTCATAATAAAAATACTGAATAGTATAACTTTTTTTTTTTAAAAATATATTAATTATTCTCATAAAAAGGTATATAATTTTTTTTATAATAATTTTTTTTTTTTTTAAATATTTTTTTTTTTTTTCTAGCTTTTTTTCTTTTAATTTTGTAATCCTATCATAATTAAGAGAACATCCAATGAAACCACAAAATAAACATATTTTTGCGTTACAATTTTTTTCACATATATCACAATTAGCTATTTGATAATTGTATTGTTTATATCTACATATGGGACATGAGGTAAAACAACATTTTTTCAAACAGTTTGAGTGAAATATATGACTACATAGTATATTAATACAAACATTGTTAAACAGCTTGTTTTTTTTTTTTTTTTTTTTTCTCCTTTTAACTTGAAAATTGTACTTACTTTGCATACTAGTCATAAAGCTCATAACAGCAACGTAGTATTTATACTCACTCGGCTCGAGGTCACTCAATGTGTGCACGTGGTAATCTCGCCATTTCGTTTCCACACT
This sequence comes from Plasmodium ovale wallikeri, assembly GCA_900088485.1. Taxonomy (NCBI): domain Eukaryota; phylum Apicomplexa; class Aconoidasida; order Haemosporida; family Plasmodiidae; genus Plasmodium; species Plasmodium ovale. The sequence continues at coordinate 115,704 of FLRD01000090.1, read as the reverse complement.
TTCATCCCCCTTCGTCTTTAACTTTTCACTTGGAGTGCCATCTTCGCAAAAATGGTCCTTGCACGTGATAGCAGCTGTTGCGGCAGATGTTGCAGAAACCGTTGCGGTAGCCGTTGCGGTAGCCGTTGTGGCAGTCGTTGCGGCAGTCGTTGCGGCAGCCGTGGTAGAGTTACTTTTTGCTCCAGCACCTTCTCTTTTCTCCCGGATGTTCTTCACAGCTGTATTTTGTTGCGATTCCTGCTTTGCTCCGTCGAACTTCGCTCCGTCGAACTTCGCTCCGTCTTCCGCGTCCTCGCCATCGTCGTTGCGACCTGGCGTCTTCGTTTTCTTATCTTCTTTTTCAAGGTTCTGATTGAAAATGTGCGAAACAATTTCGCTTAGGCTCTCTGAGTATAGTGGTTCCAGGCAAACGGCGCAGGAGAGCTGGGGCTTATTTTGCGATACGAGGTAGAGTGCATTAATAAATTTGGCTTTGGCGAGACGTTGCACAATGATTCCGCTCCGCGAATTCCTCCCATTACGTCTACTTCTACGAATTTTCCTCTTTTCAACACAATATCCTCCTTTTTTCCCCTCCTCGCTGCAAAATACGCGTGTTCCCCTAAGACGCTTGTCCTTCCTATCAATGCAAGAAGTGACATCCATCGTTATGTCTTTCACAAGGTACATTTTTAACTTTTTCTTCTTTTTCATGTTAAAAAAGGAAATCCTTTTGGCCTTTCTCAATATCTTTTTTGCATACACATCAAATGTTAGGAAGTAAATCATATACTCTTCACAATTTTTTTTGTTTAACACTTTTAAAAAAAAGACGAAATTATCAAAGGGGTATAGCAGCTCTAGAAACTCGGACGGAGACAGACAGTTGAACACATTGACGCAAAGCAAAACGGAAATGTCCCACTTGCCTGGAATGAGGCGTGCTGCGGTTTCGCTTTTCCTCAAGGAGTGCTCCTCTGATTCTTCACCCCTTAAGAAGCGCGCCTCTGATTCTTCACCCCTTAAGAAGCGCGCCTCTGATTCTTCACCCCTTAAGAAGCGCGCCTCTGATTCTTCACCCCTTAAGAAGCGCTCCTCTGATTCATCACCCCTAAAGGGATGCTCCTCTGATTTTTCACCCCTAAAGGGATGCTCCTCTGATTTTTCACCCCTAAATGGGTGCTCCTCTGTTTTTTCTCCCCTCACGGGGTATCCCCCATTTGGGACACCTCCCAAGTGGTTCCCCTTATTTAACTTCCTCCACTCCTTATAAAAACGATAGCTCCGGAAGCACCGTATATTTCCCATGATGGATTGAATTTTTGTATTTCCACAACTGTAATTAAAAATGAAATATTTTTTTTTTTTTTTTACCTTTTCTTCATTCATCATACATAAGTCATTCAGCACTTTATAATTTTTAGTTCTCATTTTAATTTTTTTTTTTTTTTTTTTTTTTTTATTTCTCCTTTTCAAATTTAAAAATGTATGACCTTTGTTAATTATATCCAAAATGTGTTGACTTTCTCCATCTAAAAATAATCCTTTTTTAATTTCACTACAATTTTCATTTACACCCTTAGTTTTATTTTCATTTTGTTTCTTTTCATGCTTCCATCCCTTTGTCCTATCATAATAATTATTACTCATGTTGGTTGAATTTTTCACATTTTGTAAAAAATACATATGAGAAAAATTTGTTTGAAGCTTTTCTATTTCTTTACTTATATCCCCAAGAAATTCATCTTCTTCTTCTTCTTCCTTTCTCATGTTCCAGTAGGACATGGGATAAAAATCGATCTTTGGAAATAACTTATTGATATTTTCTTCTATATCTCCCTCTTCACCTGATTTCAGCAAATGGCTCATATCATCTTCATTAAGCTTACATTTGTTTTCCCTTTTTCCTATTTTTGTAGTGTCTTTCAGAGTAGGTACAGTAGGTTCTACATCCTTTTTTTCTTCATTTTCGTTTTTCATTCGATTTACAAGTTTATTTATATTGCTTCCATCAGTTGTGTCTTTGATCTTTTCCGTCTTCTCATCACTAACCGTTTGCGTGTTAATACTACCCACTTTGTGTATAATATTTTCCTCTTCCCTTTTTTCTCGTGCATCACGCTTTTCGTTGTTCACCTTTGGTGAGTCCTTCTCTCTATCTGGGTACTTCACTTCATTTTCCCCCTTTTGCAATCCTTTCCCGAGTTCATTCCTATGAGAACTTATGCCATGTTTGGCGGTATCTAGTTTTCCCTCCTTTTCATCAAACTCATCGTTGTCTTTTCTGCATACATTAGAATTGGAGTTCTTGCACTTTTTTTTTCCTCTCAGTTTCTTCCTCTTTAAGTTCTTGCTCATTTGAAAATTAAAAAAAAAGAGATATACCAAAATGTATTAACCAAAAAGACGAGATAATTAACTGTCGTTATGCGTAAAGATCACTTGTAACCATTTTTACGTCATATGCTTTACCAGATGGTAATCATGCGTAGAATCACGCTCGGGTTTTACATATGTGCGTAAGTTCGTACATATCCATACGCACATATGCAACTCAGAAACTTAGATCCTAACGATCAAAGCATGGATGGAAGTTCGTACGTGAAAAGCATCAATAATATCTATGCAGTTGGAAAAAGCAGAGCCTCGAAAACTGGTAAGTGGGTAGCGGTAAGTGGGTAGCGGTAAGTGGGTAGCGGTTGGTGGGTAGCGGTACGTGGGAAGCAGCACGTGGGAAGCAGCACGTGTATGCGAGTTCTATGCCAGCTTCCTCGCAACGTGCATTTTAGTGTTTTAGGAAAACTCAAAATGCAGATACGTAAAGCTTAAAACAGTCATAACGACGTAAACCTTCTAATAGTGTTACAAAAAAAAAAAAAAAAAAAAAAAGAAACAATTTTGCATATCTTATAGTACAAAATGAAATATATTTTTTCTATTTTTTTCACTCGATATTCTAATGCTCACTGCTAGTAACATAATTAAAAAAAAAAAAAAAAGAAAAAAAAAAAAGAAAAAGGGTATAACAAACGAGATTATGAAAAAAGGGATGAGGATTGCCCATTGATTTGTTCGTGACCCCCAAAAAATAAAAAAACAAAAACAAAAACAAAAACAAAAACAAAAACTCCTGTTATTAAGCTACATAAAGCTTTCGCACATCTGCATTATGCATAAGGCGTACTTGTGCGGGGAAAACGCAAAAGTACTGTGAATTAGCGCACTATAACTTTGGGAAGAGAAGTTCTTTTCGCAGTGGAAAAAAAAACAAAACAAAACAAAACAAAACAAAATTGTACATTTGTGTTGAAAAGAAAATTAATCAAATCCCCAATATGCTTGTGGAAATTACTTAGTTTTTTTTTTTTTTAACGCGAAGCATAAGAATGTTTAAGTGAGCACGCATGGTACGCATATTTGCTTATACATTCATGTAGGCCTCGCTTAAGCTTATTTTCCCTACAGAAAAAAAAAAAAAAAAAGATACAGAAATGAGCAAAAATTGTCGGAAACAACAAATGCCTATCCAACATATACATAACACTTTAAGTGGAAATTAAAAATAATTTTAATAAATTAAACGTTATCATCACCCCTCCTTTTTTTTCTTTTTCCAATTTTGGCGACAATTTTCACCATGTGGTAGGGTAAACTAAAATGTTAGCATATATTTTGCACAGGAAAAATAGGAAAGTATACAAATAGCTAAACGTAAATGGGAAAAAATGAATTCAAAAGGGGGGTTAAGAAATAAGGGTAGAGACGTTCTCAATATGTGTATATATGTATGTGTATATGGTCGTATGCGCACATGTGCGCTTGCATATGTATATATATATATATATATATATATATATGTGTTACACTTCTGTTCACGTTCCCTTCTCGGGGAGACGTGTCTAATTTTGCGCCCCCTTATTAATAACTCAATAATACACACAAAAAAAAAAAAAAAAAAAAATTAAACCATGACAATAAATTAAAGTTAAAATTTGGCATTGTAACAAAAAATATGGGGAAAAAGGAAACCCATATGGGGAGATCTCTATACTTCAGAATTGCTGTAGTCACGACGAATGCTTTTTATTTTAAAGCGGCTCACTGGAGTGGACGACTCCATGTTATTTACTCTTTCCGTAGGCAACCTCGGATGGAGCAGTCGATCGCGGCGCTGTTCAGTGTGTCTGTTTTTCCTTTGTTCTCATCGTCACCTCTTTACATCGTCACCTCTTTACATCTTCACCTCTTTACATCTTCACCTCTTTACATCGTCACCTCTTTACATCTTCACCTCTTTACATCTTCACCTCTTTACCTTTTCACCTCTTCACCTCGTCACCTCTTCACCTCTTTACATCTTCACCTCTTCTCCTATTCACCTCTTCTCCTATTCACCTCTTCTCCTATTCACCTCTTCTCCTCTTCACCTCTTCTCCTCTTCACCTCTTCACCCTTTTGCCTTCCCCTTTCATAGCCCCTTCAGCCTGAGCTTCAAGTCGTCGTATATTTGCATGAGGAACTCCTTTACATTGTACAGGCGTAGTTCAGTATCATCCGTGTACATCATTTGTAGCTTCGTATGTATTTTTGCATGTAAGTCTAACGGTAAAAAGGAAAAATATTCCAAATAAAGAGAAGTGTAAAAGTTAAGGTTAGTACTATTCCTAAAATCGATAGATTTGTTTATATTTAAAACATTTACATATTCATCAATTCTTCCAGTAATTTTTTCAAGAAGTTTTAATTTTTCATTTTCATGTGTTGCACCAATTTTCTCGTTATATTTTATTTTTAGTTCTAATATTTTATCATATAAATTTATAATTATTTTTTTATTTTCTTGAGTTAAATCAAAATTTTTAAGTGTATTTTTATTATCTATAAAAAGCTGTGCATTTACAATAAAATCATCACTAGTTACATTATAACTATTTATTTTAAATCTATACAAATTTAGTACAGATATTTCACCACATTTGTCAAGTAATGAAATATCTAAGGGATGTGCAAGAATACCGATTGGAAATAGATTATGATTAATTGAAGTTTCATCTTCATTTTTACTTTTATTGTCTACAAAAATCATAGCTATACATACATTTTTATTTTTTTTTATTTTTTTTAAAAACTGTACTTTTTCAATTTCAGAAAATTTTATAACTGTTCTTTCACCTGGTAAAATATTTGTATTTTCTGTAATTTTTGAAACAAAAACTGACAGATCAATGTTTTTTTTTTCTTTCCATACTAACAGAAAATTATATATATTAAGAACATGATTGTTATCATATATTTTTTTTAGGTATTTAATTTCATGTTGTTCTAATGTTTCTTCTGTATCAAAAAAAGTTAAATCATTACCTTTTAATTTGTTATCTATTTTTTCCTTAATAATTTCTTCATTAACTAGATTTATATAATCATTACTTTCATTTATTATGTTAAGAATCTCTTTTGTAAATCCTCCTGATGGTTTTAGTTGTGTTCCTATAATTGGTAGCTTTACTTTTTTTATAACTTCCTTTTTTTGTTTGTTAATTTTGCTTGATATTATATCATTTTCTAACTCATTATTAACATCGTAATCAAAAATATTGGGTTTTATTTCCTCTTTTTTATGTATTTGGTCTACTTGATCAAGTTTTTCTGTACCATTTGGTGAAGATTCGTTCTTTACATTTTTTTCTTCCCCCTTCTTCACTTTTTCAATATTATCCTTGTTACTATTCCCATTTAGTGGTTTATTTTTTTCTCTCTTTTTACTATCATTACACATTTCAATTTTGTCACAAAAATTATGTCCTTGTTGTCTACTGTACTTTAACAATTGATTACCCACTTTATGCTTTAACAGACGTCGTCCTCCTGTTCCATTTTTATATTTATCGGGAGAAAATATATGATCTCTACATCTCAACTGTTCATTAAATGCTCCCAAAAAATTGTATTGATGATTTCCCCTACTCTTTTTACATATTGCCTCATTGAGGAGGGTGAAAAAAAGGAGGAGCAGCTTGCCGCCTCTTAACATAATCTTCAAATGCTGTTACGCCCTTTCGCTTTCCGTACTCTCTGTGCTCCCCTTCGCATGTTTGCCCGCGGGCTTGCTTTTGCGTGCGCTAGTGTACTCCTGCGTAAACTGTTCGGAAGGATAATATACCCCTCTTCTGTTTGATTACACAACGTAGTGATGTACAGTGATGTACAGTGCTATGCTGTGCTGCGCAGCGCTGTGCAGAGCTGTTTTTCCACACCCTTTTACTAACATAAATAGGCAAACATTCGTGTACGCATATGCATGTATATAAATCTGTTCCCGCGCTGCTTGCGCCACTTCTCCGTTTAAAGAAATAATTTTTGCCGCTATATTTCTTGAGAAAGGAGAGCAGGAACAGTTTACATATTCCTGGGAACCTATATGTGCTATTTTTATAGAAACGGAAAGAGTTTTTTGGAGAAAAAAAAAAAAAAAAAAAACTCAGCCATGTATGTAAAAAAAAAAAAAAAAAATATGAACATGACATGTGCATACGAAGAAATGGGCAGAAACCGAATTGGTTAAAAATAAATCTTACCGAACGGTAACGTTAAAACCACCCCCACAGTGAGTAAATATGCGCATATACATAAGCGCAGGTAAAAGAAACATAGATTCTATGTGGTATGTAGAGAAGAATAAATATCCTTTTGAAGAAAACCCTTCTGAGTGAAAATTATGAACGGGACAGGTGAAATAGCCAAAATAGCACTTTTAAAAAAAAAAAAAAAAAAAATAATAATAAAAGGTGGGGGGTGGAGAAGAAAATGGTTTTTACCAGAATTGTATACAAGCTATCAAGACATTGTAAAGAACAGAAATTTTCATATTGTGTGAAAAGAGGGAAATTCTTTTCAGGAGGAAATAAGTTTACCATAAAGAAAATGGCAAATATGAAAGAAGAAAAGCCCCATATGACGGACGTTTCACCGTTATATAAAAGTTACAAAGATCATGATTTAAAAATTGTGTACGAAAATGACTTTTTTCTGGTCGTAAGTAAACCGTATGATATAAAACTGGAGCGTGGAAAGTACGATGACATGTACCCATCTGTCGAAACTTTACTTCGAAAAAAAAGAAACCTTGATGTCTTTAGGTAAGTGGAACATTTCGCCTGACAACAGATGGGATGTATTCCCCCTCCAAGATCTATGTGAACCAGGCGAAATGCTGCATGTTGGGAGAGTGTCCTCGTCGCTCAGGGTACGAGTTTAATGTTGTGCTTTTTCTTCCCCTTACTTCAGAATATGCGGTCAGCTGGACTACGCAACTAGTGGGCTTTTAATTATAGCCAAGGACAAACTAAGCTCTAATATTTTAAATTACAATATAGAAAGTAAGAACATAAGCAAAATATATCTAGCCATATTGTATGACCATTTACCTCTAGACGTTTTGCACATAAACACACCAATAAGTAAAGTTAAGAATAGCTTTAAAATGAAATTATGTTACAATTATAATGATTACTATGACAGTGGAAAATATTGCTATAGTCTTATTTACCCATACAAACATTGCTATTTAAATAATGAACGGGTTACACTATGTGAGCTAAGAACGATAACAGGAAGAAGGCATCAGCTCAGGTTGCATTCCCTCTGTCTGGGTAGTGGCATTGTTGGGGACGAAACATATTTCGAAGATATGATAACGAACAAGTACAAAATTAGTTACCCTAATTTGCTGAGAGAAAAGGACAACCTCGATGCGGGTACATGCGCAGACGGGGAAACAATCGACAGCGCAACTGCCCATCGGGCTGCTTCAGTGAAGGGTATGAACAAAATAAACGTTGAACGTATGATGCTGCACTGTTGGGTTATGCTAAAAAATGATAATGAATCGGTAAAGAAAATAACGAAAAGTGAAAGTATAAACGCGTTAGAAAATAAAATTTTTAACATTGATTATATAATTTGTGAAGACGAATTGAGCAAATATGTGAATGAAGAACCAAGAACATATGAGCAGTGTGTATTAAAAAATCACGATTTAATTAATGCAGATTTTGTCAACTATAGTGTTAGAAATATAAGGAAGAATATAAAAAATATAGACAAAAAATTAAAAAAAATGGATTATGGTAATTTATTACCTAATTCGTTTATATTAGAAAATAAAGTAAATGAAAAAACTGTATGTTTAAACAAATATGGGGATACAAATAGCATCCAGAAAAGGATGGTTTATGCAAAAAATGGGGAAGATGAAGCATTACCAGATGATACACAAAATGATAATTTTTCGGAAAAGGGAGATGCTATCTCATGTGAGAAGGAAGATGTAAATTTTCGCAAAATAGAAACCATTAACGTGGAAGATGTATTTATAAATGAACAGTTAATAAATAAAAATTCCATCTACTTGGTTAAAAATGAGAAATATAAAAATCCTGATGATTTGTTCGATGATATTTATGATAATGTTAATAAATTTAACTGGGGTTAGGGTTCCTCTTTTTCAACCGTGACCGCAGAATTATTAGTCGCTTTTTTTTTTTTTTTTTTTTTTTTTTTTACGTATTAATTTTAAAGTCACTGTTTGTGCTGTATATGTTTCCGTTGAACATTTTTTTATGCACCATTATACTATAGTCGCAGTTATTTTGAAGGTTAAAAGGTAGAAGGAGCAGAATAATGCAAAGTTTAAAATGTAAAATTAGGGAAAAAAAAAAAAAAAAAAAGCATCTGTCTTTTTTACGTTTGTGCATGTTGCTACACTTCTGTGCAAGAAAATTAGGAAAAGCCATTAATTGAAGTTTTAAAAAAAAGTACCTCGTGTACAAGGAGGGGTGAGGAACATTCCAGATAATGTTTTAATCTCATCTTGTTCTTATCGCGTCTAGTTCTTGTCGCGTCTAGTTATTGTAGCGTCTAGTTCTCGTCGCGTCTTGTTTTCCGTGCCATTCCGCTCCCCGTTATTTCTTATTTTTCCATTTTCTCCTTCGTCCTGTTCATATGCAGCAAAACATTTTATAGGTTCTCATCCCCATGCACCCAAACAGAATTACCTTAAAGTCGTCAAGGAGAGATAGTTCCCCATGGAATTCCTTCGCTCTGCAATTTATGCCAGCACGTAACTGATCTCTGACTTTTTCGTGTATTTTTCCAGGAGTAGCGGAATTTTTCGTTTTCCACGTCTGTGCCGTGTTAGGGCATATTTTTACCAAGGTAGTGTCTATGGTCTCATCACTCGAAAAAGTCACTTCTTCGTTTGAGCTAACCTCTGAGTAAGTGTCATTAAAAATGTACAAGTCCATTCTCATAAAATAAGTAGTTTCAAAAAAAAAAAAAAAAAAAAAAAAAAAACTGTTACTATATATATGGCTATTAAATATTTTTTATGTCTATACACATTCTGTGTACATTATCTGTATACTTAAAAAAAAAAAAAAAAGAAAAGTGTTTTTTTTTCTTCCATCCGTACCATTCTTTGCATCTGTTCAAACTTTATACAAATACTACACTTTGAAGGAAAGAAAAAAAAAAAAAAAAAAAAGGTTCATCTACATTTATCTTTAATTCTGTACAACTACGTGTGTACTTTTTTGTTCTTAACAGATAAAAAAATAGTGTTACGCTCCTACGTTATTTTGTTTCGTTTTGTTTCGTTTTATTTTATGTAATTTAATTTTTTTTTTTTTTTTTCCATCCTGCAGTAGGCAAAATAAATTGTGTAAAACATGTAGGACGTAAATGAAAGCAACTCAAATAGGTCTTATAAATGGGTGAAAAAGACTACATTACATAAAATTGTTCTCTCCCCATTCTCGTTGTATATCACTTTTTCCTTCGTTTATTCATACAAAGGCTGATAAAGCACTGCCATTTATCTTAAATGGGGTTTTCCGCGCTCTTTATTCTTGCCTCTGTTTGCTTTTTCCTTCAAATGTACGGACAAATGAGCTATTATGAAGTGCGCATGCAAATAGGCACGTAAAGAAGCTCGTTTGGTTGTATTTATTTTTGTCTTTTTTCAGTTTTATGAGCAAAATATCAGATGTGTACAATTTTGCAGAATATTTTTAGTGCTCAGGAAAAATATTTTCCTACCAATTGTGCCTTAACGTGGTTATTATGTACAAAAAAAAAAAAAAAAAAAAAAAAAAAAAACATTTATCACGGGGGAGAGACGCGAACACATGATTTAGTGCAATACAAATATTCAGAGGGGATGATTTTTGTATCCATTCCTTTTTAAATGCACTGTGGAAACTGGACAGGTACATGTACCATATTGGGTGTAAGCATGCAGGGTGTCCTATTTCTCTCGTTTTAAATTAACATAATATGACGCAAGAGTGTAAGCAATAATGGTTCCTTGGTACATATTTGGAGAAAGGTATTTTTTTATACAACAGAAGAAGGGTAATAAAAAGGAGATAACTCCATCACCCACCTTGCGAGATTTCCAATTTTATTTTCCCTTCTTCAGTTGCATTATCGTTCGGGAAAATGCAACATATATATAAGCACAACGAGAAAAAAAAAAAAAAAAAAAAATTATATTTCTCGAAATGGTTCACATTTTTATTTTATGTCGTTTTTTTCATCTTGTTAAAAACGAGTTTACTCATTTAAGTCTTCACCTTTACCATGTTCCACAGTTTCAAGCTGAATAACTACACACGGGAATTAAAAAAAAGGTATGAACAAAGGTTGAGAAAAGGCGCTCGTTTTATCATTCGTTCTCCATCATTTTGCTGTGTGCATGTACGCATTAAGCACAGCCGTGTAAACGTAACGCATGCGCAGGCATAACGACATTTATAACAAAGGGGTGTATTCATAACTTAGTGCATTTCTATCAAAAAATGTATCTCCACAGTTTACGCGCTTGCTCAAAAATTAAAAAAAGGGAGAAAAAAAAAAAAATGAAATAAAATAACTCCACATATATATATATATATATATTTATACATGCGGAGGTTTACAAGAAACTGCTCGGGTTTTTTTCCCAACTTCGGCATTGCGTATGTGGAGACACTTAAAACGTAAGTTAAAAAATAAAATAAAATAAAATAAGAAGCGACTTCTTCGAGAAGAGGCATTCCCAGTTGGAGATAGCATTTTTTACAATTTCCTGTGATTGAAACTGCTACACTCCCAAACAGAATTTACGGGGGAGGTGTACAACGTGAAGAACTTCTTGAGGTACATCTTTTCTTTTAACGCACGCCGTAGCGCAAATCCTAGGCATATTACGCCACAATTTAACATTTTCCCATTACAGTGGCAACTATATTGGGTAGCAAAGATTTTTTTTTCAAAAGAACTTTTGAGGGAAGGTCGATTTTTTCCACCTTGCGAGTTGCCACACATTCCGCAAGTGGGGACTCGCGCAAATGCGTAAGGATACACAGCAAAGGTTAGGTACACAAGTAGGTGTCCAAGCAGGTGTCCAAGCAGGTGTCCAAGCAGGTGTCCAAGTAGGTGTCCAAGTGGGTGTCCAAGCAGGTCCTGGCGGAGGTCCTCGAAGCACTTCCTCAAACGATGTCCGCCTTTGAAGAGCTCGGTTTGGATAGCAACTTATGCGAGTTGCTAGAAAAAAATAGAATAGAATTACCAACAGCTATTCAGCAAGAGTCAATTCCTCTAATTTTGGGAGGAGGGGATTTATGTGCATGTGCCGAAACAGGGACAGGGAAAACTTTGAGTTTTATTCTGTCATCTTTGCAAATAGTGCATGAACTGTTCAGAAATATAGGAACGTATGAATTAAAAAGTGATGATAATAGTATTACAAATGGAAAATGCGGACCATCTGATTGTGATCAGAAAGATACAGGTAGGAAAAAGAAAAACATATTTACTTTAAAACCGATGAACAATTATAACTCTCGTGTTGAGGTAGATAATAATACGTACGAATGTGTGTGTAGTTCAAATACAAAGACAAATTCGTTTGAAGAAATAAAAATTGATTGCGAAATAAGGAATGGGATGTACGCCTTTGAAGTGGAAATTATAGAAAACAGCTTCGTTAATGTTGGTTTTTGCCCTTTAGTAAAGGAAACATTGAAGTATAACTACACCTATTGTAGCAATGGATGTAAATATACAAATAGTAGACAAGAAAAATATGCAGAATCCTTTTCCAAAAATGATGTAATAACATGTCTAATAAATAAGAAAACGAATACTATTGCTTTTAAAAAAAATGGGGTATTTTTAGGAAACGCCTTCAAAATGTTTTATAAATATGATGATCTACCCTTCTTTCCGTATATATGTGGAAAATACTTTCACGTGAAGTTCCATTTTGAAAACTTAAAATATGTAGATACAACCTACTACAGTGAACTCGGTGAAATATGCTCAGTAGGAAAAGAAGACAACTTTGGAAGGAAGATATATTTCGACACATCACAAGATGGGGACAAATACAACTTGCACCGGGATACGTCAAAAGGAGACACTTGTCGTATTAGCAATATCGGTAGCATCGGGGATGGAGGAAACTTCTCCTTGGGTTGTTCCATCGGAAACCGAGTTGAAGAAGAAAATAGGAAGAAGCTTTTTTGCATCGTTTTGTGCCCAACAAAAGATTTAGCGATGCAGACGTATAACAATTACTTGTTGTACTCAGAATGCTTTGGGGAATCGAATATAAACATAGGATTATTGGTGGGAGGAGAAAATCATGGGAGAGACAAAAGAAACCACCGCCCCTACAACATAATCGTATGCACATGCTACAAATTAATGGAAAGTATACGAAAAAACACAATTAATATGAATGACATAAAGTTATTAATTCTGGACGAAGCGGATGAACTTATCTGTAATGATGAGAACTCCGTTTTGTTAATTAAAGATGCATGCATAAAGTATAGTCAGCATGTACAGACATGCTTCTTTTCAGCCACATTACAAGATGAAAATGTAAAAGATTGTATAAGTAAAATTACAAACAAACCATTGTATGTTGATTTAAAATATGGAAAAAATTCTATCCCATCTCATATATATGTTTGTATTTATTATGTGAAAAATGTAGAAGATTATTATTTACATGGTCAGAAAGAATATGAAAAAAAAGAAAACTGTTATAGAGATATAATTTATAATGAGAAGATTAGTAGTATGAATTATGAACAGCTGTATGAGTATACCGATAAGGTACATCTACTAAATTGCAAAAACAATGAAAAAGAAAAAATATCTTTAAATATAAAAATTAACAAATTGATAAAATTGGTACATATTATTAATGTCTTTAATATGCAAAATGGAATTATTTTTTGTCGAACCAACTTGGATTGTGACAATTTATACAACTTATTAAACCATGTTGGTGATGGAAAAGCATATAAAGGTACTGTTGAAACGATGAAGGAAAATAAATATTCTTGTGTTATTCTAAAGGGAAAAATGTCAAATGAGGAGAGAAAAAACAACTTAAATGCTTTTAAAAAAGGGGAAGTTCGTTTTTTAATATGTACAGATATTGCTGCAAGAGGAATTGATATCCAAAACGTTAGATATTTAATTATTATGACTTTGTCAGAAAATATTAATACATTTTTTCACAAAATTGGAAGAGTAGGAAGAGATGGAAAAAATAGTTTATGCATCATACTGAGTTCACAAAATGATGAAGAAAAAGTATGGTATCACACATGTTCAAGTAGGGGACTCAACTGTTATAGGAGAAATTTAAAAGAAAACAATGGATGTACTGTATACATAAAAGAAAGTGACTATATCAAAACTATAAATGATTTGTTAGAAACTCCTATGCATGTTCTCGATAGTAAATACTACTACGTAGAAAATGTTGTAGATCCTCTCAATTATTTAAAAACCAACCCTGTTACAAAAAAAAGCAGACGTAATAAAAACCAAAATACATCTACGATTTTTTCCGATGCTGCGCATTCTGACATGCTAAGCAACTTCAGCTCCAACATACACTACATCAAAAAATTGCAGAGTGCCATAAGCCACAGGCATTACCAGTTGGTGAACTTCCCTGTTTGATGAAGGGGTTCCGCTTCACGCGCTCATGAGGGAGCAGTCACGTATTGGGGGAAAAACGTGTGCATGCCCCCACACGCGTCCAACACGCATCCAACACAAATGATATAAAAACGCACCCGTGAACCATCGTAAAAGGGACGAGACACGCAACGGGAATTGCACGAAAAGACGACATTGAAGGAGAACAATGTGGGTGACTTCCTATTTTGGCTCCATTTGGGTGGCAAAACGGAACCTTTCCCTTGAAGCACCTTTCTCAGTGAGAAAAAATAGCACTGCGCTTTGCTTCCCACCCCTATTAGCCACAATTATTTACCCGCGCCCTGTTGTTCTGCGGTTATTCTATCCGCCGTTGTGTTATATCGCAATACGGCATTATGCAGACAGTCTACTTTCTCCGATCCCCTTTTATTTTTCTAACATTTTAATTAGCAGACCTTTTAATTCGCAAACTTTTTACTTTCCTAACATTTTATTTTTCTGACATTTTAATTTTTCCCCTCTTTTAATTTGGGAACTTTTTAATTTTCCACCCTTTCAATATTCTGACATAATTTGCCCTTTTTTCCCATTTTGCACAGCATTTTTGGTGTTAAATGTGCACGAGCATTTTGCGTACTGTGAGCATCCTTTTCCCGACATTCTGCGGTTGTGTTTTTTTTTTTTTTTTTTTTTTTTTTTTTTTTTTTTTTTTTTGGTTGAGCTACTTTCGAGAAAAGTGTCGCCACCTGAGCAATTGTACATGTACTCAGGGCCACCGATTACTCGTAATAAGGAACCTCATTTTGGAGGTGATTTTGAGAAAGGCAAACGCTAGTGCAGAGGAGGTTACATATACGTATACGTATATGTGCACATATTCACGTATGTATAGGTGCCTATATTTACATATGTATAAGTACATATATTCATTTATACTTACGTGAATATATTCATACATGTATTTTCTTTTTTCCCACGTTTTAAGCTTATGCGCAGTTAATCCATTTACTTGATTTAATGCAATTTTTTTTGTTTGCATTTTCCTACATCTCTGCTCGTATGTTTTCTATTTTTATACTTTTCCACGATGAACTCCTTAATCGCTTTGAAGGGCGGTATGCAAAATGTGATCAGTGTGAGTAACTCAATCAGGCATTGTAGGAAGGATTTTCAGAAGATACAGCAGCAAGTGCACTTTTCCATACTTAACAAGGAAGATAATAAACAAAAACAAAAAGGAGAAGAAAAACAAAAAGAAAAAGAAAAAGAAACAAGCGCAAATACAGCATTTATTCACCTGTACAACACATTAGTGGAAACCAAAAAAATAGAAAGGGACCCATTCCAATATAAGTTAATTTTAATTTTACAGGTATTTCAAAAAAGAGAAAAAGGAAAATGCATATCTATACCTATATATATATATATATATATATCTATATACATATATATATGTGTGTGTGTTTGCATATACGTATCATTAGAAGAACTTACAATTTTTTTTTTTTTCCTTTTTGATTTCTCCGTTTTTTCCTTTTGCATATGCTCACTTTATGAAGCTGCTCCAATTGGCGCAGTTGTATATGCATTTAGTAGCCTATAACTACGCCACTCTAATGTGTGTGTATATGTGTGTGCACGAGTGTGCTACGCATATGTATCGGCATATGTATCGGCATATATATGCACGCATGCACGCATGCACGTGTGCACGTGTACATATACGCTTGTGTGCATTTGCACAGAATAGTAATCCAGTTACATTTCCATTGACGAAAAAATACTCAGGCGTTTGAGAACAACCTGCACAATTATTATCACCATGTGGAGAAGAGACTACAAAAAAGGGAATCCCCAAGGAAGGGTTTTTTTAGCTCTTTTTTTAAAAGGGAGAAAACAATAAGCAAGGGGAACATAGGAGAAATGGAAGAAGCGGAAAATGAAGAAGGAATAGAAAATTGCCAAAATGATGACAGTTTTTTTATATACGATGATAACGGGAGTGGTGATTATGAGAAAAGCCAATTGGGGTATAACAAAGTACAGGACGAGAGCTACTATACCGATAACTGCATGGATATTAGCATCGGCAATAGTACAGATAGCAAGGGAGGGAATCAGCTTGTGGACACAGAGAGGATAAAATATGTCAGGGGATTGTACGTGTATGGAAGTGTAGGTAGGGGAAAGACATATTTTTTAAATTTACTTTTTGATAGAATTAAGTTGCGGAAATTAAAAATACATTATCATAATTTTATGCAACAAGTTCATAAAAATTTTCATGAAGAAAAAATAAAAAATTCAGAAAATCCAATTAAAAGTATATCTATAAAGATGAGTCAAAAATATAAATTAATTTTTATTGACGAATTTCAGGTAGTACATATATCAGATGCAATGGTTATAAAATCATTATTTCATCATTTATTTTTTCAAGGGACAGTTTTATTATGTTCATCCAATAGGAATCCTATACATCTATATCACAATGGATTAAATAGAGAAAGATTCTCTCCATTTATAAAACTATTATTTAAATTTAATTATATACATGAAATTAATAATTTCCATGATTTCCGATTAAGAAATAGTAGTACAGATAAACATGTTTATAATATACCATCTAAATGTTTTGAAGATGTTAAAAAAATATGTATTGATATGTTTTGTAATACATATTGTAAGGATATAAACTATGTTAAGAAAATAGAAAAATACAATGAAAAAATTAAAGTATCTGATCTTAAAATGTGTAATATTCCTTACAGTTTAAATAGATATTGTATTTTTTCTTTTGAGGAATTATGTGGTCAAAATATTAGTATAGACGAATTTAATGCCATATCAAATGAAAATCATACTATTTTTATTTATGATATTACAAAAATGAATGAAGATATAAAGGGAAATGAAATGAGAAGATTTATTTTATTAATAGACATTTTATATGAAAAAAATACAAGAGTTTTTTTTTTTAGTGATATTCCCATTTTTCAATTATTCCAAACATCCTCTATTATCTCTCATTTTCAATTTTTTATCGAAAAAATAAAAAAAAAATATAGTTCCTTCACTGATTTTAAGTTGGCTTGTAGTGAACTCTTAAAATGTGGTACCTTCAACCGGGATATATTCACTTCCATGTTGTTTCCCCTTGGCGTTAACACTGAGTAAATCGATCCATCCTAGTAGCACAGTAGAATGGGGGGGAGTATGTGGCAACTGCTTATTCTTCTTTCAAAAATTCTATGGGTAGAACTCTTTCCCGTTAAGACCGCGTGCTCTGCGAGTTTTTTTTTATATCGCTTTACTCGGAAGAAAGCCTGTCCCCTCGATGTGGCGCTATTCTTTTATTCCCCCTTCTGTTACTTTGTTTGGCCTGCTCCGCCATGCCATGCGCTGCTCTGCCATGCCCTGATCAGCTCAGCTCAGCTCAGCTTTGCATCGGTTTTATTTTATTTTTTTTTATTTTTCTTTTTTTCCACTCATATGCCCTTTTAACCCGCTTCTTCCCCTTTGCAGAATATGCAACAAATTGTTTGAAGCCATAAATTACAATGTCAATAAGGAATACATACCCATTGAATATTTACGGTAAAAATTGCAAATCACGCAATCCTAAAGATGGAAAAAGCGCGAGGGATATACGTGTATGTATACTCCAAAAGGGAAAATCCTTTCTTCTCTTTGCAGAAACGTTTTAAGCTTCCACATGATTAACTACGAGATTGATGCAAAAAGTCATTTGGAATATTTAGAGGACAAAGCGGAGAAGTTGGAACCCATCCCCTACATGCTGTTTGAGTAAGGATATCACGTGAATGTTGCATCTACGTGTCTGTCGATCTTTTTGCGTGCCTTTTTTGCTGATCTTTACGCGTTTACCCTTTTTGCAGCGAGAGCGATATAGACACCTCTCAGGAAAACGCGTTCGCTTCCATGAGAACTTTGTCGCGGTAAGTGTGCACTTTCGTATGCATATGTATGCACATTATTTGCGTGCGCATAGCCTCTCTGTTTTTCCGCAAAACGAAGGATATCACATTCGACAAAAGCAGTGAGGGTATTATCTGAAAAGATCCTTTATCTACATTTTCCGCATAATTTTTCTCCCTTCCTAGTATGAAGCACATGAGTACACTGTCCTATTTGGAGAAGCATAAAAAGGCATATGAGCATTGTAGAACATGAAAAAAGAAAAGAGCATTAGGTGCGAAAGGTGGAAGATGCACAAAAAGAGGAAAAGGGAAATGCCCCTTTACAAAACTATTTCTAAGTGAAAACTCGAATTTTTACTCATCTCATTTTGCACAGCTTTTTTTTTAGTAGGCGCGAACAATATAATGCAGCGTCTTTTATATATGCCCAGTATTTTTTCCCAATTTTACGTAAATACATTTTTTTTTTTTTTTTTTTTTTTTTCTTTCTTTTAAACTATTTTAAAACTTTATTTCTACAAATTCTAATTTTTGTTCCCTACATTTTGTACTTTAATTTATAAAAGAAACGCATATATATATATATATATATAAGCATACCAACTGCTTATTTTGAACGCGAGAAAAAGCCTCCTTTTAATGTCTTACACGAACCCACAAATGTTGAGCAGATAAGAGATGTAGAGAAGTCATGCACAGAAGCGGTGGTACATCATAGTGGTGTCCCGCAAAGGTTGAGCAGTTATTTGTTTTTATTGCCTTTGGACATTTTCATTATTCTTCTTTTTCCTTCCATACTTTCCCAACGGTATGTATGTATGATTTAACGAAATGAAAAGGGCAACAGGAAAGGAACAAGTAATATATATGACATGTGCAGCATGGTGTGTATGTGTGTGTGTGTGTGTGTGTGTATGCAGTATTGGGTTGTACACTGTTGAGATGCGTATGAGTCGCCAAATGATGCGTCCACTTCGCTTTCATCCCATGTCGTATTTTTCCCATTTGCCAATGCGAAAGAAAAGTCCATTTATAACCCTCGCAGTGAATAAAGCTGTGATAATAGTGGGTCTAGTGTTCATCACACACCGCCCTCTCCTCACGGGGAGTTCTTCATCCATCATAGAAAGAAAGTGACAAATTAGTAGTTTGCAGCTAGTAACCAGGTGTTAGAAGTGTAGATACACAAATCCCCTTGTTTATCAGAACACACACTAGATGCAATCTCGATGTATATCATTCTTTTTCCCTACGTGAACAGGTAAAACGTACTAAAGGAAATTTGAAAGGATTTAAGAAAAGAGAAAATAAAAAAGAAAAGGATAGTTTGAGTCAAAGGAATAATAGAGACTTAAGATATGTTATGAAATACAATTCAGAAACAGAAAATAAAAAGAAAAAATATAAAAATAAAGAAAAATTAAAGGAAGAAAAGGAGAAGAGTAATAAAAGGAGAAGTTTATCTGTGTTCATACCTAATTACGAAAAAGATATTATTGACAACATAAAAATTGTTGATACATTATACAAATTAAGTGTAGATAAAGAGATAGATATATATAAAAAAAAAGAAGAAAAGGAAAAAAAAAATGAAAAAAAAAATGAAAGCAAAAATGAAAGCAAAAAAAAATGGAAAAATATGAAAGACTTAGGAAGGAGAAGTGTTAGCTGTAAATATTATGACTCTGATAACAGTAATAGAAAAAAACAGAATAAAAAAGTGGATATAAACATTAACGAAATACAGACTAGGTACAAAAATAAAAACATAAAAATTATTTATGATGATGGTAATGCTAAGAGAATTATTTTGAGGAAGGAAAATAGGAAAAAAAAACCGGATAGAGGGAAGAGAGAAAGGGGGGAAGAAACGGAAGAAGTGGAAGACGAAGAGGACGGCGAAGAGGACGGCGAAGAGGACGGCGAAGAGGAAGATGAAGAGGACGATGAGGAGGAAGACGATGAAGAGGATGATGAAGAAGACGATGAAGAGGAAGACGAGGAAGACGATGAAGAGGAAGACGATGAAGAGGAAGACGACGACGAGGAAGACGACGACGACGACGACGACGCGGAGGGAGAAAGCACCGATGAATCTTATGTGGGGAGAAACGAGTGCAGACGTCAATATAGTGACGATGGAAACCGCCGAAACAGCCGTAAGGGTGTGGGTAGAATCATTCCAAAGCATAGGCATGTGAAAAGAAAAAGGAAAATTCTAAGGGGACGATCTAAACCACTGAGTGACAACTATTTCGACGAAAGAAGGAGGAAAAATATTAGAAAAATGAAAAGGAAAATTCCCATTAACAAATTTGGACGAAGGGGAAATGAAAAGGAAGGAAGTGAACCCATAGCCAGGAAAATTAAAGTGTGTAAAAATTATGAGAAGAAAGGGAATAAACTGAAGAAAGAATACTACACTAAAGTTAACGAGAAAAGGCAGGTGGATAATAGAAACGAATTTGAAAGAGGAGATGAAACATATCCCCGACGTGATGACATTGGTAGGGATACTTTGACATATCAACCGCTTTACACAAGGACGAAAGATATAAATAGAAATTTTTTTTTTAACATTAAGGAAATAATTTTTAAAATACATTTAGATATACAAAATGTTAAGGAAACTGTTAAAAATAAAAATGAGTACATAAAGACAATGTTCGATTCATCTTATCGTAATATCATAGAATTTGTAAAAAGGGATAAAAAGAAAAAAGAAAATTTTTATAAAATAATTTTTCATGAATTATTTAATCTTTTAAATGAATTTATTATGGTTGATGATTACACGAGAAAGTTTATTTTTAGCGTCGAAACGGAAGTTAGACAGAGGTGTCTAAAGAATATTCAAAACGAATTTCACAAATTGGTAAGTACGTTTATGCAATCTGCGGAGAAGAAGAACATGTGCATGCCAAGTTGCGTTCCCGGATGCATAGATGATCTGCGAATGCGAGAGGGATTTCATAGCAATCTTGGAAATATGCACATTCGAGAAGCATCCTGTAGGGGAAATAGCCTATATGCTGCCATGTCCTCTCGAAGCATCGGAAGAGGAGGCGGTAACGACTATGGTACAACATGGGTAGACAGAAGCGGATATCACCACCTAAGTACAATAAACAACGAGGAAAATGGTAAGAAAGAATTTTTTAAAATGGAAGGAATAAACAGTGAGTCGTTAATTAAGACAAATAACTCTAGTACGTTTCGTAGCCCAAACGAGGAAGAAGGCACAGTAGAATATTTAAAAGGAGTTATCAAAAATGAAAAAGAGAAAAATGTAAAATTAGAGTTGCAATATGATGAATTAAAACAAAAATATACTCTTCTTTTAAAGAAAAGGGAAGAAGATTCTCTTAGAGAGACCAATATATCACTTAACACCTTAGATGATGAAAATAATTTTTACAAAAAATTTTACAAAAGTCAATCTCTCATAAAGATGGAAGAAAAAAGATTAGAAGACTCATCTAAAAAAATTGCCGATGAGAATAAAAAACTAGACGAGATAAAGGTAATAAATGAGCAAAGCAGAAAAGAAATAGAGAATGATATAAACAACATGGAAACTAAGAAGAAGGAAATAGAGGAAGAAAAGAGGATACTCGAATGGGACAAAAAAGAAATCGAAGTTGAAAAGAGCATGCTAGATAATAAGATAAAGGAGATTGAGGAAAGGAAGAAAGAGATGGAAAACGTAGAAAAAGTGCTCAGTGAAAAGACAAGAGAGACGGAGGAGGCGGAAAATCTACTGCGCGAAAAGAAGAGAGAGGTCGATGAGACAGACAAACTACTTTATGAAAAGAAGAGAGAGGTCGATGAGACAGACAAACTACTTTATGAAAAGAAGAGAGAAATGGACGAGACTGACAAGCTGCTGAACGAAAAGAAGAGAGAGGTGGACGAGGCGGAAAATATGCTGCGCGAAAAGAGGAGAGAGATGAACGAGGTGGACGAGGTGGAAAACCAATTGCGTCAGAGAAAAACACAAGAAGAAGGAAATCACGCCACATTCTGTAAGGACAATGAAGGTGGTAAGGATACACTTGAACACACTGGTAAAGCAGAAAATGGGGGTGGAAACAAAATAGGCGGTGACATAAACAGCTTGAACGTTCCACACGTAGAGAATTCACATAGTGGCGAGAAGAGTAAAGGGGAAAATAGCCACAATGTAGACAATATTTTAACCCCAAATGGGGAATGCAAAAATATCCTTTATGTCATAAATGATATCTCGGAAAAGGAAAATGGCAGAGGAACTCTGCTAACAAAAAACATTGCGAAAAATGGGGACACCGATTTAGCTCTTGAGTTGTTATCAAGGGAAGAAGAACTCACCATTCGAGAAAAGAATATGACCACGTTGAAAAATGAAATTTTGGAAAGAGAAGAAAAGATAAATGATGACAAGAAACTTCTGCTTAAAGAACAAAACGAATTGAATATATTAAAAGAAAATATGCATAGCAAGATGGAAATGATAAAAGAGAGAGAAGAGCAACTTAAAAAAAGAGAAGATGAATTAAAAAAAAAAGAAGGATACCTTTCAGAGATAGGAAAAGAGGCGTATTCTTCCAAAAACGTAGAAGAGAACAGCTTATGTGGTCATTACAAAAACAGCATACATACCTCTAAAAAGATAGATATTTTTAATGCAAATTTGTCTACCCATTTTGAATCAACAAACGATAATACATACCCAAATGAGGGACCAAACAACCATTCAATGGACATAACCGATATGGAAGTTTTACCAAATTTTCACCAAGCGAAAAACAGTAATGATCGCCAGTTCCGCATTCAGGACATGGTCGAACCGTGCGACAAGATGATGGAAAATTTTGGAGATGATGAGAAGAAGGGGAGCATGTGTGACAAGACGAGGGGAAGCACGGGGAGAGACGACATGACCGATAGTACTACTTGTATGTTAGGAAATTTTCCTTTATCAGAAGGGTGCTGTTCAAAAAATGGATGTATTAATAATAGTATAGACGCACTTAAAAAAAATTTAAACAGTAGTTTACGGGAAATAGAAAAGTATAAACGTTTGCTTAAAAATAGAGAGTCAACAATTAATATGTTAAAAACCGAAATGGAAAAACAACAATCAGGGATAAAAAAAGGGGTTGAAAATGATACATACGAATTAAGTAACCGTATGAAAAACGCAAAACAGGTAGGTAGTTCCATTTACAATAGGGACAATGTTATTGCCTCGTCAAATAAGGGTGATGAACCTTCAACCATATTTTGCGATTTGGAAAACTCCAATAAGCAAAGTTCCGTTGAAAGTGGAAACCTGAAGCAGAAGACTACCCTTTCGGGAAACCACCACAAAGTGGAAAAGGTATGTCACTGAAAAAATCAGATTGATGGTGCATATGGGAATGCACAAATGCACCTGTTCGGTGTACACACGCAGTAGGGGAAGTGCAATGACAGGTTATCAATTACTGTGCGTACATACACCACGTAAGCCTTGGATGACCTCTGTGAATGCGTATGAATGGGATGCTTTAGCGGATAAGGCAAAAAGGGAAAATAAATACATGAATGGAGGAGGTGAAAAATGTCAGGTCATTTCAGTCAGGAAATACGAATAGGCGAAAAAGTAGTGCACCGAATGTATAGTGTCAAACGTAGAGGAACACCATCCGTTACACATACGACAAATGGGGTATTACGCGGGGAAGAACACATGAATGTAGTGGGACTTTGTGTTATACGAACTTGTTAGCCGAATATACATCATGGTTATTTGCCTACAAGGCTTAAATGCCTCGGCTTATCACTACCCATTCATTCATCCAACCATTTGCACCTTACATTTCGGCAGCAATCTCGACGTCGACTTGGTTTATCTCGACGTCGACTTGGTTTATCTCGACGTCGACTTGGTGTATCTCGACGTCTACTTTTTGTATGCATTTTATAACGACTTTACCTGCGCTTCGTCACTGTGCAGGGAAGGATCGAGGATGCGTCGGAATCGAATGCGCAGGAGAAAATTAGGACTATGATAAGCAGCGAACTGATTGCGCTGTACAAAGAAATAAGTAACATAAAGGAAGAATACAACATGAATGTCCTGAAGAAAAATGAATTTGTCGGGGGATTGCTCCTCAAATTGTAAGAGGCAAAGAAAGTGCAAACATGCGACATGCAACGTGCGAATGTGCTAAAACGCGAAAAAAGTGCGTACACTTTGCATCACTTGTAGAGATAAAAAAAAAGTCGTTAATGTGATAAAACCGTTTTACATGTCTTAGTGTGAATGCAAATATGTCGTTTTAAAAATGAGCGAAATGAGTTTATGCACTTGTGCATGTATTTATGTATAAAACTGGAAAAGCCTGACTACGCAGACCCGCTTTCCGCACACGTGATGCAAAGCTTTATGCATCTCTTAACCACCCCATTTAAATGAGTGCATGCGAAGTAGAATAAGGGATTAACTTTTATATACGATATAGAGTGGAAGAGAGGGGAAAAATAAATTAATACTGTGAAAAAAAAAATTCTTAACATGTATATATATATATATATATATACCTAGGTGCGTGCTTGCATGTGTATATATATGTACAAAATTTCCCTTTCAGTTTCAATGACTTGCGGGATAATTATAAACTGAAGGAGAATTACTTTCGGAAGGAATCGAGTAAAAGTCATGCACTTATTAGCCAAAAGGAATCCTATATAAAGGAACTTCGGTAAAAAAAAAAAAAAAAAAAATAATTTCCCACTTTTCTGTTTATTTTTAGTTGCGTATTTAACCACATCGTGGGCATTTTCGTAGCATATGTTCACATCCTAACCAGATGTAAACGCTATGGATGCAAAGTACCATATGCCGCTACTTATTATTGCTGTCCGTGGCACCAACCTTAATTCCTTTTTTTTTAAAAAAGACGTGCATATTAGTTTGAAATAAAAATTGCAAGTACACTGTTTTTTCTTTTTCTCTCTTTTTTTAAGGAGCGCATTGCACGAAAAAAAAGTAAAGGAAGTAACTTACAAAAAGATGTTATTAAAAATGAATCAGGTAAATGATGCTTATAAATTAAAAAATAAAAGAAGTTTATCTACTGTCGAATTGCTAAAACAAGATATAAAACACTTGAATCAGGATGTTTTAAAAAAAAAGGAAATGGTAAAATTTGTCCAAAAAAAAGCTCACTGAAAAATATTCTGTAAACGTATTGTAAAATGGTTCAATTTTAAGGAGAATCTAAGCACATGTGTACATATCGTACATTCTCATATGCGTACATAAGAAAAATTGGTTTACACGTGTGTTACGAGAGCGTGTAACATAACCCAGTCATCATCTTAAAAGATAAAAAAATATGTTCACGTCTCTATGCATGTAAATGTGCGTAAAACTGCCTCCTACGATGGTATATAGCGCATATATTTATATATACATTTAACCTTTTCTTTGTTTAAGATAAACAAATTTGAAGTAGCTCAGTGATTATTTGCCACATTTTTATGGGCTTCAAGAAGCATGCAGAGAATCAAAATGGTGACGGAAAAAAAAAAAAAAAAAAAAAAATTAAATATGCAAATAAGCATGAATATACAAAAAAAAAAAAAAATAAATAAAATAAAATAAAATAAAAAAATGAACAAGCGAATGAATGCTTATAAAAACAGAAAACAATTAGTATAAGAAGGGATCACCAAAAATTTAATTAACTTTTATCAAAAAATAACTGGAAAATTTTCGGCCATGAGTACATGCGTACATACGTACATGCATTCATGCGTACATAAGCACATGCGTTTATGCGTACATGCGTTCGTATGTACATAAGTACATTCATTCATATGCAAATTTATATGAATAAGCGAAATTGTGTACCATACTTTTTTATTTTTTTGCGAATCATCGAATTTTCAACAGTTATTTTTTTTAACATTATCTACATAGTTTGGGCTTCCCTTTTTTGAAAGATGCAAAAAGTCGACTGCATTTTTCGCCGTTTTTTTTTTATGTAAACGAGAAAACGTACAATCGCTTTAAAATCAGAAACAAACATGCCTACATTTGTAAATGTATGTTTTGTTGTGATATCCATGCAGATGTATGTATATTCATATTAATATACATATGCGCAAACATATACATATACGCAAACATATACATATACGCAAACATATACATATACGCAAACATATACATATACGCAAACATATAAATGTACGTATACGTATACATATGAATATAATATATATGTATGCATATGAATGTATATGTGAGTAGAAGATAATTTATTTTCGAAGGAAAATTTTTATTTTTCATTTATGACAAAATAAAATACCCTTTTTAAAAAAAGAGAAAAAAAAAATTTTATGTATAGATTATCAAATGGGTAAAAGCAGCAATAAAAACAAAAAGAGTATTCATAATAATGTTGCTAACACAAAATTAAACAACAAACCATCCTTAAAAGTATATATAAAAAAAAAAAAAAAAAAAAAGGGAAAAGAAAAATAATTCTTTAAAAATGACATAATTGTATCATTGGGTGCAAATATGCATGATCATCCAAATGTATTATATGTCCATTTTTTTATTTTCATTTAAATTATTTTGTGAAAGCGTGTCACTATTTCTGTCTGAGCAAAGTCATATCTCAATAATGTATGACAATTTTACATTTCCCTCAAATTATTCCTCATATTATTACCTTTTTTTTTACTTATTAGTGGCGTTTAATTAATAAAGAAGCAAACTTCTTTGATAAAGCGTTTGAAGAAAACTTACTGAATGTACGACAAAAAAAAAAAAAAAGATTATTCCTATATTTGTGATTTTCCCACCTACACATTATACTTGTTTTCATATTACATGTGCACATGTGCATATGTGCACATGTACACATGCGTTATGCTTATGTACTACACTTCCAAATTGCTGCGAACTAAGTCAAACCTACCACACTTAAACCGCAAAATGTGTTACATATCGAATGTACATTTTACCATCCCTTTTTTTTTTTAATTTTTAATCAGTTCCAAAAAATGTCCTTAAATGAGGATGATTATTCATCGCAAAAAGAAGATACAATAGAAGAAAAAATTTCACGAAGGTGTAAAAAGCTAAAAAAAAAAAAAAGAAAAAAAAAGGTAATATATATAATATATATAATAGGCAAAATATTATTCATTATGGAGGAACAACTCCCGTTCGTATTATTCTCCCATTTTCTTTTTCTTTCCTTGCATATACATATGTAAAGGAGCTATTTTGAGAAACCCGCCGCTGCACGACTTTTTCGTGCGTCTGATCCCTTGTATACTCATATGTGCATGTGCGTACATGCAAATATATGTGTACATAGACATATACGCGCAAACCATCCGCCCCCATTAATTTACCACATGCAAATACAATTTTTTTTTATTTTTCCCCCTTTTAGATAAAGAGTAGAATGAGAAAGAGGGAAAATCACAAGCAGAAGAGGAGAAAGTTTAAAAGATGACCCAGTTTTCAATAATCAACACTGTTTTTTATTTTTTATTTTTCATTTTTTAATTTTTATTTTTCATTTTTTATTTTTCATTTTTCATTTTTCATTTTTCATTTTTCATTTTTTATTTTTCATTTTTTATTTTTTTTGTTCATACCTGCACCCCTTCACGATTTGCCACGTTTCTTTGCTTCTCGTTGAGACTATTTCATTGTATTTCGTTTAATTTTCCCCTGCATCCTTTTCGCTTTTCGTCATTTTACTCTCATTGTTCCTTTGTTAATATACGCGTAAACTCTTTTTCCCACAATGTCTCTTAAAAAAGAAAAGAAACTATAACTCCAAGTTTAGTTTTAAATGAATTGTTTATTGCAAACTAACTTTGCATAAAAAAAGGTGCCTTTACATGGCTGCTTTCTGAAATGTTAATAAGTATGTAAAAGGAGCGGTGATGCCTGGGTGTCAGCGACGCGATAATTTGTGATATCACGCACGACTGTGTATGAGCGGCGTTTTGGTTACCACAAAACCTGCGCTTTAATGCCTAACTCAGATAACGAGGTTATAAGTATATTTAGGCCTTCCTGTCCGTTTGCGTGTCTTATGCATAATTTTGCATTGCTTTTTCGTCTGTTGCAGAAAAAATCATATTCTGGTTCATACGTAACGATGTACGATTGGCTCTTTTTGACCGCTTGCTTTATTTGATCATCACTTACCGAATCGGTTAAGTTATGAAGGGATAGGTAGTTAACTTCAACATTATTATTATCACATTCCTTCAAATTGTAGTAACTACCATTATCCTCTTCTCCCCGGTTGTGTAAAAAGGATTGTAAATGTACTTGTAAGGAAGCACGAGATCCCTTTTGAATTGCTTCCTGAAGTTTCTTTCTACAATCATAACCATCTTTATTAAAAAGCGATTTTCTGTGAAAATTTTCTTTTCCATATTGTTGAAAGTAATCTGATGTTTTATCTAACGGGTCAGAATATTTTTTACTGTCAATAGGACAATACATCCAATTACAATTCATAGTGGTTGGCATAATTTTTTTACAGTGAACATTTTGATTAATGTCGGGAGTTTTTCTACCAAATAAATCACTGTATAATGGATATAACTTTCTTTTTTCGAGTTTTTCCATATCTACATCCTTTGTAGTATTTTCTGTATGTAGATCAGATACGTCATGTACATTTTCCCTTTTTTCTTCAGAACATTTTTTATCCTTCTCATGATTATAATCATAATCACAATCAAAAATGTGACTCGAATTCATGTATTCTCTCCTTTGTGCTACTGTAATGTCTGCATTATTTTTGCTATAATTATTTATATAAGTAAAATTAGTAGGATATAATTTTTCCAATGGTGTCTTACTTTTGTTTACACTATTTCTATTTTCATTTTTACAATCATTAGACAAATGAAAAGGATATACATCTGGTAGAGATTCTTTCTTTTTTTCTGGTAATTTACTTAGATCTAATTTCATTTTATTTGCCTCTAGAATTGTTATGTTATCATTACCCGATAGGCTGTTATAATGTGCCTCTTTTGCTGATATATTTTTATATTTAGGTACAAAATCGTTAATTTTATTTTTTAGTTTATTAACTTTACTGGTACAGTTTTCTGATTCTACATAATCAAAAATTTTTGTATGACTCATCGCCTTCTCTCTATTAACATAAAAATCTTCGTACATGGCATCCAGATTATAATTATAATTATCCCCCTCATTATTAACATGTATATTATATTTTTCATATCCTGTACTTGATGTTTTATCACGCGTATTATAAACTTCCCCCATATGTTCCACTCCTTCTCTCTCAGCTTCCTCTGACGCTTCTCCATGTGCTGTTCCCTTTTGTTGGCATAAACGAAAATTTTGAAGATTATCACTAGGACAACTTTTCACTACATTATATTCACCTTGCTTGACTTTGTCACAGTGTTCAGGGTTATTGACAATTGGAAAGGATTGTTCTCTGTTGTTGCCGATGACGTTGTCGAATTTGTTCCCCTTTGTGTCATCTTTTAGGTGGGGAGTTCCACTACCCGGGGTACAGGGCATGATAACAGGTTTATCGTGCATGTCAGAGGGAGTAGAATCCACGAAAGGGTTATGATCTTCCTTTTTTGTATGTTCACTAGATACATTGTTTACTTTCGAAATTGAATCATAATTATTATGAGAATTCCCCCTATTATCGTTGTAGTTGTTGAAGTAAGCTGGGTAATTATTAGGTATCGTATGATGATCGTAGAAACTGCTTTTTTTTTTATTATACTTGGTTCGTTCTTCATAGGATGCTTCATTTTGCTGGATATGGATAGTTTTGTGATAATTAGTTTTGTTCGAAAGAGGATTACCCATGTTATTTTCCATCTTCGCTAACTGCTTTACCTCGGCGTCGTCATGGCTGTTTTTCCCCCCCAATGACTGCTTTACCTCGGCATCGTCATGGCTGTCTTTCCCCCCCAATGACTGCTTTCCCCCGGTGTCCTCATAGCTGTTTTTTCCCCCCAATGACTGCTTCTCCTCTGCGTCATCATTGCTATTATTTTTAGAAAATGAAACGTTGGTAGAATTGTCTGATACTGTTACATTGGGGGAAATTCCTTCCATTTCATAGTTTCCAGTAATACCACTGCAGTTACTCTGTAGAGAGTTTTTTATACACTTTACACTATTGCTATTTTTGGAAGACTGGGTATTGCCATTTTCTTCTTCGTCGTTATGTTCTCTTGATGTAGTATCGAGATTGTTTGCACTAGAGCAGTTGCCTGTCACGTCCGTTGAAGCAGTCGACTTTTTAACATTCACATGCAACATGCTTCAGCAGTTGTCAAAATAATTATTTTATTTTTTTAAATAATATAGTTTCTACTTAACTACAAATGCCGCTATCAACGCAAATGCTATATATTTCGTGTATACCTATGTATACATTAATGTACACATATACACACATATATATGTATATATACACACATGTATATATATATATATATATATGTATATACATAAACTTTTTTAACACATAATCTTTGTGATATATTTTGACAACGTGAGCATTATGACTGTTTTTTTTTTTTTTTTTTTTTTTTTTTGCCATTTTGTTTTCCTTACACCCTGGTTAAACTTTTCTCATTTGTAAAATGTTATTAACTAAAAAAATAAGTGAGTAATTTTATTTTTTTTTTTATTATTATTTATAACGACATAAACATTTTTAAAAGGGGGTAAATACTTAAATGTTTTTTTTCTTTTTTTTTTTTTTTTTTTGTAGTTAAAAAAAAAAAAAAAAAAAAATTGGGCGGAAAATTTTATGTTTTTTTCCTCATTTCCTCAAGGAAAATCCTACTGTAACTGATTGCAGATGGAGACATTTGCGATTGCAAATGGCAAATCTAAAAAGTTATAAAAGTGGGTGCGTATAAAATTGTATATATAAATATACGTTTATGTGCATATGTAAATATTCGTATATATATACATATTATTTATGTTTCTTTTTGCAATTTTTACAGTTTAATTCGTTCTATTGAAATTTCCGTCTATGAACATTATGTATACTAGGCTACCATGCGTGTAATTTGCTTTTCCCCAATATACATATGTACATATTCGTTCACGTATACTTATAAAAAAGGGAGGGTGATGCACAATGTGTATGTGTTTATACGAAAAAATGTGCATATATATATATATATATATATATATGCACTGCTTAAAAATGATTCCCTATTATTCGAAAAAGAATCTAGTGAGAACACAAAAAAAAAAAAAAAAAAAAAAGGATGAAAAACCTTTTAAAACTATTCAGTGGTACATTTTTTACACCAGTTTATTTTTAGCTAAAAGGAGAAAAAAAGTTTAATTTTCGGTACCTATCTAAAAATGGTAAAATACGGAACAACCTTCATTTTTGAACATAGGAAAGCTAAAGTCATTTGAAAAAAGGTGTGTTATTTGATATTGTGCTGGGAACTCGATTTGGTAATGTTGTTTTATTTTATTTGTTTATATATCAAAAGGTTGGGAGAAAAAATGATGTAATTTCTTCTTAACTAATTAACACCTTTGTGATAAAAAAAAATAAGGGAAAAGGTTAATTTGTAAATTTTAAATTGACAAATGAAAAATTCTTTGAAAGGGTGGGTTAAAAATGGGTTGTAAAAATTACACGAAAAAATAAAAATGTAAAAAAAAAAAAAAAAAAAAAGGGGAACAAAATTGTGCCATGACATCAACACAAATGAACGCAATTATGCGTAAATTAATGTGGCATCGGTCTATGCAAAAAAAAAAAAAAAGGGAGAAGAAAACCAAGATTTGCGAACTTTGCACAAGTGTCACATGCTTATTGTCATTTAGCATACAGCAGCGAACGCGCGAAATGAAACATTCTTTCCTCGTCGTTTTTCCATTCCTCGTTTTTCCATTCCTCGTTTTTCCATTCCTCGCTTTTTCATTCCTCGCTTTTTCATTCCTCG
Source organism: Plasmodium ovale wallikeri (assembly GCA_900088485.1). Classification (NCBI taxonomy): domain Eukaryota; phylum Apicomplexa; class Aconoidasida; order Haemosporida; family Plasmodiidae; genus Plasmodium; species Plasmodium ovale. The sequence goes on along the minus strand of FLRD01000090.1, from coordinate 83,773 downwards.
CTTTTTCATTCCTCGCTTTTTCATTCCTCGCTTTTTCATTCCTCGCTTTTTCATTCCTCGACGATTTTTCTTTCATTTTCATTTCTTGCTTTTCCTTTTTCCATGCCATTTTCCCCCATTTCGGATATTCTTCTGTACAACTGTTTGCCATTTTTTTAAGACCTTTCATCATTTTTCGATTGTTTTAATAATTTCCTTCACATTTCTGTGCGCCCATCTTTACCCATCTGTTTTGTTACCATTTCTCCTTTTCTGTTTTCACGAAAAAGGAATTACTTTTCCTACTTACAGGGAAATTTATTCAAGATATTCATGTTTTCATTTTGTACAATTAAATCAGTTTTCCAATTTCACCATTTGCTATCCGCAAAGTGAGAAATTTTTAATTTACGCTGAGCGCCACTATTTAGTTGAACGATATTTTGCAAGGAGCAGCGTAGCGGTTCCTCACAACTTGCACATACTTAGAAAGGGGAAAAGGGGAAAAAGAGTACATATATGCACGTACGTGTACGTGTCAACTGTATGCGTTTTTTTCGTGTTAGTATACTTGCATTCTCATATGGATCTACGTGAGTACACATTGATGTATAACAGTGCATGAAACATTGGATTGTGCCGAGTTTTTTTATAATGGATGACAATTTTGTAAATGAAGAAGATGAGCAATTAATAAAAGCGTTGCTGCAAAATAAGCCGACCGTAATGCATAGCACAACACGAAAGAAAAAATAAACTACCCCTGGTGGGGTATAACAATATGCATGTGCATGTGCATGTACATACGCACGTACGTGCGTGGATATACTGTAGGCAAATTCGACGTGTGTTTCTCTACTTTTCTGATTTCACCAGTTCAGTGAAGAATTGATTGACTTCTATCTTTCCCAAAACGGATGCAAAGTTACGGAAAAATCATGCCTCAGATTAATTTCGCTCATTTTGCATAAGTCCATAGACAGTGTAACTGAAAAAGAAAACAGAAAAATAAGTGATCAAATGTTCTTCACGTATTTAATCTTCATGTGCACTAATTTGAAAAAACCTATTTCGAATGAATTTTCCTGCAGTTGGTAAACAACTCGCTTAGTTCAGAGGCCGGTGAAACGAGGAATGATACCGACAAAGAAAATAAGAACACTGTCAAAGTACGTCACCATTCATAGAAAGGGAAAAAATTCGCAAGAGATCGAAAGGGAGTGACCTGCAGCGAAGCGAGCGAAAATTCTGAAACAACTGTGTAAAATTATGCTCTGTTTCTGTTCGCTTTAACACCGTGAAGAAATATTTTTTTGTCAACTTTGTTTATATATAAAAATTGTTCACACGTTTATACATACACTTATTCCACTTGTACTTATGTTCATATATATACATGCACGCACTTTTTTCTTTTATATTATAGAGGGAGTTGAACTATAAAAAAATGATTAAGGCGCTAAAAGAGTTTAATCAAAATTGTGAAAATGATGAAACTGTTCAAAATTTGAACTTGTTTTTTGACTAAAGAGAAGAAAAAAAAAAAGAAAAAAGAAAAATGCTCGTCTACAATTTGTTCAACCCCTGGACTCGTGCGTAATAAACGAAGAATTGTGATTTTTTTTTTTTTTTTTTTTTTTCCTTACCCATGCTTTCCTTTTATTCCCCACCTAGTGTTAGTAAAAAACTTTTCAATGGCCGGAGCAGTGCCGCAACAGCGTTGTGTATGCGTTGCCACGGTGGCGCAATAGTGTTGTTACTGCACCGTTACGATGGCTCATTTTCGCACATTTTTCCGCTTGTCAGCTTGTCAATTTTTGCTCATTTGCGACAGCATTCATTTGGTTGAATTCATTTTCACCAACTAAACGTTTTCAATAATATTTTGTTGATGAATATGCTATTTAAAAAAGGGTTGCAACCAATCGAAAAAATATTAAAAAAAAAAAAAAAAATTACAAACGAAAAAGGCACCAAACAGTTTTATAAAGCAAAAAATATTTTCTTTTTAGAAAAAATTAAAAAATGAAAAATAAATCAGAACTGCAACATATGCACTATATGTATATGCAGAAAGGACATGAACTCCTTAGAGTCTCCCTTTTCGTTTTCGTCCTGTGTACTTGCTATCCCTTTTCACTTCCAATCCCTACATTAAAAAAAAAAAAAAAAAAAAAAAAGTTACGCAATGACACGAATGATGAGATAGACATTCTTCCTTTTGTGAACATATGCATATAAGCAATAGAAGCGCGTGAATGCTAAAGTATGCTTCGAACTGAAGAGGAAAAATCCCTCACTTTCTTTCTCCTTTGATCCTTTTTCTTCATAATCCACTCTTTATTTTTTATAATGTGCTTTTTTGCCTTCTTATTATTTCTATAATGAAACATGAAAAGAAATGCGCCATGATGGTGTTCATATAGTACTTATATTTAACGGTCGGTTCATAGTAAAAATGGACTATCGCCCGCATGCACGCACACGTATATGCATACGCCCCACTTGCGCATACTTATTTTCATTCATTCATTCATTCATTCATGTATTTGCGGATATACCTCCTCCTTTCCTGAGATATGACTTCGTCTTCTTTGTCCTGTATGGCCTCGGAGAGATGCGGAACGACTGGTGACCCTGTCCATAAACACAGGTAGTACCTGCAAGTTAAAAGGATTATCAAACAAAATTAGTAAAAAAATAAGCCTAAAAATAAAGCTTCACAATGACAGTTCTAGTGTTGTGTTTGTGTAAACTGCTATGGGAAAAAAAAAGATTATATATATATATATATATATATATATATATATATGATAGCATAATTTTTCAAATTTTCACTTTTTTGATTTTGCTGAATTCGGAAAATCTACAACAACACCACCACCAAATCCCGCCTTTAACGCGGCGCTGGTAAGGGTCTCTATTTGTTCAGGTGAGTCCGGGTAAAACTGAAATACCTGTGTGCGCGTTTTTCGAAATTAAAAAATACACAACAGTATGTGCATACATATACATACGCGTGTGTAAATATATACGTCTTCACATATTTAATGAAAATGTCCGTTAAATTATATTAAATCCCAATTTCTTGAACGCGTATGCATAACTGTTCAAGAGTATAACTCCGTACGAAATTGTATTGAAAAAATGCACATACGCAACGCGTATTCATATATGCCCACGCACAAACATTTTGTTTTTCCTGTTTTACCGCCCTGGCTCCTCTCTTTAGACAGAAATATAACCATTTGAAAAAGGTACTGGTTCTCCTGCTTGGACTTTCCTCTTTTTTGTCCCAGTTACATAACCACTGTAATGCCGAAATACTAAAGAAATTAATTCAAAATTGTGTTTACAAATATGAAATTATCCCATTATTTGCTGCACTCACGGTGTATTTATTGATGTACATTATTGGTACATACATTGGGGTTCATTACACACGTTTGTAACTTATGTGCGCAAAATGACTAAGGGGGAAAAAAAAAGAAAAAATATATGGCTACCTGACTACACCATCAAAAATACCTGGTTGAAACCTCATCACTAATTCGTCAAAAGAGAAAAAGAAAAAAAAAAAAAAAAAATATATATATATATATATACATATATTAATACAAAAAAAAATATGCGTGTAAGGGGGTCACGCTAAATACGCAAAACTGTTCGCTAAAATTGCTCTTTCAAAGTACTCGGACAAATGCGTTTACTCAAAATTGTTAGCACACGTAATTAGACGCATTTGAAAGCATGAACGAATTAAAAACACGCTACGTAAATTTTAAGTTATTTTTCTTTTTCTTTTTTTTTGTGCATGAACGGATATAAATAAATACACGCTATGAATATTACTTTTTCCCATGTCTGCCAAAATCATATCCCCTCCAAGGTTGGCTTCGTTTTGTAAACCTGCCTCTGCAAAATAGTGGACGCACATAACAAAAATTTTAACGTGTATATATGTGCTTATATTCATGCATATGTACATATTTTCCTGCCATGTTATAGTATCATTTACGGAAATGGGAAAAAAAAAAAAAAAAATGAAGCTTACTTATCATATGAATGCTAATGTCTATTCCTATCCAAAAGTGGCCGTGTTCGTTCAGGGTCATTCCACTCAGTCCTGATCCACATCCAATGTCCAATAATAAACATGGGGTCTTCAAAAAAAAAAAAAAAAAAAAAAAAAAATTTACATTTTCCGTCTTAAATAGCATGTATAATTATCGAAGGGTTGCATTCGCTTACATCTGGAAGCACAAGCAGTTCAAGAGCCCTCTCAGTCATTTGTGATTGAATGTCTCTAATTCTGGAATTACGGACATACTTTTTCGCTTCATCTTCGTTATAAAACTGAAAACGAAATTGTTGGGGAGAAACCATATTTCATCGGGTATGTATTATATAGGTATGTTGCATTGGGCGGATATAATGATTGTTATATAATTCTTCGTATTGCAAATTCGTGCTTACAATATCAGGTGGGGATGCATACTCTGGCCTAACCATTTTCTCTGTTTCGTTACCGATATGTCATGTATAAATGAAATTATTATATAAGCTATCCCTTTTAATTTTACATTAAATTTTTAAAATGTCTCTTTCGACAAACGTGTAGAAAGAAACGAAATAAAACTATGTTCGCGAAAAGGTCAGTTCATGTGTTACATGTTATGCTTTACGCGATAAGCACTACGAGTTCGGCGATATGTACTATAGAATATTACATGTACAAATGCATATAATACAAGCAAATAATGCATTCAAAGGATTAAAAGCACTCAAATTAATAAAAGGGGACATTTTTATGATAATTCAATCTTTTTCCTATTTCAAAATTTGTTTTTTTTTTTTTACCCTTAATATTGTTCCTATCATATATAATGCTATTTTTTTTTTTTTTTTTTTTTTTTTCATATCTACATGGTAAAAAAAGCGTAATTTTAACTTATCTCGTGCTTTAGGGTAAGCCTAGGTTTTAAATTGCACGGAAATTGTCAAAATGATTTGTCACGGATTTCTTGGTTTGTTTCTTTTTTCGTTCGCTCATTCAATCGCTCATAATTTGTGGATCTAAAATTTGGGGATTACAATCATAAAAAGAAAACGAGAAAACTTGTTAAGCTGTCAATATTACATGTTGCCTTTCAATGTTACTCCTTTGTGATATTTTCCTGTGCTATATCTTGTGCAAATGGGAATATAAAAAGTTGTAAATCTAGTTTACTCCTTTCAATTTTTTAATCTTCTATAGCACTATATATTGTCGCTGCTCGTTTTATCCTCGAAAACACGTTCTTATTTTTCCAAAACGGGAAAAACTTGTCAATTTTGCAAGTTTATCATTAAAAAAAAATTTTTTTTTAAATAAGTACCTCGTTTTCATTTTAATTAATTTTATTTATTCATATTTAGTCGTGTTTATTTTTTTTAATTTTTTTTTTGTTGGTTATGAGCCTTTTTCGTAGTGGCAACTTGAATGTGCATGCAAATGGTGTCAAAATGCACGCTTTAAGTTTTTTCCAATTCCCAATTTTAACTTATCACCGCCGAAATCGCAAGCAGCGATATCTGTCACGTTTGAAGTCGTGAATTTTGCATTTTTCCAAGTCGCACCTTTTGCTCTTTTTTAAGTCGTGCATTTTGTGCTTCTTTGTGAGATCGCCTTTCGCCTTTTTGCAAGTCGTGCCTTTTTGAAGCTGCCTTTTTGTTCGCGTGGACATGATCAATTATAATTTAAAAGTTTTTAATTTTTTACAAAGAGAAAGAATAATGTTTTTCTCGCTGCATAGACTTCCATTCAGCGTTTGTATTTTCTTCTTTTGACAAACCTTTGAAATCAAGTGCGCAAATGAATAAACAAATCAACCTATTGAACGTACCCGAATGGCCAATGGAAAAATAACATGCATTTTGGCCACAGCGGCCATTTTGTTTAGTAGCAGCGCTTTGCTTTCTTCACACGCGCAAGTATGAGCACATGTATGCATGTGCGTAACTGCGCATGTATGTTAGTATGCATGTATTCCTTTGCGTATGTATGCGTCAGCACTGACGGACGTACATTTGTGCTACCCCCAATAAAATCATTTAATCTCCCTTTTTTTTTTTTTTTTTTTTTTGGTTTATTAAATGGAAAAAAGTTTTCATTTTACAGAAGATTATGTGAAAATTAACCCTTGGTTTGTTTTTGTTCATCGTATTATGGCAATTTTTGCTTAATTTAAAATTTTACAAAATAGCACGCATTACAAAAAAACGAGTTCGTGTCGTGCACTTATTATATCAGCATTTGTTACGTGACGGAAATGAATGGCATTCATGGAAATGAAAAACTGTTCTCCCTTTTAATAGACACTTCGTTATGTGCTAATAAAAAACAGCAAAGAGTGATTGATTTATTCGTAAAAGATATTTTTATATATGGGGTTAATTTTTTTTTTTTTTTTTTTTCTTTGTCCATTTTGAAATATATCAGTATTTAGTCATCCTTTTCCATTTTGTATCGTTACTTGAAGAAAACCTTTTAATTTCCCTCGCTCTCTTTTACAGTGTTCAATTTTTATTTCCGTATTTTTATTTTCTGTATTTTCATTAAAATTTTAAAAGTATGCTTATCAGTTTTATATGCATATAAATATGTCCATTTTGCCCACAAAAAATGTGTATAGTGAGATCATCGTAATTTTTTCACGCATATGGTGAAATCCACTTTCACACCAATGTTTTGTGTTTTCTGCATTTTATGCGTCTGTTTTGCCTAAGTTTTTGCGCCTGTTTTCCTAATTTTTTGCGCCTGTTTTCCTAATTTTTTGCGCCTGTTTTCCTAATTTTTTTCGTATGTTTCGCGAATTTTTTGCGAACTTTTTTGCGTATTTTTCGTGCAAACTTTTATGGAATTTTTTTTCGTTGTGTAATTTTGGCCGTAGAAAAATTTAGTAGACTCTTTGTCATATATGCCGTATATTATTTCTTGTGCATACACCTTTTCCCCATGCAGTTTTGTTACCTCGCTTTATAAAACATTTTGTGAAAGTGTTTGGACAATAAAGCAGGGTAAATGTTACAAACAATGAAAAAAAAAAAAAAAAAAGGGAATAATGTTTAACTTTATTTCACAAGTTTTCACCCATTTATTTTATTATTTATTTTTTTTTTTTAAATATCATAACATTTTGAGAGTAATATGTTGCCGTCTTTTTTTATTAGTACTAAATTTTAGTGCAATTTGTTAGCTTTTTTATTAGAATAGAATAAAATAAGCACTAAGGTTAAAATTGAGGCAGATAAATTCATTTGTGCATTTTTTTTTTTTTTTCCCCCATCCGTTTGCCTATCCATTTTTGTGATGCTTTTTTTCCATTTGATCATTTAGAGGCAAATTATTTTTTGTTTTACATACAAACATATGCGCATGAGTATGTATACATACATGTACATTGCATTAGACAGAGTCAATGAAAAATTGATACTTTCTTCCAATTCAAACGCGAACATCCGTTCACAGAGAATCTTTGAATTGGCACATTTGCGTTACCGCATTTCATTTTGCACATATTGTCTCCCCTTTTTACTTCAACGTTGTACGAATGTTTCGTGCAAAGCCGGGAGGAAACACAAAGAAACGCATCCCCTTTCAGGGTACACAAACATTTCAATGTATAATTGGACAAAATGAAAATGATTAAAAATATTATAAATCAATTTATCAAGCTGTTTGGACAAGAATATCTAGGAGAGTGGGACGCCATAGAAAATTTAACCATAAACTCGGTTACGTCACCCGAGGTACGCACTATATTTGTGAATTTCGTGTAACTGTGCAAAGTGGCATATGGTTCCCCCTTTTTGTACACATCTTTCCATGTGTGTAAGATGGCCCATGTTTATCGCCTTGCCGTGTGCATATGTGTAGATATATATAAGCATCGGTGTGCACATACGCATAAAGGCAATCATAACATTTTCCATCCCATCTATACGAGTCCACATACCAATATAGATATCACGATAAAATATGCATATGCTCCATGATCACATATTAACCTCCCCTACTCGTCCTATCTCCAACTTTTTGCAGATCCTTTTGAAAAATGTGCCTTTTCCGGAAAAGTTGTTCGAACTAGCAGAATTGCCCTTCGAAATAGTTTACTCTAACATAAAAAGCTTACGTATAAAATTTTTGTGGTCATCTATTTTTTCAAATAATATTAGTCCAATAAGCATTTATGCAAATGATCTTTTTCTTGTAATTAAATTTTCATATCCTAGTTCATGGGATACTAATAGAATTATGAATCATCAGTATAACTTAAAAAAAAATAAATTAATAAAATGGGATAGTATTAATATATCAAAGGAAAAAAATGACGAAAGCTTTTTAAGAGCACTACCAGTAAAGCTAGTTAACTCTTTAAGAATATTAGCAGAAAATATTAAAATAATATTTTTTGACAATTATATACATAAAAATCCATTTACTCTTGAGTTTATTATAAAAAAATTTAAAATTGATGAATTGAATAAATATAAAGTAAAACTAACAGAGGAAGAAAAAAAAAATATTAGAAAAAACCTCCTCATTAATATATGGATAAGACTCATAGGAGTTCATATGATTTATAAAGAGTTTACGAAAAAAATAAAATATAAGAAGCAACCAAAAAAAAGAAAAAAGGAAGATCTTCAAAAGAATGAAAAGGGGGGAGATATCATCGGAAAGTCCAAAAATAAGGAGAATGCCACAGGTATACACATGGAATTCATCTCTCATTCTTGATCGTTACCAACACGCACCAGCATGGTTGACCATGTGACTCTATGCTTACGTATACACCATAACGTATGCTTTCATCGCTTTGTAGACGAACTAGTCCTATTGGCCATTGAAAATTTGTTCAGCGAGAGTGCTAGCTCTGTCCAACTGAGGAAGAAGGTTAGGATGAAGAAGAAAAAGAGGAAACTTGTTGTAGGTAGTGCGATGGGTCATTATTGCTCGTTCAGCGATTACGACATTGATGAAAGGATAAAAGGGGAATGTACGAAAAGTAGAAAGAGTAAGACAAAGAGAAAGATAGGTATAGATAGAGGGGGGAATCAGATACCTTCGAAAATGGCAGATGCAATGTTGAGAAATAAGAAGAAAATAAAAAATAATTACAACTTTGAAATACCAAAGCATGATACAGGATTTAGAATTACAGCAAAAGATGGGTTAGATATGCATGTAATTTTTAAGAAATATGATATGAAAGCCTTAAATGATTTGAAAAGTAATTTAAAATGCTTCAAAAATGTAGAACTATCCTTTGTTAAGCATTGTAAAAAAAATATTGATGATGATGTGTGTAATAACGTGAAAAATGAGCAGAAGGAACAAACGAAGAAATCTTTTTATTGCTTTAGTTGTTCTAGAGCCCCCCCTATTCAGGATAACGATGATAGCAATTTTTACGTTTCAAATATGTTAAGTGATTATGACCAAGGTAGTAAGCGCAGTTACAATGAGGAGATGAAAAATTATGACCAAGTAATGGAACGAAATTTTAGGAACGATTATCCACCATTGTTTAGCAACATAAATAATTATGAACATGTGAATGTATATTTTACTTCATCATGTTTAGATGCATTTTGTAATTTCGTTAGATTTATTGAATTCTGGTTTTTGTACAAAGGGGGATGTACAAAAATTTTTAATATACTACCATCTATAGAAGATTGTATAAAATATTCTGAACATAGGAAATTAAGGAATGAGAAAAACTATAAATATGATGAGTACATTGAACAGTTCATTGAAAAATTTGAAGCTTCTTGTCCTACTCATTTATTGACAAAATTAAGACTTCTATCCGATGAATGTATATATAGTAAGGAATACTTTAATAATGCTCATTTGAAAAAAAGAGAATGGAAAAAATTGTTATACAATTTTATTAAAAATAGAAAAGGAGATATTTCTTTACTTGATGAAAATGTAGAAAAATTAGACAGATGGTTTTCTCATGATATGTTATTTAATTTAGTCATTCCTCAAATTGATTTTACCTACGTACCGATAAAGTTTAACCATTTTAGCAATTCTAAAATCAGGACTAATAAGTGCTTATTATCTTATAACATAAATTGTTCTTTTCTTTTTAAGCAAGAAAAAACATCCACTATTAAAAAAAAAGTAAACATATATATGCACAATTTGGATATTCAATCTTTGTTTGTCATTTTTAGAAAAAATAAAAAATTTGTAATAAATGAAAAAAAATATAGTCTCCATTATGTTGAAAAATTACCCATTCGAAATTATTGCCTGTACATTGAATCGAATGAAAACAATCATCATTTGTGTGGTTCTATCCATCAGAATTTTCCTAACCATAGTATTATTTTTCCACCATTTAATGATCATTTTAAGGAAGAACATATGACCTATATAAATAGAGAGGGGGGGGGAATCATGATGAATTTTCAAGGAGTAGATACAAAAAGTGGTGACAAATCAGCAGAAATGAATCCAAACGGGATTTCGCGAAAGGAAGTAATCCCGTACAACAGTTTTCGTAGTCACAATGAGGAGAAACACAGCTTTGATAGAAATGATCACTCAAAGGAGGGCGATGATGGAAAGAGGACTTTTACCAATGTGGGGGAGAAGCGAGATGGGAACGTTTATGCCAAAGTGCATTGCGAACAAGGTATTGTCTTTTCCAACGATTCTCATGATACCATAAAGGAGTTAAGCAAAAATATGTGCTTAAATGACATAATGTCTTATAACATGTGCGGTATGTTTTCTCAGCATCGTTCCAGTGACCACTTAATTGAAGGAGATAACGGAGACAGGATAAGCATGGAAAGTTTGCGCAGTTTTGATAAAGAAATTGTAGAAGGCGAAAGTGGATTTAAGAATGAGGAGGAAGCGCAATCCGCCCAGAAGGGTGTCTACCAAGAGAGCTACGATGATGATGGTAGCAACAACGGAAATGACAACGGAAGCGATCGGGAAGAGGGTCATTCGAAAAATCTTCCAAAGGATAGTTCAAATAGGCCTTCGAATGACATATCGAACGATCCTTCTAACAGCCAGGGGAAAAAAGGCTTTTGGAAGTTCATCCTGGGGAAGCCGAAGAAGGAGACGGCGGAGGAGGGTGACAAAAAATGTGCGGAGACTATTGACGATTCGAATTTTGATTTGCTTATGAATAACAAGGTTAGCTTGATACCGAACACACTTATCATTACTATTAACGATTACAGTAACAACGTAAGAGAAATAGATGTGAACATTTGTAAATATGTAGTAAATGTAAATAATTTATTACCCATTGTAAACTTCATTCCTACGAATAATACATGTCTGGAGCTTTTTCTTAAATATGATAATTACATAGATAAGGAAGTCATTGAGATTCTTTGTCTTTGTATAAGTAGTAGTAGTAGTAAGAAAAAAATTGTGCGACTTCGATTTAACGAAATTAAGGCTTTCTTTGTCCATGCCGGGTTTATAGAAAACGAGATTATCAATTTGAAAAATTATATATGCAAAATGAGAAGGAAGAAAAAGATAAGGAGAGATTCCTTTTCTCATGAAAAATTTATTGAACATGATGTGATGATGGATCCCTTTAAATCGATGACAGATAAAATAGAGGGAGAGTCGGAAAAGAAAAACATCATTGTATGCCAGAGTGAGCTTTATAAGGAAGTTCAAAGTGCTTCTATGCAGAGTGGTGGTGAGTATGATCTGAAGAAACGCCAGAAGGGTTACAATTATTCAGTTGAATTCTGTAACGACAGCACTAGCGACGCTTCTGGGAATACAAATATGTGTAAAGACGAAGAGGAAGGAGATGTAAATACGCATGGTAGGAAGTACATCCTTTATGAAAATAAAAATGTAGAAAATTTTGTAAGAAGGGAAGAGAACGATATTACCAATATACATAATATTATTTTTAACAATTTGTGTGTATATCAGAAAAATGTCTATCACACGAAGATAAATAATACCTTCTCCTACTTGAAGAGGAGAAATTTTGTGTACTCTATTAAAAATAATTACTACACGTTTTTGAGAAAGTATATTCAGTATACCAAAAATATGAGTAAAAAAACATCTCGAAATTTACTATCAATAGGTTTTTTTTTTCAAGTGAAAAATTTGTTTTTATTTTATGACAAGGATGATTCATTGATGTACGTTCAGTCGGATTATGTATCTGTACAGCATATGTTTCATCCCTGTTTCTTGGATGAAAATATTCGTCTGGGGAAAAAAAATAATTTTGAGACAGATACGTCTTTGCGATATGAGGGAGTGAAAAGTAATTGCGATGGGACAGATACTTCAAGAGAAACTAAAGAGAGAGAAAAATCGATGTTGGGGGATGGAACTAGTAAAGCAATAAAAATGGCAATGGAAAATATTAAAAATAAGTCTGTGCTAGTATGCATAAAATGGCTAATGGTGAAAAGAAATGGTGATGTAATTTCCATAAGAATGAACACAGTTAACTGTAGTTGGGACGAGATATCTGTCTCGTTACTGGCTATATACAAATGCGTAGTTCCGTTTGACCAACTCGAATTGATTAAAATGAGAATAAACAAATTTCGAAATATAAAACAGTTCTTAGTGATAAATAATAAAAATACTGTACACCTGAGTAGGTACAACGTAACGAATGGTTTACTGTACAAAATGTTAAATAAATATTTTCTTGCGAATCATATGAAAAAAGAAGAACCTGCTGGTATTAAAGTGGAACGTAGTGAAAACCTTCCTGTTGTTAATAAAAATTATGAAAAGTACATAAAAAGATTAGTTATGAAAATGTTGGACTATGAAAAAATTTTATACAATAAAGAAGACTTCGAAAATTTATTTTTTATGATTTTAAGGAAAAAAGGGAACACCATGAAGAACGTGAAGAATGCATATAGCGCAAGCGGCGCGAACGATGCGAGCAATGTTGGCAATGTGATGAATGTTATCAATGTGATCAATGTGAATGATGAAAAGAATTCGGATGATACCCCTTTTTACAATACTCAAAATGTAAATGATAATCGAAGGAGGCAGGGTAAAAACGGGAGGTTCATTCATCGAGCCTCCGATGGGGTCCTTTCTAGTGGTAGTAACGATGATGTTATGAAATATTTTCAAACTGATATGAAGCGTGTTTACATTGTCAATCCGATAAACAGCTCAAAATCGCTGGACAGAGAATATTACACATGTAAAGAAGACACCATGTTGAGTAGTAATGAGAATGATGACAATAACGATTCGCATAAAAACGCGTATTGTCTGAATTCAGAGACGGAGGAAGAATCCCACGAATTATATAACGGTATTGACGAGTATACCTATGAGGATCCCATATGTGGGGAAAGAAAAAATAAGGAAGGAGTAATGATGCAGCAAACTTGTACTGTAGCAGATGAATCAAATTTGGTTAGACCATCCAAACGGTATTACAATGAACATTGTAAGTATATGAATTTGAGAAATCTTTTCAATTATGACGAATCCGACAAATTAGATGTGCTATTGGGGGAAGATATTTTTATGCATAGTAGTATGTCTAATGTGGACTCTACCGAGGTGGGATACCTAAAAAGGGATAACATAGAAAAAGAAAAAGGAAAATCAAAACAAACAATTTTATTTTTCCTCTTGGTTCATAAAACGAATGTTTGTGTTAAGAATAAAAACGAAGGAATATTCAAAGTTGTTTGTTCTGATTTTATGAGTGAAGTTAGTTATATGCACAGTTCCATAAACCTATCTTTAAAAATCAAATCGTGCTATTTGTTTTATCTCCTACCTATATTGAGGAAAAGAAGCCAACAAAAAATTGGTAATACACGTGACGAAAGAGGTGCCAAACGATACATGAAAAAAGGATCTGATCCTTTTTGCGAAAGGGAAAAAAACGAAATAGAGGAGAATACATGTAAAAAGTATGTCATATTAACAGACACAGTAAGTAATATTTTTGCCGTATCGAAATCTAGCTTAAAGAAAAAAAAAAAAAAATTTCCTTATAATCAGTATAAGTGCATTTTAGAAAAAAAAAAATTCAAATTGTATATAAATTATGTGAAGAAAAAAATCAATGCAAAGGATCAAATACATGTAGATATACACATTAACAAAGAAACATGCGAAAACATTATAAAATTGTCAGTAACAAATTTTCACTTTTTTTACAGCTCTACATTATTTGTTCTTCTAAACGATGTAGTTGTAAATAATTTTTTGTCATACATTCAAGAGAGGGAGAAAATGAATACCATTGCGTGTAAGTATAGTTCGATTGGACGATATCAGAAATTTGCATACTTATGGACACATGGAAAGACTGACTTGTTAAGTAGACATCAAGGAAAAAACTCTACAGAGTGTACTTCTTTCGTGACATTAGAAAAAAAAAATAACGAAATAGTGGAATCACTCGAAAAATGGATTAGTAGCAATTCAATCATTGACAATTTAGGCACTACGAGTAGTGACAGTTTTGCTAACGAAGCGCATGCGGACTTTGTAGAGTCATATAACATAGTAGGTAAGAAAAATAAGAAAAAGGATTTACTTTGCGGCGATATTATTAATTTGACAAATAATACGTTTTATTACGACTTTTCGGAAGATGAAAAGGGAGTGGGTAAGTCACTTAACATTGAGGACGACACGGTCGCCGAGGCATCCATTGTCCGTATGAATGGAGGTGAGAACGGCGACACAAAAGGGGGTGAGTCTGTTGGCGATCCGTCGAACGGGCCAGCAGACGAGAGAGCCATAGTCGGAATGTACAAACAGCTGTATGACCCAGAAAACATGACGTACTCGGAAAAAATAAAAAATAGTCTAAACGAGAAAATTAAGGGACACCTAGTTGGAAGAAAGTTCATAGATTTTAGTAGCAGCGCGCATGGACGGTTTTTTCACGTGGCTTCGAGTGAGAACGCAAATCCCATTGTCTTTAATGAGGATGAAGAGAATGAAAAGAGGTCTGCAAACCAGAACCTTCAAGAGTATGATATGAAACGCAAATTGGACGAAAGCGCCTTTGACTTTTACAATAACGTGGAAGAAGAAAATGGAGAAGAAAAAGAAGCAGAAATGCAGATTTTAAAAAGAGGGGACAGTAAAAATGGTAAGGCTTCGACACCTTCAGTTAACGAAGTAAATTCAAACACTTTTTTTGGACGTTTAAAAAATAGCTATCATTTTTTTTCAAGCATAAAAGAGGGTACATTGAAAGATCACCACGTAGGTATTAACAAGGGCCTCCAAAAGAAATATAATCCTCAGAACATTTGTAGGTTAGATGAGGTGTGCAACGAACAGAATGAGTTGAGAAAATATGCTGACGGGCGTAACGAAAGGGAGGGGGTTAAGGACAAATGGGTAGGAAGCAGTCCTATTAGAGGGACTAATGCCAAAAAATATCTCAACAGAAAGGGAAGAACCTCAATGATGGTGCAGCGCCAACATGAGGAAGAAGAAAGGGCTGACATAAAAGAGCATGATATGGAGAACAAGCAGAAAAGCGAAAATGTGAAATTTTTTATATGCTTGGAAAATGTTAATATATGTTACCTCATTAACTATCACAGATTTAGATACTTCTACAAGAGGAACTACAATGTGGACGCGTATATGAATGACTACATCAATTTTGTCGACAGCTGTGCTAATTACTGCAAGGAGGGGGCAGCACTTGAAACCGAGGAAATAGCTGAAACGAGAGAAGCAAGTGAAAAGGGAGAGGAAGCGCATTCTCTGGATCACATTGGCATTATGAATAAAGATCTGTACAACGTGAATCTAAATTTCTTGTTGAGACTAGAGTACTTTTGCTCCAAGGGTAGGAAGAAACGTGTCAGCGTCCATTTTCCCTTTCTTTATGTTATACTTATGAAAAATTTTAATTACGTCATTTCTCATATGACAGTAGTGGACGTCAAATTTATTGCTGAACTTATACAACGAAGGAATCGAAAAAAGGGACAAAAATGCAAACAAAAGGGGGGAAATCCTAGAAGTATAAATTTCGTGGAGTCCACTGAGAATCAGGGGATCGGTGACTATTTCGGCAACTATGCTGATTGTAACGATGATGCTGCTTTAAATTATTTTTCCGAGGATGAATTTTGCATACATTCAAAGGAACAAGCTAACAAGGGGGCGTATCAGGGAAGGAACAATTTGCATCTACTGGAAGGTCCCAATTGCGGAAAATTTAAAATAGGATATAACAGTAGTGCATATAAAAATAAGATGGAACATAATAGAAGCAACTTGTTGAGTGACACCTTCAATAGTATGAGGTCTCAGGATAAATCCTTGTCGCATGACTATGCAGGAAATATTAACTATAGAAATGATAAAGACCACAATACGAACAGTAGTACTTCGTTAAACTATCGAATAGAAAACTGGAGAAGTAGAACTAGTGCAACGAATGCAAGATTTTGTTATGATACGACGAAGGATGTGAGACAAGATGGGCATAATTCCTTGGTTAAATCATCAAGTGAATATATGAAAAGTGTTAATAAAGAGAATATACACATTCGAAAGAACAAAACTAACGAACTAAGACATGGAAATGCAAAGATGGATTCTTTATCAAGTGATCAGCCTATGAATAAGCAAAAATCGTATATCAAGATTTTATTTAATTACAAGAGGAAAAAGGATACAGAGAAAGGGGATTGCAAACGGAAGGATGAGTTAGTGCAAAGCGGGACAGAAGCAGATGCTGCAGATGATGTGGAACAAGTGCGAGAAGCGAACCAAGTGGACGAAGTGGAGAGAACGGACGAGGGAAAGAAGGCTAGTGTAACTTCACATAGGAGGCGACTGCTGAAACATTTCAACACGGTCATTAATTTTATAGGGAAAAACAATAACACTCCTAAGCAAAGTGGCAAAAGGGGGGGAAGAAGATCTCTGAGTTTGCTTAGTATTAGGTCACAAACAAATGGAAAGAAGAAGACAAATAATTGGAACCAGAATAACACACTAGATATGACACACATGTGTGTTGATAATAACGCCAAATCTTGTGACATGTTAAATATGAAGAGAAACCATTTTCAGGATGCACAACACGATAGCTCCATTTCGGATGTAAATGCTAATAAGGATGTCCGAATTTGGCCCTACTACAGTATTGAAAATTATAGGAGCTCTTCCAGGAAAGGCAGCAAATATATGTGTGACAATCCAAGTAGAAGTGCTCGACAATGGGAAAACACGATGACAGTGGGTAAATTCCATGAGAAAACAACACGGAAAAGTCATCACGCTATAAGTTACAAGGACTACAATGGGAAAGACCTTGAATATGATGAGATGAACAAGCGGAGAAGGGAATCGTTCACGAATGGAAGCGAAAAATATGGTGTAAAAGAATCTTCAAAAACTGTACAGAGGTGGAAACTCGTACATTTTAACTTGTCCATATATAATATAAACCTGTTCAGTTGCATATATGTGAGAAGGTTTAAGAAAGGTGGAGAAATATATTTACAACCATTAGTATACAATTATATGAAATCAAATAAATCATATTCTATACCTTTACAGAGTAACAATGACAAGGAATATAATAGTTCCTTTATTAAAAACAATTTTGAAAGGTATAACAATATAATGAGCAAAGAGTACATCGATTTTGTAAAAAACAATTGTATAGTGGAAAGAGAACTAAATGTAATGGAATTTATTAACGAGTTGTACAACCTCGAATGGTTCAACAAATTCAATGCTCACCATCTTTCCAACATTAACAGAATCCACTCATATTCTTCTAATTTTATGTGGGAACATAACGTAGTTTGTAGCGGTAATGGGAGAGTCAGCAATAGACGAATTCGTAATAGTAGGGAAAATACTATAGTATGTTGCTACATACCCATATTTTACAAAAATGTGCCAGATTCGTATAGAAATATTTACAAGTTATTTTTACTAACGAGATATTATGAAAGTGTGCCCTACTTGTCCAAGGTGAAAAACGAAATGGGGAAGATGCACAATGCTTGCGCGGATAATGAAAAATATTTTGAAAAGAAACGAAGTCAACATATATTTCCTAAATCGGAGATAAGACACAATAGAACGGGGAAAAATAAAAGGTCACATAGCGAAAAGGAAAGAGAAACAATAAAAACCGCTCAAGTAGAGAATGAATTGATAACAGATACGGGCAAACATAATGGGAAATATCAAATGAGTAGAGATGACCCCATGTATATGGGAAGAATTGTCAATAAGAACAGTGATCTCTTGAGTGAAAACGCGAATATTAATTTCACTTTTGATAGAAAACAGGTAAAGATTAGGAAATACGAAAGTAAATATTACGAGGATGCACTGATGTGCAATGGAGTTACTAAACACTTGGAAGACTTCCATCATTTTGGTGAAGATAAAAAACACATGCATGGAAAAGACGGCGATGACTGTGTCAGTGATGGAGAGAATAGCAATTTGTTAGAATATGGCAAGTTGATGTTTCCAGAAGAATACACCCGGATGCGGAACCGCAGTGGCGGTGTTGGGGATGATGGAGTTAGCAGCGCCTGCGGCAGCTTTAACAATTATTTAGTGTACAAAAGAGATTTCCTGAAATACAGTTCTTGGAAAGAAAACCACGTGTATGTATCGTTAAGGGAAGTGGAATCTATGGAATGTACGAGTGCAAGACAAGGAAAAAAAAAAAAATGCCTTAATTTTTACATTAAAATTTCTTCGTCTGGATTAAACACTGATCCGTATTTCATGTCCACATGTAGCTTTTACCTGATGAACAATTTAAACAAAAATATAGTTCTTTATGATATACAAGAGACAAAGGCTTATTTTAATTACAAGTTTAGGCAGTTGAAGCGTTATTACGATCATCTGGTGGAATCGAACGGTGTAGGTGGCCATGAAACGAGTTTTAGGAAGGAAAATTATAAAGAACGGTATATGCATAATGGAGAGGGTACATTGACACATGGGAAAAGAAAAACAAACAAACCTTTGGATGGAGGAAAAACATCTTGTGGGAAAAAAAACATCAATGTGCAGGGAACCGTGGAGGAGGAAATTATTCCCGTTAACCTGGCGAATAATCACAAACTGTATCGATTTATGAACCAGTTGAACAATATTTCGTTAAGGGTCAAAGAAAAATTAAAAAATAAGAAGGTCCTTTTCCATGTGGATATAAGCAATATAGACATTAACATCCTGGACTCTTCATATATATACGATAGTAATTACTTGCTACTAAATCATGTACACCCATTTTACAATGATAAGTATTTCTACATTTCGAAGGAGCAGTATGAGAAAATTAAAAAGAAAAATAAAGAGAGTTCAAATAGCTTCATACACCTAGAATCTTTGGAAAAAAAAAAATATTCATGCACGATGAACGAACTTATATTTAACCAGTTTACTAATTATTACAAAGAAAATTTATTTTATATCATATCTTTCGATGAAAGGAAGATCAAGAGAGTTTCCATGCGATTGTATGCCACTGTTATGTGTAATAATGTGAATAAATACGAACATACAAATGATGTCTTGAGTGTAATTATATACAATTATAGGATTAAGTTTTCATCCTTACAATTGAAGAGAATTAGTAATATTACAAAGAGTGAAAAAACCGATATAGAAAATATACTAAACGAAATGGAGACTGAAAATACGATTTTAAAAAAAAAAAAATACATAAATAAGGAGAGACGGAATAGAATGATTAGAAACAGTATACGTAATATTTACAAACAGATATCAAATGATTATAAGGAAAAATTGAATACGTGTAGCTCTTTGCAAGATGAAAGTTTTGTAGATAGCTCTAAAAATAATTTTTACAGAAAGGTGCTAAGAAGTAGTAACAATGTGAATAATTCCGACTGGTTTTTTAGCGATTGGAAAGGGGAAGAGCATATTAGTTCTTCGCACGTTTTCTTCTCTTCTCCTTCCTCGACAATCGTTTCGTCGGATGACACTTCTTCAGCGGGCGTTTCTTCTGAGAACGTTTCCTTTTCTATGAACTCACTGTTATCATATAATTCCAAATTGGGATATAGCAAAAGCGATGTACTACTCACGAGGGGAAAAAAAAATAGACGTTACAGTACCATTCATGAATTACCAAATCGAATGTACAGACACAGACTGAGTGACAACGCTTATGTAATAAGAAAAAATGGAAAGAGAGAAATTGCAAGTTTTTCAGACAGTATGTACACAAAAAATTCGTCATCATTGAGATGTGTGGGATATGAAGTAGAAAATGAAAAAAGTGTATGTTCTGAAAACTCACCACCGTCTAAAGGCAACCTTCCCGTGGATAAATGTATAAAAAAGGAAAGAGACATAAAAAAGAGAAAAATAAAAATGCGATTTTTTCATTATGTTAAAAAGTTGTATAAGGATATATCATCAAAAAATAAAAGAAGTAAGTTAGTTCTAAACAATATTATTGAAAAGAATAAATGGTGTTTGGATGTTGATAATATGGTATTTTTTTTGCCCATGTTTAATAAGGGGTTTAGATTTTCTCTCTATATATACAAGATAATTATTTATGACTATGGAAAAATTAATATATGCAATAATATTTCAAAGTATAGATTATTTATAAAGAATAACGTTCCTAAGAGTTACGTACAACTATGTAACAAAATTCAAAGTACATTTTACTATTTAAATATGAACAGTAAAATTGCAATGGGAAATATAAAAAGAAAAATTAATCTTGATATACTACGGTTAGAAATATATAATGATCAATTTTACATGATTGCAAATGAAAATGGTAAACATGTCGATTTTTCTATTAATGTGAAGAACACTAGATTTATTCTACATAATAAATCAGTAATGAATTTAATAAACTATTTCACCGAATTGACAAACAGTTTCTTCTCCTTTTTGTATGTATATTCTTTATTTCCCGATATTCCCCCTCCTGAAGCTTTCCTCATGGATTCTTCCCATACCGATGCTTCACATCTGAATTCGTGCATAAATGTGGAAAATTTTAAAAAGGGTCTACTGCTATATAACAGTCTTCTGAACAATTACATTGGGATGTGCAAAAGTGGCAGATCCGTTACTGGTGATAAAATGGGTAGAACAACGAGAAGTAGCAAGAAAAAAAAAAAAACTTCCCTTGCGAATAAATACAGCTTAGTACAACCCACGGAGTTGTTCTCTGAGGAATCAGAATGTTGCGGTGACAGGGTTTACGTTGAGAAGATCTCCAGCAATGACACCTACGAAAGAGCAGATAGTGAGAGCATACTGCTGAGTGAATGTGAAAGTAGCGCTCTCTCCCCCATATGCAGGAAAATTAAAAAGAGAGAATGTGATATCTCTTCTGAGGCGAGCACCATGAATTGCCTAGTAGAAAAATTGTTTTTCCATAAAAGGAATATAAACTACAAATATTTAATTATGAACAAGTACGAATATCACACCAGAGATAAAATCCCCTTGAGAGAACTAAATGACAGAAGTTATTACTTCCTAGCGTTTATAAATAACAATTTAATGTTCTTTCTGTACTTCTACACAAGGTATAAGACTGTGCTGAATTACGCCTCAAGAGAATATGTTTTCTCATTGAGAAATAATTACACCTATCCTGTGAAAAATGTAAAATTTGGCAAACTAATTAATACAAAGAGGATATATGAAAATATAAAGAATAAGAAAAAATTTATAAGTGTAGGTAGCCTTGGCTTATGCAGAAAACACAGTGAGAAGGATCAATTAATAGTGTCCTCCTCAAAAATTAAGGGAAAAAAAAGAAGGGAAAAAAAAAAGAACAAGATACGGAAATACAGCAGCCGCTATTGTGAAAATGCCCAGCATAGTAACCGTATCGCGTATAAAAAACACGCCTCGCATGGTGCATATTACTCGCATGGTACATTTGATAGAAACTCGATGATAAGTATTCAAGAGGAGTGCTCCCCAGGAGACAGCACTCGTAGAGGCATAAACGAGC
This sequence comes from Plasmodium ovale wallikeri, assembly GCA_900088485.1. Taxonomy (NCBI): domain Eukaryota; phylum Apicomplexa; class Aconoidasida; order Haemosporida; family Plasmodiidae; genus Plasmodium; species Plasmodium ovale. The sequence goes on along the minus strand of FLRD01000090.1, from coordinate 61,751 downwards.
TTCATGAAGTAGACAATGTTAGGGCAGGAAAAAGGAACAGAGGGGATGTTACGAATTATGTAGGCTTCAAAAATGAGCATGAAGATGTAGATGTAAGCAGTATTGCCGTAAGTTTGAAATATAAGAAACCATTTTCCAAATTGGGTTCTCTCCTATATGAGAAGAATAAGAATGAAGCAAAATCTGAAAGAAAGAAGAATGAGGATAATGGGGAAATACATGAAGCGAAGGGGTTATCGAGAAAAATAAAAACAACAATTCAGAGATTTTTTACGAGGAAATTATCATCAAATGTGTTTGATAGAAAAAAAACAGAAATGAAAAAAAAGAAAAGTAGCATTACGAACATTTCGAATAATTTCTCGTCGGATGACTACCACACAATGTTGCAAAAAAAAGGTGATACGAATGATGTAGTTTCGCAAAAAGCTGATTTTATTTCGTTTACGAACCTACATAATTTTCGTAGCAAGTGCATATCAATTAAGATGAAAATAAATTTACTCGAAATATGGGTAATTCAGGACGATTTACTCGGTCATAGCCACAGAAATGAGAATAAATGCAGGAGGAGCTATTTTTTGAAGAAAAAAAAAAAAAACAGACTGCTTGAAGTATCGGATAGTCAAGAATCGGTAGAAGGGAAGGGGAAAGAGGAGAATGTGGAAAAAATGAAAAAGAAGAAAAAAAAAAAAAAGAATAGAAGAAGGGAAGGAGTTAGTAGCGAGTATTACACGAACGAAGAACTGTGCAGCGTAATTAAGGCTACGAAAAAGTCGAAAACAAAATCGTTTACTTCTAGCAACTCTGGAAGTAACTTAAACATTTTAAATATTTTGGAAAAATCCAAAAATTACTTCAATACTTATATGAATAAAAAAATTAATAAGCAAATTTTTTACATGGCCAGGAAAATAAAAATGTCAAAACAGAACGACGATGATTTAGATGAAAATCAAAGAGGTGCAACGAGTCGTAATAGGAACACTATAAAGGGGAAAGACATCGACCAAAAGGAAGTCTCTCTAAGGGTTAATAACACCTTGGAGTGTGTAAATGCAAACGAATCGATCTCTGGTTGTACCGAATATAGTCATGGTACTCATGAAAAAACGGTGACAAATTTGTTAAACAAGTCGAAGAGTTCTATGAATATCCCCTCGGAAATGTGTATGGGAGAAAGCGACATATTTAAACCATCCTCAAGTACGAAAAGAAGAATGATCGCATATCGAAAGTGGAAGAAAAAAAGGGAAAAAAAAAGAGAGAAGAAGAAAAACATAACAGATAGTAACAGAAACATCTGCTTAGCAGTTATATTCAGCACAGACATATATTTTAAAGAACAAAAAAATAAGGAATCATCAAAGATGAAGATAGCAGTAAATAATTTAAACATTATGGTAGGAAAATGCTTTAATTTTTACGAAATACATGATAAACTGAAACTGTATAGAAGTACCAATAATTTTAAAAACTTTAGGACATCTGTATATAATTCCACAGTTCTCGATTTAAATTATATAAACAAAAGTAGTGTAAAATCAGGATATTATTTACAAAAGAACAACAGAAGTTACACAAATAAGGATCCCACAGTTTTGAAGAAGGAGCTTGAATATGCTTTTTATGATAACACTAATTTTTATAACATACACTACAACGAGATGAAGGACCTAAAAACTGTTAGAGGGATTATAAAGAAGAAAAAAGGAGCCAAACGTCAAAGGAGATTTGAAAATAACGACGAGGAAAACCACTTTTATAGCCAACCTATAAAGGATCATTTGTCTTATCAAAACGGAAGAAATAGAAGAAATGTTCACCAGTTGAAGAAGAAATCTTGGGAGAACGTTGCTACACGTAATTCGTTCGAGGAGAGGGAATATTCTGGGCAGGGTAATGCACAATATATTTATAACAATGACATGAGAAGAAGTAAGGGTGATGTATGTACTGCATATTTTGGAAAAGAAAACGAGAGGAAGCAAAAAAAAAAATTGAATCACGAGTGGGATGATTTATTTTTTTTTACAAATAAGAGTAAGATATTGTATAAAGATAAGTTTAACATATTCCTTAATCAGAACAATAATATATTCATGCCTAATATGAAGGATGAAAACGATTGGCTATTGAATATGAATAGTGTGTACGTCAATATAAACTCCTTGAGTGTAAAGAAAACTTTTAAAATTATATTTCACGAATTGTTAATTAATATGACTATAGATAACACCAAAGATTTACATAAATTTTACAGGAATTTTATATACATTATATCGTATGTACAATTTTACAAAAGTTATGTTACCTTTGTCAATAATGTATATATAGTTCCATTTCTTCAAAAGAATAAAAACTGGATTGATAAATCGAACGAAAAGTTAAGGATAAATAAAGTTTACTTGAATAATATGAACAAATTGAAAGTTCTAAACAAACAACTTTTTTACAAAAAGGTTAAAAAAATGAAGAGAAAATACTCTATGAGTAGGAAGAAAGACGTCGAAGTTGGTAAAGAGGGACACCACAAATTTTATGCACGAAAGGAGTGCATATTGGGAGACATCACGGATTTTGATTATGGAGGAAGAGCGAAAGAGATAAGTGACGAAATGGCTTGCGGAAAGGCGAATATTGCGGAGAAAAGCAAAAGGCAAGCCGTGTTTACCGTTTTGAGAAGCCCGAATGAAGGCACAGACGAGGAGGAGAATTGTTCGAAAATGATGGGAAAGATGGAAAACGACCTGAATGGGAATATGTACAACTTGGTGAGGGAAAAAACAATTTTTGTGCAGGATGTGCAAGAAGAAAAGTACATACGTAGTGACCTAACGACGGTGTACAACGTTCGAAGGGAGTTCCTTATAAAAAACCTTAATTTACACAAAAAGATGACAGAGAGTTACGCGAAGTTGCAGACCTTTATTGACGTAGAAAATGTGAACACACGGTATAGCAGAATAGTTAGCTGCTTAAAGGAAAAGTATGCACGTACAGAAATTTGCAAGGAGGAGCTCTATTATTTGTACAGCCAATTATTTTCCATAATTAGATACATTAACAGTGAAAAAAATATGATATGCCATGGTCTCATTTTCATGAATCTTCTTAACTGTTTCCACGCATATAGAAACAAATACATAACGAACTTATTTTACTATCTATTCATTTTTTCCAAATACAACAAATTTGCATATTACTTATGCACCATTCAGAAGCATTTTGACTATAAATATTTTACATTTTTCACAGACAAACTGAGAGTAAACACCGACCTTGACAACGACCTCGATAACGGTACGTTGAAGAAGAATTACGAAAAGGAGCACAGTTACACGCATAATACTCACAGTTATGCGCATGATGAGGAGGGTTATACATTGAAAAGTGCTTGCAGTGAAAACGGTATCACCTCAATAAATAACAAGAGTAAACAAATTATGAATGAAAATTTTTCACTAAAAAAGGAAATAAATGAAAATATTAAGAAGGAAGAAGTGCTTAAGGAAAATGATGCTACGCAGAGAAAAAATTTCTCCTGCTTTATCATTTCGATGTTACTTTATCTGTATAAGCCGTACATGTACACATACAAGAAAAGAGAAAAAGTGAGAAATAAGAAGGGGACAAATATTGGTGGGGAAATTTCACGCAAGCGGACACATCGATTGCAAGTGAACTGTGGAAAAGAAACGCTCATGCATAGAGGCAGCACAGCTGATAGCGACTGTAACTCGATGGATACAATAGACTATGCAAAAAATGCAAGGAAAAACAGAGAACCAGAAACGGCAAATGATCGTGAAATTTGCAGCGAGTTTGATTATCCTTACGGAATGAAGGAGGAAAAAGGAAGGGACCAGATTAAGACACTCGATTCAGTAAATTCGAGTGAATATAATAGTGGCTCAGGAAAGGTATTGATGAAGAAGCCTTACCTGTTTAGTAAAAAGGGAAAGAAAATAAAAATAAAGTTTCGTATGAACAATATATGCTTTAAGATACATCAACTGAATAAGGAAAATATATTGACGTTAAATTTGTACGATTTGAGTTATTTTATGTTTGTATGTCTTTATAAGTATCATTTCTTTTTTTATAATACTAATGAACATGTTAGTTTTTGTCTAAACGAGAATGTGAAGAAGATCTCCTTTGAGGATGTATATGCCATGAATGAAGGATATGAAAATCGTAAAAGTGGAAACAGAAAATTGGGTATGGATAGTATATGGTACGAACTATCAGATGAAGATTCTCTGAAGGAAAAGGATGTCATTTTGGAATTGAAGAGAAAACAAAGAAAGGAAAGAAAAAAAAATTCTATACTTGTAAATTTCACATTCAAAATTAGCCTAAAAACATATGATAATATGTATAATATACAAGATAACATTGTGAATCCAATAACCTTTACCTTTTTAATAAATGAAAAGTTTAAACATTTTCCCATATTATATGTCCATTTTTACACCACAAGTATAAACATAAATATAACTACCTCATTTTTATATTTGTATAAATATCTTTTTTCGAATTTAAATTTTAAAAATGATTTAAATGATGTTAAGAATTCTTATATAGAAATATACAACGATTTGCACTCAGAAATTATTATTTTTTACAAGACTAGAACGAAAAACAATAAGTACATATGGAAACTCAACATTATAGACAAAAATGAGTATCATCAATTCCCTTGTGAATGTCTCTATTTTTGTATTAATAAGAAAAAAGAAAGAAACAAAATAAATTCCGAATTTTATGGTATAAATAAAAACTCGGACGATTTCATAATAGCTAATGAAAATGACTTGAATAACGTTTTTAGGGATATATGCAAAATTGGGTTAAAAAAAAAACACATATATAACTCAGTGGCTAAACAGGAAAAGCATCTCCTTTACGACAACACTCAGAGTGTATACGACATTCTCTATCAGTTCACCTACAAAATGCCCTTTCTCTATAAAAACCACGACGAAGACAATAAAATAATTAACATAATAAAGAAGAAGGCATCTTGGATATACATCGGCGTTCTCTATACGGACGATCTGTACTCTCGGGCGTACAAAGTCCCAAATGTACGGCTGAGCGGAGACAATTGCAAGAGAAAGAGAGAAAAAAAAAAAAAAAAAAAAAAAAAACGAAAGAGTAAAAGGGGTGTGCTCAAATGAGGGAAGAGGCGATCTTATGAGAGAATGAGAAGCCGAAAGGCGAATCGTGGTGTGCGTGAATTGAGCGTTCCCATCAGTTACTCACATTCCTTTTTACGTCATGTCAAAAGAAGATCCCCCTTCACCTGCTTTCCCATGTATGTGAAAATGCGCACCCTCTTTTTCTCACCCATGGTTTCATATGTATCCATCATTTCTTCTGCCTTCACCATGCAGGTTAAGCATAATTTACTGGTAGAGCCAGAGATAATAAGAAAAAAGTGGTGTCTCTCTATAGGGACATGTATACAGATAGAAAATAACTCCAGTCTCTATTTTCGAATTTACAAAGAAGGAAAAACAAAATATTTTTCTCGAGTGAACTTTAAGTGGAAATTGAGAAAAAATAAAAAATGTAAGTCAACATATCCTGCTTGGGCAGAACTAGATATAGGTACAGAAAATGAAGGATTAAGGAAAAATAAGAAGAATGGTATGAAGTATAATACTAGGCATAATAACAAAAATGTCGTATCCTATATTGAAAAAAAAAAAAAAAAGGAAAGATCGAAAAATGGTGATTACATAAACATTTTACCATTTAGCAAGAGAGCTATTCCATTATTTTGGTTGTACGATTGTTCATTACCATATATTAAAATCTTAAGAAAAAAAGAAAAAAAATATGACATGAATCATTTGCGTAAAAATTACGATGAAGAAAATTTAGACATTGAAGCAGTTCCATTTCATATATTGTACAAACTTTTAAATAAATATGCTCTTAGTAATAATAACATATATCATAAAAAATTAGATATATCTCCTTCCGAATTGGTTTTTAAAAGCTTAATAATGTTTTATTGCTTTGTCCGAGTGAAAGATGTTCCTACTCAACATATAAAAGAGACATCTTACAACTATACTGTTGTAATTGAACCGATGGTAACCATTAAGAATAATCTACCCAATCCTATAACTGTCATTGTACGCTTGAAAAAGGAAAAAGGAATATTTAATATAAATAAAAATAAAGTGGAAGATAAATTTTTTTACAAAACTAATAACGAAATGAGTGATGATATTACAAAAATTTTGAAGAAACAAGAATTATATGCTCTAGTGCCACCACACCATTTTTGGTGTTTACCCATTTGTACACAAGCATTTTATATGAAAGTATTTTATCACGGTTTACAGATAGAAAAAATGAATTTTATTTGTAATTACGCAAATGAAATAAGGTCCTACTTTGACTACAATGATGTGAAACTTCCTGATTTGACCGAGGCCCTATACAGTGGTGACATAAGCCATGTGATTAACAAGACAGATACTCTCAACGTCAACGAGGCGAATGGCACAAATGGAGGAAACAACAACAGGAGAGATAGCGGTGGAAGTGATAGAAGCCGTGGTAATAGCAGTAGAAACGGAAGTAATGATAACCCGGGGAACGGTTGTGACCGATCAAATTTTGAAGGACACAGGAAAAATGTGAACTATTTGCAGTATAGAAGTGGGAAAAGATCAGACGTGACTACGGAAAGTTTCCTCATGTATGACAGAATAATTAGAGAATTGCAGATGGGAGAAAAAAAGCGCAATCAGAATGGAAGTGACATCATTGATAGCAGTAGCTGTAGCGGAAGTGATGGAAGATACACTAATGAGGGGTATAACCCACCTTACCATTTTGATAGAGGCGATTTTAACAGCATGTTGAGCTTGGATGATTTTGGGAAAGATAGCTATCATGATGGGAACAGATATAAACATAATTTTTTGTATGCCACTGAAAGTTTTTTCCCTATTTATATGTCTAGCACAGATACGATTACATCTACGAAGGTGCTTAATCATAAATGTGGACTTACTGGAAATGTATTTTCATATGATGAATTAAAGTTTATATATTTTGAAAATAAAATTAGTCAAAAGAATAGGAAAATATACGATAATCTTCATATTTTTAAAACGATAACTATATCAGCTGATGTGTCTAGGAGAAAAATCGATTTTTATTTTCCTTTTTTTTTTGAAAATACTACAAATGTGTGCATTTATGTAAACAGTAAGTTACTCCCTCCAAATAGTCGTCTCTATATGACCGAAGAAGAAGCAAAAAATGTTCGTATAAAATCGTATAAACAAGATCATGTAAATAATAAAATACTGTGTAGCAATGTGAGTAGCAAAATTGATTGCACTAAAACGAATATGATTAGACCTTTAGTCAATTTAGTTTACAGAAAAATTAGCAGAAAGCAAAGGGTCAGATTCTGGGAAAAATATGAAGAAAGGAAAAAAAAACATACCATTGTGGCTAATTCGGGGGATGCAGAACAGGAGGAGAGAAACACCCACGCGGATGAGAAAAAAAGGGATAGCAATTTCAAGTTGAGCAAGGTGAAGGGGGGAACAGCGGAAAAGTTTATCCACGTAGGAAGCAGTGTGTCCACCGGGGGCATACCATTTGAGGGTGACCCCGAGAAAAAGCCATCCCTTTTAAAAAATCCTCATACAAAAGATAATGAGGATAAAGTAGATACCCTGTTAGGCAGTAGCCAAAATGGGCTTGCAGAAAATTATAACGGAAATTCATTCCAGGAGCGATTTAGCGATTTGTACTACAAATCTACCAGCAAAAAGGGGATCATTTATTGTAACTCAAAATACTCTGAATTTTCGGTGAACGGAAACGAGGAAAAGGGGGAAGAAAGGGAGAATGAAGGAGTGGAGGAAAAGAATAAGAAGAGTTCACGAATACGTAAACATTATCGGGATGCATTTAAACATCTAATTATTAGGAATAAAAAATTATTTAAACAAAAAAAAAAGTTAAATGAGAAAGCGTCAAGTGCACTTACAAAAATAAAAAAAATAAAGGCATTTCGATTATTTAAAAAGAAAGAAAAGGGAAATAAAAAGAATGCAGAGAGGGAAGATGAAGAATTTTTCGAGGATACTATTGAGCAGGAACCGTTTGAAAGAAATGACGATGAATCTGGTGACAGTGCCTCTTATGAAGATGATGAAAATGATAAGAAGGAAGAAAGAGACGAAAATGGGAAAATTACTAGGGGTAGAAACAGTAGAAGGGGAAAGAAGAAACGAGGAAAGAAATATCGCATTAGAACCAAAAAGAAGAAGAAGAAAACCATTTTTAGTACAAATCTGTACACATTTGATAAATATGGAAAGAAATATTTTAACAAGGGTGATAACGCATCAAAATTGGGTTCTAATGACTCCCTCTTTTCCGAAAATGAGGAAAATGCCTTCGAAAATTTTCCCCCCTCGGACCTAAGTTGTAGCATCCCCAATCTGTTTAAGGAGGAAGAGGAACTTTTAAATGACGAAGAGTATGATGAGGAGGACGACAATGATGAGGATGGCAATGAGGAGGATGGCAATGAGGAGGATGGCAATGAGGAGGATGGCAATGAGGAGGATGGCAATGAAGAGGATGGCAATGAGGAAGGTGCTAACGAGGAGGATGTCAATGAGGAGGACGAACGTGCTAGGCGCGGAAGAAAGATGTTTAAACACGATGCCATCCTAAAATTTAACATTTTGAAGAAGAGGGGGAAAAGGAAGAAGCTTAAAAAGTTGAAAAAACTGAAAAAGCTAAGAGCCATCGAGATAGAGAAAAAAAAAAAAAAAATGCAAAAAAGTTTGAAGAAGTATAGTGGGAACATAAAATTTAGGAGGAAACGATTTCATGTGACTCCCTTCTTTAGTTCCATCGACAAAAGACACAAATACAGCAACGATAAGGATGACAAAGAGGAAGATATTTCACTATTAAACAACCTGCAGATTGATAAAATAAGCACAAATAACTACCATTTGGATGACAATTCAACCGATAGCAGTAATTCTATGAAAGATGAAAAGGACGAAGTGGAATTTATTGCCTCCAAGGAGGGGAAAACGCAGGGGCCGATTAATGGAAAGACCAACGCACTTACCAACGAGCATGGCAATGTACACGCGAATAACTCGAGAGTAACTTTTTCCGAAAGAACCGAATTGCGTTATAGCTGGAATCAGGAAGCGGTAGAAACAGAGGATATGAGAAAAGTGGGATTGGATACAACAGCAGGGGTAGGAGTTAGTGACGACCCAGGTGACAAAGCGGTGAAACAACCGAAGCGACAGATGAAAAAAAGAAAATCTCTTAGGGATATATCAAGAAACAAGAGAGAAAGAAGTAAATCAAAAATAAAAAAGAAAGATTTTTATGAGGGCGGTTTTTTGTCTATAGGTATTTGTGTACGATATGCAGAAGAGCCGTTTAATAAGTCAAAGATCGTTACTTTTGTGAATTGTTATATGTTTATAAATAGGTTACCTTTTGACATAAAAATTGTAACGGATTATGTGAGAAAATCGGATAGCATTTTTGCAAACCCGAATGTTGTAAATAATATAGGTTTTAACAGAGTATACAAGGAAATTCCTCTAATGGAGGGAATAAAAAGTAATAACAATTTTAGCAATACCCAAGCATTACCCTTAGATAGAGATATAAACGAAAGGAATATTAGCGATACTAATAATGGGGTGAAAGAGAGTGAAAAAGCAGAAAATTGTGGGAAACATCGTGGGGATAATTATGCAGAGCTGGAAGCCTTCAAAGTGAACGACAGTGCATTGGAAATGAGCGGTGGAAATGTGAAAAACGTTTCCACTGCGAGCAATAGCAATTTTGTTGTCCATGTTGATGGAGACGAGAAGGGGGGGGGAAAAAACGTGGAGGAAGCAGTGAAAGATACTCTGAGCATCGAAAAAGAGAAGGTTTTTGGTAAACAAAAAATGATTGCAAAGAACGAAACGTATATACGAAGTGGAGAAATAACCTCTTTTCACTACCATCGAAGTTACATAAAAATAATGGACAAAAGCGAGGAGTATAGTTCTTTACCATTTTCCCTAATTCCAAAAAATGTACCATCTAATTTTCAGATAGAACTATTTAACATTAACAAGTCACAAATAAATAATACAAATAATCTGTTAGTAGAAGTAAATGTTTGCAGTGGTATATTCGGAGACAAGCAACAACTACCGTATACATACAATGGCTATTTCTACATACTAAGTCTCCCAGTTAGGCCTCAATTTGAAATAATAAATGCCACTAAATTTATAATAGCATACTCAACAGATGTTAATAAATACACGAAAAAGTATATGAATAACAATTATGATACATATCTAAACAGAAGTAACAAAAATGGGGAATTTCCTGTTAAAATGATATATCCATATAGTTCCATATATTACACGTTGCGACATAACAACGAAATTGAATCATCGAAAATTGCTTTAAAAATTGTGGGAGTTCAGAAAAGCTCTTGGTGTATTAATTCTATGAACTCGTTTATTGACAATGTTGTTGTATTGCCTTACCGAGTTTATGGAGATAAGATGACATCCAGAAATAGTTGGTACATGCAAAAGGGAGGTTACGACAATCGTTTACTTCGAGGTGATCATGGTTTACATGGTAACTACAGTGGAAGGAGAAAAAGGATGGGAAATATAAACAGGGAGAAAGACAAATCTTCTATCGAATTCAACACAAATGATAGTGCTACTGAAGGGGATAACGACGATCATATGTTTGATGGGATAGAGAGGGGAAAGGAGAAAGTGCACAGAGATAGCGTTTTCCTTGGACATAATTTGGTTAATAAAAAATTGTACTCCTTTTTAATAATAAGGGATAATGGAAGTAGAGCAATAGTTATAACGGAAAAGTATAATTTGGCTAGAAAAATAGTGAGCACAAAAAATTTTAGTAAGATTCATAAATTGATAGCACTAAATAGTAGAAAAAAAATATTAATGTCTAGTAAGAATGAGGATAGGAAACATATTTTAGATTATAAAAGGATGAACTTTCTATATTTTAATTTTCCAAATGTACCTATTGTATACAAAATTAATATACCTAGATTAACTGTAACGTGGATTCATAGGCAAGATGTAATGATAGCTATACATTTGACAAAATTAAAGTATAGTGGTCATATATCCCCGAAGGAAATTAATAATAATGATATGAATCAAATGTTTATCCCAATTAATATACTAAAGAAGAAGGAACTGGAGGAATATATACAATATGTGTTCCTAAACAGCTATATAGATTCAATATTTCTAATTGAACAGATACACATTGACCATTTTGTAAAAGGAGATATACCTGTTATCTTAAAAAATACAAACATAGAGGAAAACGAAAATGAAGATATCTTTTTATATATACATATAAAACAATATTGTGTTAATTCTTTTAAGCAAGCTCCTATATATCAAAGTATAAGTATCAAAATATCTCCTCTCAATGCAAACATAGAATTATTAGTTATTGAACAATTAATAGAAATAATAGAAAAAGAAAAACAGCTATTATTATTACACGAAAAAGAAGATCATAAATCTTTACCTCCTCTCATAGCTACATCAGAAACAGCAAAAAATGCAATAAATACAACTCTTAAAATTTTTTCTGATTCTAATTTTTTGAAGATGTTACGTATGGATAATTACATAAAACGGAAAATGGAAAATAATTTCCTTTTGCAAAATAATAAAATTGGTAATAATAACATTATTGTAAATTCGGTTCATAGAAATGAAAACAGCTACAGAATGATCATGCGAAATAAAAAACAGATGGAAAACAACGATGGGGAAATGAAGTTAAATGCATATTCATACTATTTCAGTTCACCAAAAGCGAGAATGATAACACAGAATAAGATAGTAAACATTAACAATATTTCTGAAAAATTATGTTTAGAAAATTCCACGAATAGTTCTAGTAACACCAATGTAACACATAAAAATAAAAAATATGAGATGCATAAAAAGCTTTGTAAAGTTTTAGTAGGATATTATAAATATAAAAAGGTTCATAACTTAATTAATAATACTTACTACGATATTAATAATAAAAACGATGAACGGTTGTTACCTATTAAAATTCAGTATTTTAAAAATAGGAAGATTTTTATGAACTCTTTTTCTTCACATTTATTTTTACATCCAAATCCGAGATGGATAGATAATAAAAGTAAACCTGTTTATATACGAGACTTTAAAATATATCCTATTGAAATAATTGCATCTATTAGAACTTCAGAACATAGAATTTCTAGAAGGATACTACACATAGTTGATGCTTTACCAGTAGATACTCCATCTATGCGTATACATTTGATATCACAGAAGAGAAACTATATTGTATGTACATGGGATGGACTCTTTCAATCTTTAAGAATATCCTACTTTAGACAATTATTAAGACAATCTTTACCAAGTGCATGGTTATCAAACCCTTTTGCATTCATTAAAGGTTTTATTAAAGGGCTGTTTGCATTATTTAAAGAAACGATACGTGGTGTTAAAACCAGTTCTAATTGCTTTGATGGTTTCATGTCTGGATTTAAGTGTGGTATTATCATACTAGTAGTTAACACAGTTGGTGGTCTATTCCAATCCTTAAGTCATATGCTAAATGTATGTCATAAATTAATGGGAGGCTCCAGGCCAAGACCTCCCAGCATATTAGATTCCATAATACTAGGATTCGATGGTCTCCTACTAGATACATTTTATAGACCCTGGGTTTCACTCTTTACCGAACCGAAGATATCTCTCAACAAGGGAAACAGCACTTTAAAAACGTCATGTATAGTAATAGGTTGCATTCTTAGATGCTTATTTTCGCCACTTTTTGGCCTCCTTAATTTTTTTGCATCCATAACAGAGGGATTTGCCAACACGCTCATAGGAGACTTTGAGAGATTCTCCAGGGTCCAGGAACGCGCGGAATTTGAAACAGAAACATCGCACAAAGCAGCGGCAACCATGCGCAAGGGAAGGAGCCTCAAGAGACTAATGAAGAGGAAACCGTGGTAGGACGTGATTGGGCGACAGTAAAGCTGTGGTGTAGCAGCGGTAACACATCAAAGGTGACAGAACGTGGCATTTGTGCATATCTAATTTGTAAATAAATGGACACATAAATACGCACGGTGAGCACGCATGCCTGAAGACATATGAATGAAAAGTGTATATGCTTGGTTACCACATAAAAAAAAAAGAAGAGACGTGGTTCATAGTTCCCTTCACGCTGTATGCGTCCATAGTACTTTTGTTAATTTTTTTTTTTTTTTTTTTTTTTTTTTTTTTTTTTTTTTTTTTTTTTTTTTTTTTTTTTTTTTGTGAAATATAGTGACAAATTGTGCATGCATTTTGATACTTTTCGCGTAATTTTCCATTTTTTTTTTTTTTTCTTTTTTGTCACCATAGAGATACATAGTGATAATTTGCATTTGCATATTTTAGTTACATTTCCATTTGTCGTGTGAATGTTCTTCGTCGAATTATGGGAAAGCCACAATTATTTTTTGAATAAAATTTTTTTTAGTATATGTGCATAAAAAACATTTTACTTTTTTTCCTATTTTTCTCTTTTTCCGTTTCGTTATTTTGTATCTACACGCTTTTTGTGCTGCTTTGAGGGCGGTCGCGCGGACTTGTCGAACTGAATTACTACGCCGATTTGATGTTATTCCAAAGGTGTAATTTTTAAAAAGTAGCCTTTAAAGGTATTCTTTAAAACAACTTTCAAGGAGTTTTGTTTTTTACTATGGGTCTAAAGAATACATGCTGCGAGAATTCCTTCTAGCGATGCGTAAGAAACACTTCGCTTTTGGCCATCTTTGCCGCTTCTTCATCGTGTCACTTCGATTTGTGAGGACTTCTTGCGAAAATTAATGTGGAGATGTACTTTCCGGAGTGCTTTAGCGCACCTGTTTAAGTAGAGGCAGACATGCGCGCACATATGAATCCTTCAAAATGCCCATACTTTTCCTGCAATCGTACTTATTTACGCCTAATGAAAGCACGGCAATTTCGTAGTCAATTTCGTGGCCAATTTCGTGGCCAATTTCGTGGTCAATTTCGTGGCCAATTTCGTGGTCAATTTCGTGGCCAATTTCGTGGTCAATTTCGTGGCCAATTTCGTGGTCAATTTCGTGGTCAATTTCGTGGCCAATTTCGTGGTCAATTTCGTGGCCAATTTCGTGGTCAATTTCGTGGTCAATTTCCTTTTTTTTCCTCGTAATAGTTGGGCCTCCATAAATTATACAAAACCGGTGACGGGGTTATTAACATATTAAGCAGTTGTTCATAACATAGTGTCGCACTTTAGAAAAATAACAAAGACGAAGTGGCGAAGGGGTAGAGTTTACGCTCGCCTGGTGATCCTTCATTTTTTATTGCGCCTTTTAAACAAAAATTGAATCTTCCTTACCATGATTTAAATATGCTTACACTAAGTATTTTTTTTTTTTTTTTTTTTCTCTCTCTCTTTTTGTTTCTTAAATGTTTTCTTTTTATCAAACAAAAATGAACAAATGAAGATTTGTATTTTATTTTTTTTTCTGTGCAAAAACATGTTATCTTATGTGTTAAAAGAAAGGATATCAATAAATAGCATAATAAGTAGTGGGAACTTTAAAAATGTAATAAACAAAAGGAGTAGTTCCTTGTTGGCTCATACGAATAAAAATTTCAGGAAATTGGGAAGGGATCGCGCACAAAGGAGAGCACTGCTCAGAGCCCTAACAACAAGTGTACATTTTACTTACCTCCGTGTGGATACTTATATATCACCACACTTTTACAGAAATTTTCACGTATACATGTGAAATTATGCAGTAGTACATATTTCTATATATATATATATATATATATATATATATATATATATATATATGCATGTATGCATGTATGTATGTATGTGTGTGTGTGTGTGTATGTATATACATACCCATGTCCTATGTCTGCTCTTGTCCCCTGCTCACGGATGCAGCTACTAAGGTATGGAAGAATTATAACAACAGAAGCAAAAGCCAAGGAGGCTAGGCGAAAAGTGGACAGAATAATAACATATGCGAAGAAGCATGACAACAACAGGCAGTATGCATATCGGTTAATAGCCAATTATGTGTACGATAGGGAATTAGCCCTAAACATAGTCAAGCAGGTAATGTAATGAAGATCCAGTGTTTCTCAGGTTCACACGATTCTGCATATCGTGTTGTGTTTCACTTTATATGGCAATTTCTATATTTTTCCATATTGTATTTATGACTTTTTCCTCCTTTTCCTTCTCGCATCTTATCCCTCTGAAGGCCCCTGTAAAATACAAAGAAAGAAACGGAGGATACACTAAAATAAAACTTTTACCGAGAAGTAGAAAAGGAGATGCTGCGAGAATGGCCATGTTAGAACTTATGTAGATTTGTCTTTTCACCGTTTTTTTTTTTTTTTTTTTTTTTTTTTTTGTTCTTTTGTAATATTTTTCTTTTTACATTTTTGCATATCCTCTGCCCTCATCTCCTGTCAACATTTTGAAAAATAATTTCATTTAATTCTGGACTTACACAATTTAATGCCATTTATTATTGTTTATTGTGTTTTATTGTGTTTTATTGCCGTTTATTGCCGTATAGTGCCAGTCATTGGCTCCGTTTGCAAATTTTAACCCGCTTCATATATCATCCCATTTCACTTTTGTGAAAGTGTAATTTATATGCTATTGCATGCAGTGCGTATATGTAAAGAGGACACGTTAGCATTTGATAAACACCTTTTATGAAGCAATAGCACGTCGAAAACTTGTGCTCATATTTTAACCAGGGTGAGAAGCAGTTTGTGGACAAAGTTGAGGAAATAAATATGTGATTTTCAAAAGTATGCTATAGGGCGTGTGCGTAATTTTCAATGTAAATGCAAATGCGAGTGGAATGGTGAATCGATATTCGGAAACGGTATCATGCATATTAGAAACGGAAGAAGAATGTTCATTTTTTTCTTTTGATTTGCATAATGAATGCGTTTGTCTTGGAAGAAAAATATTACTCCCCATTTTAAGCGGTGTAAGAGAGCATTCGTGTAATTGCTATTTGTTCACACTCTGCTAAATTTAAGAGAGCATTTATTTTTTTTTATTTAGAAAGGATTAAAAAAATATATTCTGGCAGAAACCATTTTATAGTTGTCTTAAATAAGTGGTACTGCCATAGTGTCAAGCGTAAAAGGGAAATAAGTTTCATATTAATAGGACATTTGCATGGGGGAATTAAATTGGGGATGGTTTTATAAAGACACATTTTTATAAAAAAGAACTTTCAAAGCGTTGCTTATTTTATTATTTTATTTTAATTTTTTTGTAGTGTATTTTTATCATGTATTAGGAGGGTGTATAAATGCAAATGCACTTTTTATGTACTTTCATTTTTGTTTAGTTTATGTCTTCCATCAAAGTGGTACTCTTGTGCGCTAAAGAAATTTACCTTCATAAACATCGTAAGGCCAGAAAAAAAAAAGAAAAAAAGACTGCATCAATAAAGCGTTAAAAGGAATTATTTTTGCATACCCATAAACTGCAAAAATTTCCGTTTAAGCAAAACTTTTCCCTGGAAAAAAAACAGCTATACGTAAATTATAAATGGTAAATTGTCTGTTTATCGCTGTTATTATTTATTTTTTTTTTTTTTCTCGTCTACCTCGCGTCAACCTTTCCAACGGTAGTGCACAGTGACGACGTTCTGCATTTACACCCTGTTCTGTCAATTTTTTGTATTCCTACCGCCAGTCCATCGGCCCGTCCATTTCGTATGGTCACATTTTGCCGTTGCGGATGGGTACGTATGTACTGCTGTGTATATGTATGTTTGTATGGATATTATGAGAAATGTTCGCAGAGAAAGCTGATGCCTATTTAACAGAAGCTTTTCCTTTTCAGGTAATCGTAAAAACGGAAAAAAAAAAAAAAACAAAAAAACCTTGTGTGCTCCGTTGAAAGGGAATTAAAATTTTTTAAATACATAGGGAAGTATGGCACACACGTACAATTTCTCAGAAAAAAGAAAAGGGAAAAATGAAAATTAAGCGATGCTGAAAATGTGTATATATACCTAACGTGTACAACATGTACATGCATGCGTACATATGTATACATACTTATGCCAAACGCAAAACCACACGCATACCACACGCATACCACACGCATACCACACGCATACCACACGCATACCACACGCATACCACGCGCATACAAACAGACAATTTTAATTTCCCCTCCCCGTTCTGTTTTAGACAATATCCTTTTGGAACTTGACAATAAATTAAAACCTGGTATGTGTGTAATTAAAAGGAAAAAGGCCACTGCATATTTAATGCATTTATAAGTTTTGCATTTTTCCCATTTGTATTTTCATAATTTTTGAAGCGAATTACGCGTTGAAAATGTTCACATCATTTATAGCATTTTTTTGTATTGCAAAAGAAAGAAAATATGCATATTTACACCTTTTAATTTGAATGCCAACAAAGGAAAAAAAAAAAAAAAAAAAAAAGTAGGGAAAAATAGGAGAAAAAAAAGCATAGGCAAAAAAAAAAATAAATGATTATTTTGAGAAGAAAAAAAAAAAAAAAAAAAAAAATTAAAATACTGAAGAGTGATGAAGGAATTGGAAGTATTTTAGCTGATCGAAGCCTACAGTATAAGCACCGATTACACACATTCTTGAAGACTGTGAAGGTAACATGCATATACTGAACCAAAATAAACGCAGTGCCTCTTTCCAGAGACTTCATACTTAGACAATATTGCGTGACCTTTTGAAAAAATATTTTAAAGGAAAAAGAACAAACGTTTTAGTAATCCATACGCTTAGCAGTTAGTAGAAAAAAAAGACGCCTATGCACATTATAGAAAATTAATGTACGCACATATATACGCTCATGTATGATTCACCAAGCATGACGGCTAGTTTGGGAAATAAATGTGCAATTGGAAATGCAGCATAACTGTGCACGTGCGTTTAAGCGGCAAAATGTGCATATTTTTTTCCAATTGCGTTAATTTTGAAAAGCGAAACTTCGTGCACACGTTTTATCACTTTGTTTCTCCATTGCGTATGTTTGCTCATGAAGCAGCAAGGGGGCTTCACGAATGAAGGAAAATTCCGTTATACACATACATTTACGTACATATCTAGCATTTACACCCATTTACATTCCTTTCACGTCGGGAACAGGCAGAGTAGATAAGTTGTGCAGATAATCACACACACGTAAGTATATTTTTTTTTTTTTTTTTGCGTTAAAGTGTAGGAACGGTTAAATATACGCATATTTCTCTATGCGCATTTAGACGTGTGTACACATGTATGTACGTCATTGCGCATATGTGAACGGAGTGCTTATACTAGCGAAGGAGAACGCGGAAGAATTAGATTCGGATCGAAAGTGTTATAGATCCACATCGTTCGATCGTGCAATAGGGTAACCTATTGGGAAGTGACAGTAACACACGTAGGGTAGAGGCATAGAAGAGATGGAGAAGTTACACGTGGAAAAGGTGCTGAAAATGGACAGCACGGTAAGTCTCTTGTTGGGAATTTTTTTAACCGTAATAGGTTCTATATTTATGGCTATAGCAAATACATTTATGAAATTAGGTTTAAGTGATTCTAAGAAGAAGAAGTATATGTTTACAAACTATTCGTGTGATATGAAATGGTATATCGGATTTGTTGTTTACTGTTTTGGGTCATTCCTACATATTATTGCTCTTGGATTTGCCCCTGCAAGTACATTAGCCCCAATGAATTCATTTGGTCTAATAGCAAATGCAATAGTAGCAAATATATATTTAAATGAAAAATTAGGAAAAGTTGAAATAATATCAACATTAGGTATATTTTTTGGAATTAGTATATGTGCATGTGCTTCTTTTCTATGTGATACAAAAGAAGAAATACATTTTAATCCTGTCAATATAATAGACAGTTGGAAAAATCCATGGTATATATTCTACATATTTGTATCAATATTTTTATCTTTTTTTACATTAATATATTTGAATCATGAAGAGAATAAAATAATATCAGAAAATGAAGAAATTTATGCCACTAAAAGATATGTAGAATTAAATTTGTATGATGAAAAAAATGAAGATGTTGATACTGGAAATAATTTAAATTGTTCTATAAATACAAAAAGATTAAGCGAAACAGTAAATGCATATCCGAAAACTATTGGTTTATCATACGGATTTTTAGCTGGTTTGATAGGATCTCAATGTGTCTTAGAAATCAAAGAAATAGTTGCATTTTTAAATATCGGTTTAACTAATAAGCATATATATAAAACACCTTTACCACATTTATGT
Source organism: Plasmodium ovale wallikeri (assembly GCA_900088485.1). Taxonomy (NCBI): domain Eukaryota; phylum Apicomplexa; class Aconoidasida; order Haemosporida; family Plasmodiidae; genus Plasmodium; species Plasmodium ovale. The sequence goes on along the minus strand of FLRD01000090.1, from coordinate 42,317 downwards.
TTTATATTTCTTGTAATATCAATCTATTTACAAATTCATTTTTTAAATTTGGGATTAACAAGAGGGGATGCAACTCTTGTTGTACCTACATACTATGTTTTTTGGACCTTTTTTGGAACATTAGGTGGTCTTGTAAAATTTAATGAAATTGAAAATTTTAATTTTAACTCTATTTTATTGTTTTTATTCGGTTTTGTATTAACCGTTCTATTTATATCCATTTTGGCCGTACAAGAAATAGCATTTTTACGTAAATATGTAGATAAAGAAGTACCTGATATATCATTGGAAAATTTAGATATCAATGCACAAGTGTTGCAAAATAAGAAATTGTCTAAACAAGTTATACTAAATATGGGGTTATTTCCAGTCTCCTTACTTGGTACAACAGTTGGAAGGAAAAGATTTCGACCATTATATGAACGTTTCAGGAGAACAAGAAGCATCTTGTCTGACACACACATAGGGGATCAACATTGCGAATATTCCATTGATAATAATATATACAATGCGTATACATTGCCCTACGATATATACAACACCAACAAGGAAACCTTTTATACAAAAAAAAAAAAAATGAAGAATATGGACAAGGTGGAGAGTACTTACGTTTTTTGATATTAAGCATCACTGTAGAACAACATTCGCACGTCCCACGCGATTTTTTCCAGAAAATCCAGCACTTACCCTACCATTCACCGGCCATTAAATTGTTCTCACATATCGTCACTGCGTCATACACGCAACAGTGTTCATGCTAAGCAGTTGCCATGTTAAGCAGTTTCCATGTTAAGATGTTGCCATGTTAAGCAGTTTCCATGTTAAGATGTTGCCATGTTAAGCAGTTATCATGTTAAGCAGATGCCATGTTAAGCAGATGCCATGTTAAGTAGTTGCCATGCTAAGCAGTTGCTATGCTAAGCAGTTACCCTGTTAAGCAACCACGCATGATCCGTGCCTTTGCACGTTGTATGGTGAATTGAAAATTCCCACTCACCTCCGATTTTGTTTTTCCACAATGTTAAAAACATGTACTTCCACTTCTGCACCTCTGCGCCTCTGCTTCTGCTGCGGCAGCTTCTACTTTTGCTCCATTTATTCTTTTCTTTCCCTGGCCATTTTGTTCTTTTAAAAATCTTTTAAATAATCGAAGCTTACTTTTATTTATTTCCCATCTGTTTAAATGTTTACTTTATTCGACACATACATAGCTATTTATTTGATTCCCCTTTCATTTGCCTCCCCGTCCCGTTTATGCTGTCTCTGTTTTTTCATCCTTCCCATAGGATTATTTTTTTCGCATATCCATTTGCACATATCGCGATTCACATACAGTCTTTACCCACTGCTTCTTCAATCCGTGCATAATACATGTATCCACAGTTTTAACGTATGGGCATTTCAACAAATACATTTCTGCGTTGCTACAAACACGTAATGCATATCCGTGTGCATGCTTACGTGCATGCTTATGCGCATGCACATGCATACATATGCTAGCGTCGATTGGGAGTATCGTGTTTATACCTTTTTGAAGTTGTTAAAAATAGTTCTTTTTTAATAACACTGAATTTGGTTATTTTTCAATTATGTATGTTCTGACGAAGTATACATATATGTACACATGCGCATGCATACATGTACATATATATGTGCATATATATACATGCCTATACGGATAAGAAAACGCAAGAACGGATTTACTATGGATTCGCGAAACAGTGCACGAATGTCTGCATACCTGGTTGCATAAGTACATAAGCCATTACTCAAACGAATGCACATAAATGCATAAGAAAAAGAACATGGAATTATACAAAATAAACGAAATGAACCAAGTGGCAAGAAATGAAAAAACTGAGGAACAAAGCAATTGTCGTGTAAGCTTTACCTTCCATTTTATGTACATGAAAGAAAATAAGAAAACTATGGGAAGAGAGATGAAGAGATATGAAGGTAAATAAAATGCAATGAAAAAATATGCGAAAATATATTTTTTTTCCGTTCGCAAAATGCCAATTCCTTGTTAACAACATTCTCCCCCCTAAGTGTGACTTACTAAAGGTTACACAATGAGAGTACACATTTTTTTGTTTATCTTCGTTGCGATTGTAAAAATTGCAAACGCTCTACGACTCACCTCGAGCACATTGCACTCGTCTCGTGCTTATATAAATCATCATAACCCATTCATACATGATAATAAGCACACAAATGGCAAAAAGAACCTGCGGAAATTTATTAACAGACGAAGACTTGTTGACGAATCAGTTAAAAGTAGGCTTAAAATCGTTAAAAATTTTAACTTCATATTTAAAAAAAAAAAAATTATATGAGATGAAAAAAGATAGCTGGCGTTTTTTTTTTTTTTTTTTTTTCCTCTCCTTCTTTTCATAGACAACGAACATATAATAAAACTAACGGATAATGCAAAAAATAAAATTATGGTAAACATAAACGTCGTAGTAACAGAAGTTAATAACAGTATATTTGATAAATATATAATGCACTTAATTCTGCGAAACTGGTTCAAATAGGATAAAAACTATAAGGAGCTTACGCAGAATATGCATTTAGTTCGTAATACATGTGTTCATAATTTCTTTTTAGCAACTGGTTAGTGAAGGGAAAAATGGAGAAAACTTAATATTAAGGCTGTCTGTACAAAATGGTGGCTGTAAGGGTCTGCAATACAAATTAAATCCAATAAAGAAGGTATAACTTTTCATGTGACTAGGCACACTCGACTATATCCAAAATAGTGCCTTTCGTTTTGCACTCGCATTCAGCTAACTTTTCCAACATTCTGTTGCCCCTTTTTTTTTTTTTTTTTTTTCCATATATCGATTCACTTAACATTTTGCTCCAGGATGAGATCGAAGCGGATGACTACGTGCAACAATTTGACGAGTTGAAATTCATTCTGTCCATAGATGCAACTAGCGTCATTTATATTTATAACAATATACTAGATTACAGTAGTGACCTAATTAATGGTGGATTTAAGTATGTTTTGTTGCGACAGATAGATGAGACACACATGCTTTTTTATGTTATCAAATAATATGTCTATATGCTACAAATCACTGCTACAGTTTTTCCACCTTTGCAAGCACTCTTTTTAAACGCGATTCCCATTTTTATTATATGCCCATATCTACATGTTTTTACTTTTCTCCTTTTAGGTTTATAAATCCAAATGCAACGAAAAAATGCGGGTGCGGAAAATCCTTTAATGTTTAATCTGTGTATATGTTACTAAAAATTAACTGAATTTTATTATTTATTTTTTTTTTTTTTGTAATTATTTTTAATATTATAGATTGTTCTTTCTTAATTATTTACAAAAAATTATACATAAATTTAAAAAAAAAAAAAAAAAAAAAAAAAAAACATTCATGTAATATAAATTAAAAAACTGCTTTACAACTATCGCAGATGATATTTAACGTTTCTCATATTAAAAAAAATTAAAAAAAAGAGATATGGAATATGTATGAATATAGTACTGAAAAATGTTTATTTATCCCCGCTGGCACATCCCCTGCAACCACAATTCACGCACTGTAAGACCTGCAACGTGGAAAATTTAGGTATAAGGGTATGTGAGTTGTAAAATGAGAATTCGGCGGCAATTTCAAGTTGAAGCATTGGCACATTGGCATATTGGCACATTCGCACATATGCGTTTACTTATGTGCGCCCTGTTTTAACAGCGTTACCTTATTTCCGATGTTACTTTTGGGAACCCTGCAAATACATGTATTGCTGAAGTTGCTGTCTGCCACTTGTATGCATTTTAAGCAACAGAGATTCTCATAACCTTGCTTTCTCCATTTGGAAATAAGAGCACCATCAACGTACTTTTCTTGTACCAAATAATCATATAACTCTCCTACGATGAATAAACAAATGGCGGATAGATATTAAAATGGGGAAAATATGCCCACATGGGGGGAAAAAAACTCCCAAATGGTGGAATGGTTCCCCCATGTGGGCGGGCGCCATGGAAAATATAATGAACATGTAAAAATAAATAATGTATATGTTGCATATTTACTTGATATTTCTTTTCTTTTGTAGTATAATTCATAAATATAACGTGAAGTTTGATGATTTATTTGAAATATAGGCCACAATATTTCACTTTTTCTCTTTTTAGAAGTATCCTCATTTTCTAAATTTCTCATTTTTTGGTTCATTTCGTTTAAAAAGGATTCCACCTTACTCCACCCCTCGGGTGGTTTTCTTGAGTTCATAGTTCTAATACGAGGCATTCTCGCGTAACAGTACTCATATATCAGTTAACTGTCTCATCACTATTTTCGATCGTACACTTTCATTTACACTTGAAAAAAAAATAAATATAATTATACGTATAAGCACAATTATAATAGTAATTATGATATTCGTCCTTTACTTAAAAGTACGGAAATAAATCAGAAAAACAAGAAATTTTTTTTTCAACTTTTGAGATAAGAGGGCTTTAAATTTTTTCCCATTCTATCGCAATTTTCATATTTTTGCATTTATATATGTAAAACCTATTTGACGTAATACATATATTTTGTGCGTCGCTTTCGTGCGTCACATTCATGCGTTGCTTTTAAGCGCTTTTCAAAAATGTTAAGCTAAATATATTTATTATTTAAAACATTGTTATTTTTTTTAGGAATAATGTTCAAATAAAAAAAATATGTATATGGCAAATTTTCTAAAAAATAGTAGCTACAAAAAAGCAAAAAAAAAAAAAAAAAAAGAAAAAAGAAAACGCACTATATGTATTTTATTATATGTAGAATGTAGCCTTTTATTTTGTTCACAACTTTTCAAAAATATATGTGGTGTAATAAGTTAATGCATCAAAATGTCCATTTCTCCCACCTTTTTACATTTATATGTTTGAACCAATTCAATTGGATGACCCATTTTTTAATAATCTGCAAATATGCATTTTCACATTCCCAAAAAGGGAAATGAGTTAAATAACGTTATACATACATCTACAGACTATGCCACGATTTTCATCTGGAAATAAGCAGATTCACAAGAAATATTAACGTATTCTCTATATATTTAAAGTAGTGCAAAATAGGGATATATTTTCCACTATAGTTTTCTAATTGTAATAAAAAAAAACGGCGAGTGTTGTAATGAACATACAAAGAGTTGATACATCAGTAAATAGTATACACTATGTCATACAACTTTACACGTGTGCTTTCTCGGTAATAGGTGGAATCAAAGGTTATAAAAAAAAAAAAAAAGTTTATTAATTATTTATTTCTCTCCATTTTGGTGATTTAAGATATTTACAAGGCAGGAAATGCGTTATGGCAAATTTTTGAATTAAAAAGAATTAACCTTAAATAGTTATGTACATGTGTATATTCATTGAATTTTTTTGAAATTTATAAAGGAATAACATAATAATTACTTATTCTGCCATTTTTGCATTTCATTTTTTGAGAATTATAATTAAAAAGAATGGATAAAAAAAATAAAATTATACTATAATAAGAATTTTGATAAAACCGTAGAACAAATGTTATCGCTTTCTTTTTACAAATGTTAATGCCACATAAACCATTCTTATATCCATTTTGTTGGAAAATTTTTTTCTGAAAAAACAAAAAATGGTGTGCTAATTTTTATGTATTATAACGCTGGTGGATTAAAATGGAATTTCTCCTTTCGTGCGTTAATGGGAAAATCGGAAATATCAACGTAATTATGGATTACATTCTCGTATATATATATATATGTATATATATATATATATATATATATATATATATATATATATATATATATTTTCTTCTTTTAAAATTAGGCACAATAACTTGGAGAAAAAAGAAGAAAAGCAGCCCCTTCACGCATGAAAATGCTTAATTTAATGTGCATACTGCCTACTCACATTTTATTTGAGATTATAAAAAAGAAAATAAACTGTGGTGTGTTTTTGCAGTGCTCCGTTCAAAATGAGAATAAAACGGAAAAAGAAAAAATAATAAGCACATATGATGTCAATAACAAAAGAAAAAAAATAAATTCATCTTTTATCACATAAAAGGGCAAAAAATATATCTACAGCCTGCATGAGTTTTTATTTTCATGTGTTTCACTTAAATGATGCTTTTTGTATACCTTAAATATGTTTATATGAAAACAAATTTTAGCGTATTAACTTTCTTAAACGCGGTTAAAATGACAATACATAGTTTAAAAAATGTTGTCACGTTGGTAGAAAGAGTATAACTTAGCTTTGTGATAAGAGGGAATACAATTCTTATGAAATGCCATAACATTCATCTGAAGTGATCATTATCATTTAACAAATTTTAATTGAGAAAAGACATAATTACTGATTTTTTTTTTTTTTTTTTAAATTTAATATAAAAGGGTAAGATTATTAAGGAAAAGTCTCATGCAGTAATAAAGGTATGGCTAAAAGGGCTAAGAGATAAAATTCTCTTTTGTAAAGAAAAAATGCGAATATACTGTTTACAGGGCATGTGTTACGCTTATATATTACCAGCATTTTTGCAAATTCGTAGCAAAGTTGTGAACGAAAATACCGAAGTTGCGAGTGTACATAAACATGGGCATATTTATGCACACATATGTACATACATACATATATATATATATATATGTATATTACGTCGGAGCCGTAATTATTATTGTTCCTACACAATATAAGAACACATATCTCTTTTCTCATCCTTTTTTAAAATTTCCTCCTGATAAAATTACTTAAGGTGCACACTTTTGTAACTGCGTTAACATAGATATACGCGCTTGTATATATCCATGATCGATTTTAGAGCTAAACAATAAATTAAAAAGAACATTATCTATATAACGACAAAAAAAAAAAAAAGGTAACTTGATCCTTTAGCAATAAAAACGATTTATATGCATTTTTAAAATAACTAATATGTGCTAAAAATAGATTTTTTTTTAAAAGTGCACTAATAATTATCTAATTACTAAAATAATAGCTTTTTTTTGGTTTTTTTTTTTTTTTTTTTTTTCTTTCCATTTAGCTATTTGCAATAAAATATCATGCTACTTTATTGTACATTATAGCTAAATGGAAAAAAAAAAAAAAAAAAATTATGTCATTGTCATATTTTTTTTTTTCCGCTTCTTTTTTGGTGTGTTATCTTTCCCCATCATGTGAACTTAATTATTGTACAGAATGTGCAAAATTACAATTTTTAAAAAACATTTTAAAAAATTATACAGAGAAAATGATTATAGAAATATCTTTTCATATTTGAAGTAGAAAATAAAATTAAAAAGATATGTAAAATTAGAACTAAATAGATGGTATCTACGAGAACGTAATTAAAGCATCAAAACGGATATCTTTGCGTATACTACACTTTATAACGATTTTTCCTTTTTTTTTTTTTCCGTAATACATATTTTTTTTTTTTTTTTTTCTTTAGTGATGTCTTAATGTTGCTTTCTTAACTGATTTATGCATTTTGATTTTTACCTTGAAAATGCATCACCTTTCATCGTAAGTTAATGTACTAATAATTTCACGCAGAAGTTGTAGCGTTAGCGCATACACGTGCGTAATTTATAACGTTGGTTGATTTACCTATTTACACGTTTGCAGATATGTTTATTCGCGATCACGTATAGTAATATTTATACGTATACGCATACGTAAATATGTACATGTATATGTACGTGCGTACGTAATGTTGTTATATATACCCTTACACGTAACACATAAGCTTACATACGTATATATACATGTATCCATTCACAGGTAACATAAATATATATATTTGCACAATATTTTTTATGTGTACATTTATGCATTATTTTTACGTATATGTATACATTTTTTGTTCGTGTGGAGTCAGTGGAGGAAAATACAAAATTGGTTACACGCTCGTGCGCCTAATAATTTAACATACCAATTTTGAAAAAAAAAAAAAAAAAAAAAACATACATGTTTGCACATACGTATATATATATATATATATATATATATATATATATATATATATATATATATATATATATATATATATATATATATGCATATATATTTAAATTTAAAAAAAGTTAAGGTAAAGGAATAAAAAAGTAAAGAAAATATTTATATACTTACGAAATAGGGCAACCTTTTTCCTTTTTTTTTTTTTTTTATTTTTCATATTTTATCTGTGCAATGAATAAGTTTACACATATTTAGAGTACTTTTTTTCCCAATCTTCATATATAACGTTTGTCAAAATTTACATTGTTGGTTGTATAAAAATTAAGATAAAAAAGAATTGGAAACAAAGAAAGTTTTTTTGTAAGAACGTAATTACGCATACACATATATATACATTTTTTGTAAAAACATGCGTATCTATATGTATGAGAAGCTTAATATATATTATTTATTTTTATTTACAAAAAAAAAAAAAAAAATTTATTGATTTATTCTTCAAGTTAAATTATTTTCATGAAAATGCAGTTAATTATATAATTTATTTTTTCTTTTGCTAATGAATGACTGCTTTAAAATATATGTTCATACACTGTCTCATTTATAAAAGTATGCACACCAAATTCGTAGAGGAAAACCACCTAAATTACATAGATGTACTATTTTGTTATTTAGTAAGAATATAATAACACATATGCATTTATAAATAAAAGGGAAAATTTAAACGCCAACTTATTTTCCATTTTCATCTCTTCTTTTCGTTTTACGTTTTGATTCTATTTTAATTTATCCCTTGCCCCCAATTAAATATGTATATAAGGTTGTTCATAAAAAATAATCGAACTTGAATTAAATATTGTTATTGTTTATGCATTTTCATTATGTACATAGATTATTCTTTGAATTCATATATATTTTCATTTCATAACGTCCATCCCGTATAATAAAATAGTATAATAAAGTTAGTATAGCATTACTTCAAAAAAAAAAAAAAAAAAGAAAAAAAAAATTATATAACAATTAGAATTAGAATTATATATATATTTTTCTATTTTATACTGTGTGAACGAATAACCAAAAAATAAAAAAAATGGATTGTGTTACGTATAATAGGAATTCGAATGATGCAATGTGTAGTAATGAATTAATAAATGGACATGGTGACTCGTATAATTTGTATGAGAATAGTAATACTGACAGTAGTAGCCACAACAACAGCAGATTCAATATCAATAGCGGTGACAACAAACAAGCAGAAGGTAACACAAGCAGAAAGATACCTGAGAAAGTTTCTAATTGTGAAAAAAGTGGAAAAGAGGAAATTAGAACAAGTAACGGTAAAATAGAAGAAAAAATGGTTAAGTTAGATAATAACTGTACAGATAATAAAATTGTTGACAATTTGAAAATGGCGCAAGGCTGTTTTGCTAATAACCAAAGAAACAATCAAAATATGCGATTAAAAAATTTTTCAAAAAATAAAGGTGAGTACAACTGTTTGTACGAAGAAAAAGATGCTGCTAATAACTATGTGGAAAAGGAACAGAATTCGGAAAAACAGGATGCGTGCGAAAGTGCACACAATAAGGGATTTAGCGAATTTTCACTAATAAAGAAGGGTACATCGGTAAATTGCAGTACTGATATGGAAAATAATGATACCATAGGTTGTAATAAAGGCAAACCATTTGGTACGCACACTTCATGTTCAAACGTGAACGTATCGGAAAACGTAGAGGGAAAATGCGGAAAAAACGGGTTCAATAGCAGTAGAGATGTCCTATTATCGTCAACGGATAAAGCAACTTTTGGCACGTTCGAAAACAGAACTAAAAGAAGATTTAATCATCAGGAAAAACACGCATACCCATTCGTGAGCAAAAACAGGGAAGTAAACAATTTCAATGATAAAAATGGGAAGGCATACTTCTTTAGGAACGATGATAACAACGCATTTGAATATTTTAGCAGAAATAAAGATGTGCATTTTAATACTAAAAATGGTCACCAGAACAGCCAAATTAGCGCAAATGGTAGAAGTAGTAGTAGTAGTAGTAATAACAACAATAATCATAATAACAACAATAATAATAGTAATAACCCTAACTGCAATTATAATAGTATCAGTAATAATTATAACTATAATGATAACAGTAATAATCGGAACAGTAACAATAGTAATAACAATAACTTTAACTATAGTGGTAACTATAACTATAATTATAGCAATATTAGTGGTAATTATAACTTCAGTGGCGTTAACGGTAAAAACAGTGTAGATAATAAGAAAGGTAGATTTATGGGGAAAAGTAAATCCCTAAACAGGAGCAATATATATGAAAGGAAAGAAGACTACGTGCCTTTTGCAGCTACTGTGCATGAGGAAAGTGGGGAAGGAAAGGGTTACCCAAATATGTTGACCAAAGCTTATTCTAGTAATCATTCGAAATTAAAAGAGAAAAAAATGGATACAAATAATTTTATGTCAAGTAGAGAAGGAAACTATGATTTTAAAAGTACATTAAATTTTCAGTTTTGTAAAACAAAAATGTGTCCATATATGAATACAAGAGAAAAATGTAAAAGATTTTCCAATAATATGTGCCCATATGCTCATGATAAAAGTGAATTGAAACCCATACCTAATTTATACAAAACCGCAATGTGTCGTAATTTTATGAAAAATATGTGCTTTATGTCAAAGAAAGAATGCAATTTCGCTCACCATGTTGAAGAACTTAGATCTACGGATGAATTTTACAAAACAACATTATGCAAATTTTTTCTGAATGGATATTGCAAAGCAGATAAGAACTGTAGACATGCGCATGGACCGAAAGAACTAAAATGCAGACCGATCGGCAGTACCCAGTTGGAGAACGGGAAGACAAATGGTAGAAACCCATGCAGTAGTAGCATCGAGGGAGAAAACTGTTACGATAACGATGATGACAATTATTATCACCATAGTGGCAAGCGCGGCGGTGAGAATTGTGACCAGAACAGTGATGGCGATGGTGGTGGCGGTAGCGCTGTCAGTTGTAGTGTTAATAAGGATATGATTAGTGAGGCGGGAAATTCCCAAAGTCCTGTTAATAGAGATCCATTGACTATTTCCAAATCGTCCGATGAATATGGTTCTCTAAACGAAAGTAAGGGGAGCAATATAACACGGGAAGAAGAAACGATGTCAACATCGTATGATATGAAGAAGGATAAAGACAAATGGAAAAAAGAAAAATTTTATAGCACGTCACGTAAACTTATGTCACTTAGTACAAAGGACACGTGCTGCCTTTTTTCCAGCGAGCTATCCAAAAACATGGAATCTTTCGAAAAGGATGATACTAACGTGGTTAACGACAGCAGCTATGGCAACCACGGCGATGATGAAATCGTAAATGCAAATGAAGGTTCTGATGTTTCTGAGGGCACCAGAAGACCCGTACAGGAGGGCGTCGACAGTTCTAGGATCTATATGAATCGTCAAGAAAAAAGTGTAGAATCCTTATTCCAATCAGAGGAGAATGATTACTGTGATGAGACGAACAATAAGGAGGTTAACGACAATGCAAAGTCAGATGTAGGAAAAAACGTAATTACAAGTGATACGGGAGATAGTTTTAATCCAGGAGAACTGCAGTGTGAAAAGAAAATGAGTGAAAGCGGTGTGGAAGAGGTAGAAGTGGCCGTGGTAGAAAAACCGGACGTGATGGAAAAAAAGAACGTGGATCCTGAACATGACAACACCGATTCATCAATTCTAGAATCGGGTAAAAATAATAGCATGGTGTTAACTGGAAATATGTCTTTTTCAAAGGAAGATGCCAAAACACTTAACGGCGATAACGGACATATGGAAAAAAAAAAAATGAATAATACCTTTGGAAATTATTCTAATGAATCTACCATGTACAACAAAATGGAAAGAGTTAAAAACATGAGAGGCAATATAAATGTAAAACTGTTCGAAAGGAATAATAATGATACTTTAAAAAATACCTTTGAGGAAATGGATAATAGAAAATGTTATAGAAATGCAGATATAAATTCCAGAAATATGAACAGCGAAATGATATATAGAAAAAGTACACGTGTCACTAATTTAAATGAAAATAGTGGGTATGATTACAATGGAGACCTAGTAGACAACAGCAGTGGTAAGAAGCACGAATACGATAATATCTATGGCACCAAAGATGATAGTGCACTTAATTTCCAGGTAAAAAAAAATTTTACGTATGAATATAAGAAGAACGGCTACAAAAATCGAAGAAATATAAATGCCGGTAACTACAATAGCAATAGCAATAGCAATAGCAATAGCAATAGCAACTATAATTACAGTTACAATTACACGTATAATTGCAGTTACAATGGCAACCACAATCACGGCTACAATAGTCACAATAACGGCCACTATCACAGCTACAATTATAGTGACAATAATAATGGTAATGGCGCGACTAACAAGTTTAACGACAGTTACAACAGTATTAGTAAGAACTACGCGAATAGCAGATATGGCAATACCGACCTCGCGATACAAACAAACGCAAGGCTAAATCATAACAAAAATAGGAGCACTAACCCAGGCAGTATTTGTAATAGTTACGTTAATAGCAACAGTGGCCACAGCAACAGTAATGGGATAAATAATATAAATATGAAGAACTCCAGCATGAGCAACATCAGTATGAATAATGGCAACGTAGGTAATAGCATTTTCAATAACCACTTCAGTAAAAGCTATAGAAGCAGTAATCGCATATACAAAAGCAATAGCAGTAATTACACTCTGAGGCAGAATACTTTACTTAACAACTGCATAAGAAATAGCAGTACAGTGGATAGTAGCGTAAATAGTAATAAAAACTTGGAGAATAGTAAAATCGAACAGACCAACAGTTACCACAATAGATACGGCAACTACCGTTGCGCAGGGGGGAATGCAAACAGGTACATGAGCGTGAGCAATTTTCGCCCCAGAAGTGCAAAACAAAATATCGGTTATGATGTCGTAAGCGCAGTGGATAAGGAGAACAATCACTGCAATGGTAGAAGCAATAGCAATAGTAATGGTAATAACAATCGTTTTTATGATCACGAATACTCTTCGCCAACTCTGAATGAAAATGTCAAAAGTAGGATTTTGCTGAACAGTACTCCTTTCGAAACCAGCAACATCATCAACACGGATGATAATAGCAAACACGTTAACATAAGCGATAGGAATGACGGGAGAGTTGTCTGTTATGATATGAACATTACCAGGGATAGCAACTGGAGTGAGAGGAGGTTCAATTCCAGTGATCACCTGCACAAAGTAAACAATCCTGATAACAGGCACGATAGCATTTTATGTGGCACATTTAAGAGTAGCGATAATAGAAGTGGCAACAGTGGAGGCAACAGGGGTGGTAACAATACGATGGATAGACATCTAGACAGTAGTGGGTTCCCTTACGAATATACTGATGGTAACACGAATATGCACCATACGTATGCAGGAAGCGGTGGAAATGATTATGACTGCAACGCTGATCGAGGCATATATAATATAATGCACAGCGTGGCAAACAACAATGTGTATATTGATACATCTACGGATTACAAAAATGAAAATAATAAAATTGTTAACAGTTATACAAATTCCAGTGTTACTGTTAATGTAAATAACCTTGATATTAAAAATAGGAAAGGTTACACAAATAACAATGATTTTTATTGTGCTACATTCGATAGAAATGTCGAAGAAAAGTTTAGCAGTTTTATAAACGGAACAAGAACTAATTTTTGTAATACAAATATGAAAAATGAGACAATTTTGCAAAATGATAATTTACCTTGTAAGAAATCAAGATATTATTTCCCTACCGATTTTAAAAATGAAAAAAGGGAAAATAGTACGGTTTCAGTAACAGAAGAATGTAAAAAAAATATTAACGACAAACAGATATCTTCTACGAAAAATTTTGATTTCTATAATAAACATGAAAAAGAGTACAATAGACAAAATAAGGAAATCGAAAAAAACAGGAGTGAAGAAAGGGAGAATACTACTGCGTACTGTGAATTTCTGAACACGAAAGATGGCCTGAATGCATTGAAGGATGACTCTCAAGGGCGCGAAAAAAGCGGAGAAAGAGGCAAAAATACGTGCGATAGTGCCAATAACAGCAACAGTAATAGCAGCAATAACGGCACATTTAAGACGCTGACCTCTTTACTTAGCCCATGGAAAGTACCAAATGCAGAAGAGGGGCCAGGGGGATCAAAAGCGCTTCCACCTTATGAGGTGCAGAAGAAGAAAAATTACATTTGCGAAAAAAACAATGTCCAAGGATGTAGCCAACGGAATGGAAGTTCACAGGGGTGCCAACAGAAGGACACCCAGGGAGGAATCCCACCAAATGATCATAAGAGAAATAGAAAAATTGAAAAATACAGAACCAATGAGGAGTTGAAAACGTGTGTCTCATGCTATCAGTATATAAAAAGTGCATCACCATCCGACGTTGCCCTAATTGAAGCATCTTGCATAAAATGTGGGCAACTCATAAAAAAATCGGTGTGTCAAATGATCATAGAGATGCTGAAGCCACAGGTGCAGAATATTTTTTCGGATGTTAATTTTTACGTTCAGTATTACCAAGACTAAAGTTATTCCGCGAGAGTAGCATGAAAAGGGTCACCAACGTGGCATAGGTTCACGTGTGCACGTATATCTACGTGTACTGTCTAAACGCATATCCGTATAGACTTATACACATACATGTATTAGCTGCATGTGTGTATTACAACATTTGAATATGAATGCATGGGCTGGATCGAAGATGTTGTGCGCAAACTGGATCACGGAGCGGGAAGCATACTGGAAGTGCCATATTTTCTGTATTATATATTCCATTTTTTGTAATTTTTAATTGTACTATCCTTTCTTATATTGCTCATTTAAAAGTTGATTTCACTGCTTTAAAATGTAAAGGATTACACATCTATTGATATACGTGCAGCAGTTGCATTCCTTAAAGGGGAAAGGGGGTGTAAAACCCTAAACATATGTAAATATATGTATACCTTTGCAAATGTTATTCCGATTAAGCCGAGCATGGGTTCATTTTTGCCATCTTCCTTCCACTTTTTTTTTTTTTTTTTTTTTTTACACAGCCTGGTTTTACTTTTACATGGATACCATTTTTCTTTTTCTTTTTGTATGTATATGACCTGCAGTACAGAGTGTATGCAGAGATATCCAGTACAGTGAAAATTTTATTTTGCCTCATAATGATACTTAATATGAGGTCTATCTTTTATTTCCTTGTATATGTATTATTTTTCCTTTTTAACTATGATTACGTTATTTAAAAATATATGTACTGTGTCTGGGGAAAAGACGACAAGGAGAAATGCACGTAGATTGCATTTATCCTTTTATATATAAACAAATGCAGTTGCACATAAGTGTGTTTCCATTTGAACCTTTGTCCGTTAACCACATATATCTGCACATGGTACATTTGGTGAAATGTGAAAACTTGATTAATTAAAATTTCATTTTTATTATTTTATTGGTTCATCTTTTAAAAAAATATTTGGGCAAATAAATTGGTAAGCGAATGATAATTCGGTAGTTTTAAAAATGGTGGAAAAGGGGAAAATGTATTAATTGGCATCTTTCCCATTTTTGTATTCATATGCAATGCATACGGGTTCGTACGCACTATGCCCATTTTGCGGGTAACAGCGCATTTCATTTGATCCTTTTCTTTATTATATTTCATTCCGTTTCATTACATTTCATTACGTCTCATTTTTGTAGTTCTCACTTCATATGGGAATATATTAATGTGCCCTTTTAGCGGAAAACGCGTAAGGAGAGAAAAATGTTGGGAAGCATATACACCACTAGAGTGATCTCTTCATGTATGTGCGTATGTAATTATGTATGTATGTGGTTACAATGTACATTTTAGTTTTGCAAGAAAGCTCTGAAAGTCCAAAATTTATTTAAATGTTTGTATGTATTGAAGAAAGTACATTATTAATTATAAATAATTTTCTAAAATTTTATGATTTCCCATAATGCATGTATAGGAAGATGTGAACGCAAGATATAGGATTGTGTATATATATGGTTTCCTTTTAAAAGGAAAAATTTTTCATAACTAGAGAATTGCAGTTGGATAAAAGAGCCTTCTCCTCTTCTTTTTTTAAAAAAAAAAAAAAAAAAAAAAAATATGACGTTATTGATTTAGTGCAAAATTCGTAAGCATCCGTAACGATAGTTTCGCTTTCATTAAAATGTAAATATGCTTATAAAACCGTTTAAAGTTTATGGCATGGTGTTACTCATACAATATTATTATTGTGCGCAAATGCGTATACATGCGCAGTAAAACACATGCACAATTTTTTGGTACAAATAATTCATATATATGCATATATTTTATACATATTTATGCATTGCATGCGGTTAACTTTTTAAAGAGCGAAAAAATTGTTCCGCTAGTATTTCAAAAAAGAATCCGAATGAAAATGCACAGGGTGCTGGGTGGTGATTATATTTTTTGCCATGACTATAATGAAGGTTCAAAATGTGAAATGTGGTTTTCTAAGTTTAACATAAATAGCAAAAAATTTTACGTGCAGAAGATTATATATTTTAAAAAAAAAAAAAAAAAAAACGCACTTACGTTATTGGGCTTTTAAATTGTACTTTTTTTTTTGAAGTATTAATATATATATATATATATATATATATATATATATATATATATTCATTATGCATACATACTGTGCCGTTTCTTCGTACATTTTTTGCCTCTTAAAATAATTGCTTTGCTCAGCAACGCAAAAAACATACGTGGCCTTGCATATAAAATAAAAAAATCTATGACTATAATCTATGGCGATATAGTGCTATGTATTATAGTATAAATTATATATAATATTGCCAAAAAAGCTCTGCTGACATGTGCCTTGAAGCGTTTAATGAAAATTTTCTATCGTTTTTTTTTTTTTGTAAAATTTTATCTACAATGTATACATACATATACATATGTTATATGAATAGAGCGCCAACTGATTTTCTTTAATGGTTGCTTCTACCATTTTGCATTTAAAAGAAGGCTAATATACACATGCAAATGGCGTAAAGAAGAAAAAGTTCGGCTTTTCACCTTTTACAATATTGTATACCATTTAAGTATATAATAAAAAGAGAAAGGAGTGAAAGTAAAAAAACCTAATCGTATATACGTATATATATTTTTATTCTACATATTTATCATGTTCGAGAGCATATACCATATATAACATATACGCACATATACATATACTTACGTATACGTGTACATATATATATATATATATATATATATATATATATACATGATTAGGGATAAGTGAAAAATGTTAACGAAATTATGCAATACTTATTATAAAAAAATAAGCTATTTTAGAAAATAAGAGAACGCATATAAGTAGGAAAAAGGTAAATTACATATAGCTACCAACGTATGTACGTACGTACATGAATGAATGCACCATAAGGAAGTACATACATATGCATAGGAGTACAGTCTGAAGTAACTCGTAGATAAAGAACGTTATATATATCCCCCTCATCCTAAGAAAATGCCGCGCTTTTTTTTAAATTTTTACCTGTGTTTGAGTAAAATTTTGTAAAATGCAATATTTTTTTTTTTAAGCGTGGTATGTACATATATATATATATATACATAGGTGCATAGGATTATGTAATCGCCAGCGTAGCTTTTATAACTCCATATATCTTATATTTATGTTACATGTATATTTACGCTTAAATTTTCGTTTATATTTTCGCTTAAATTTTCGTTTATATTTTCGCTTAAATTTTCGTTTATATTTTCGTTTATATTTTCGTTTATATTTTCGTTTATATTTACGTTTACATTTACGTTTATATTTACGTTTACATTTACGTTTATATTTACGTTTACATTTACGTTTATATTTACGTTTACATTTACGTTTATATATATATTTATACGTATGTTTATACCTTGTTCGTACGCGTGATTATGATTATTACAGTTATGCCCTTTTTTACCGAATAAGTAAATGTATAGCAGAGTCATTAACAAATTTGTATTCTTATGACCTTTTTGATGCAACAAAGGTAGGCATATAATTTTACGTAATAGTGTGGATAAGTCCAAGTCCCAGTTTTAATTTTTTTTTTTTTTTTTTTTTTTTTTAATTCCCCGAAATTTTGTTGCCTTTTAATAATTTAATATTATTTTTTGTACACTTCCGACGTTTAATCTGCACATTGGCACCTACGCATATGGTATAGTATACGTATGTGTGTATGCCGTTTTAAGCCCCCGTGTATTAACATAGACGGTTTTGCCTACTTGCTTAAGTGTGCAGAAAGAACACATTTTACCTCCGTTCATCCATCAATTTTTAAAATATACATGTCCTGTTGAAGTTATTTATGAAGGCCTAAAACTATTTAAAAAAGGAAAAAGAAAAATATTTATTTGTGTAAATTTTGACAGAACGAGAATTTAATTGTTTTACTTCTGAAATAGTCATATCACTATGATCGTATTTGTATTCGATCTACCCAAAGAACATAATAAATAAATATTTCATTGTGAATACATAAGAATACGTACTACATCTATCTATATGTACATAGAAAACTCCTTCAACTGTTTCTAATTTTTAATATTGTTTTTTTTTTTTTTTTTTTTTTTTTTTTTTTTTTTTTTTTTTTTTTTTTTTTTTTTTTTTCTTTTTCGCAAAATCGCTAGCGCACGCATTCGCATATATAGAACCGTTGGCGTGTGAAGGCACGTATATTACTCCAAAAGGAAACGCACCGTTGTATGCGTGATTTGTAGTACTACCCCATTTGCAACATATTTTAGTGCCATAATTTTTGTCGAAGATGAGGAAAGACGTTAGAGAAAAGAGTAAGGACAGTAAGAGTAACTTGAGTATTAAAGATGAAGTAGAGAAGGAATTGAATAAAAAGAGTACTGTGGAGTTCTTTAAGAAAATAAAAAGTCAGAATATCTCCTTCTTTTTGCCGTTTCAATGTTTACCTCCTCTGCATAGAAAATTGTTGGGCATATCATTTATATGTGCCATAATATCAGGAGGTTCATTACCCATTTTTGTATCAGTATTTGGTGTTATAATGAAAAACATGAATCTAGGAGAAGATATAAATGATATCGTGTTATCGTTAGTAGGAGTAGGTATATTTCAATTTGTGTTATCATTTATATCGAGTTTATGTATGGATACTATAACAACAAAAATTTTGAAAACGTTAAAATTAAAATTTTTAAAAAGTGTTTTTTATCAAGATGGAGAATTTCATGAAAATAATCCAGGATCTAAATTAACATCTGACTTAGATTTTTATTTAGAACAAATAAATGCAGGAATAGGAACTAAATTTATTACAATTTTTACCTATGCTAGTTCATTTTTGGGTTTATATTTTTGGTCTCTCTTTAAAAATGTGAGATTAACATTATGCATTACATGTGTTTTCCCATTAATTTATATTTGTGGTATTATATGTAATAAAAAAGTTAGAATTAATAAGAAAACATCTCTTCTTTATAATAATAATACTATGTCAATTATAGAGGAAGCATTAGTAGGCATTAGAACTGTAGTTAGTTATTGTGGTGAAAATACAATTTTGAAAAAGTTTAATTTATCGGAAAAATTGTATAGTAAATATACTTTAAAGGCCAATTTAATGGAATCACTTCATATTGGTATGATAAATGGATTCATTTTAGCATCTTATGCTTTTGGTTTTTGGTATGGAACAAGAATTATAATATCGGATTTGAGTAAACAACAACCTAGTAGTGATTTTCATGGAGGTTCGGTTATATCTATATTGTTAGGTGTACTTATAAGTATGTTTATGCTTACCATTATTCTTCCTAACATTACAGAATATATGAAATCACTGGAAGCAACTAATAATTTGTATGAAATTATTAATCGTAAACCTTTGGTAGATAATGATAAAAAACATGGAGAAAAATTACGAGATATTAAAAAAATAGAATTTAAAAATGTTAAATTTCATTATGATACTAGAAAAGATGTAGAAATTTACAAGAACTTAAATTTTACTCTAACTGAAGGAAAAACATATGCTTTTGTTGGTGAATCTGGATGTGGAAAATCAACTATTTTGAAATTAATTGAAAGATTTTATGATCCATCAGAAGGAGATATAATAATTAACGATTCTCATAATTTGAAAGATGTTAATTTGAAGTGGTGGAGATCCAAAATTGGTGTTGTTAGTCAAGACCCTTTACTTTTTAGTAATTCAATAAAGAATAACATTAAATATAGTTTACTCAGTGTAAAAGACTTAGAAGCATGGGAAAATGATCCTTTTGATGAACAAAATATGTTCAACGAATCGTTCGATGCTTCATCTAACAGTAATGGTGGAAAATGCGCAGCCGAGTTTAAGGATATCATTAAAACGAATAATGCATCCAGTGAACTTATAGAAGTCAATAAAACTTTTAACTCTATTGAAGACTCAGAAGTGGTGAAAGTTTCGAAGAAAGTGCTCATTCACGATTTTGTTTCGTCGTTACCGGATAAGTACGAAACGCTTGTAGGTTCTAATGCATCTAAGTTGTCCGGAGGACAAAAACAGAGAATTTCCATAGGTAGAGCTATTATTAGAAATCCTAAAATTTTAATTCTAGACGAAGCTACATCCTCTCTGGATAACAAATCAGAATATTTAGTACAGAAAACGATTAATAATTTGAAGGGAAATGAAAACAGAATTACTATTATCATTGCACATAGACTTAGCACAATTAGATACGCAAACAGAATTTTTGTCCTTTCCAATAGAGGAAGCGAATTTGGAGAAGGGGAAAATAATGCCAGTCAGGGAAGCTACATTGTTGAACAGGGAACGCATGAAAATCTGATGAAAAACAAGAACGGTATTTACTACACTATGATTAATAATCAGAAGGTTTCTTCTAGCAATTCGAATAAGGATAACGACAAAGAGTCAGATAGTAAGAGCAGCGCGTATAAAGACTCTGATGCTGGAAATAACGATAGTAATCATTACGCCGAAGGAAATAATCTATCATTTGGTGATAAAACTAGAGATAGTGGTAATAATGGCATTTTAAAAGAGATTGACACGGATGGAAAAGATGCAGGAGGAAAATTTTCATTTTTAAGAAATATATTTAAGAGAAAGAAAAAAACTCCTAGCAATTTACGAGTAGTTTACAAGGAAATATTTTCCTACAGAAAGGACGTAATTATAATAATTTTAAGCATTATAGTAGCAGGAGGATTATATCCCTTATTTGCCTTATTGTACGCAAAATATGTTTCTACATTGTTCGACTTTGCAAATTTAGAGGCTAATTCGAATAAGTACTCTGTATACATTTTGATAATTGCAATATCTATGTTTATATCCGAAACGTTAAAGAATTATTACAACAATGTAATAGGTGAGAAGGTAGAAAAAACAATGAAGTTTAAATTATTTGAGAATATTTTACATCAAGAGATAAGTTTTTTTGATCAAGATAAGAATGCACCAGGTCTTCTTTCTGCACATATTAATAGAGATGTTCATTTGTTAAAAACAGGTTTAGTAAACAATATAGTAATATTTACTCATTTCATAGTATTATTTTTAGTTAGTATGGTTATATCGTTTTATTTTTGTCCCATAGTAGCAGCTGTGTTAACAGGTACTTATTTCATTACAATGCGTGTATTTGCAATTAGAGCAAGATTATCTCAAAATAAGGGTGTAGAGGAAAAAAGAAAAAATCAAGTAGGTACAACATTTGTATATAATACTGATGAAGAAATATTTAAAGATCCAAACTTTTTAATACAAGAAGCTTTTTATAATATGAATACAGTTATAATATATGGATTAGAAGATTATTTTTGTTCGTTAATTGAAAAAGCTATTGATTATAGTAACAAAAATCAAAAAAAAAAAATTATTGTAAATTCTTTATTGTGGGGATTTAGTCAATGTACCCAATTGTTTATCAATGCTTTTGCATACTGGTTTGGTTCATTTTTAATAAGAAGAGGTACTATAGAAGTAGATGATTTTATGAAATCATTGTTTACTTTTCTTTTTACGGGAAGTTATGCTGGTAAGTTAATGTCACTTAAGGGAGATTCAGAAAATGCTAAACTATCATTTGAAAAATATTATCCCCTTATTATGAGAAAGTCCAATATTGATGTTAGAGATGACAGTGGTATTAAAATAAAGAATAATAACCAAATTAAGGGAAAACTTGAAATTCAAGATGTAAACTTTAGATATATATCTAGACCAAATGTTCCTATTTATAAAGATTTATCATTCACCTGTGATAGTAAAAAAACCACTGCTATTGTTGGTGAAACGGGTAGTGGAAAATCAACTGTTATGAGTTTAATATTAAGGTTTTATGACCTAAAAAATGATCATATTATACTAAAAAATGGTGTTCTAAGTAATAATGCCAATGATAACGGAAATAACGGAATGGTAGAGATGAAAAAAGTAGATCAGTTTGGATCAAATGAGAAAGAAGAAAATTGGGATGAAAACTATACTGTGTATAAAAATAGTGGAAAAATACTTCTAGATGATGTAGATATATGCGATTACAATTTGAGGGATTTAAGAAATTTATTCTCCATAGTTAGTCAAGAACCTATGCTTTTTAACATGTCCATTTATGAAAATATAAAATTTGGAAAAGAAAGTGCAACTCTAGATGATGTAAAACGAGTTTGTAAATTTGCAGCAATTGATGAATTCATTGAATCATTACCTAATAAGTATGACACAAATGTAGGGCCATATGGAAAAAGCCTATCCGGTGGACAGAAACAGAGAATTGCCATCGCAAGGGCTCTGTTGAAAGAACCCAAAATTTTGCTACTAGACGAAGCTACCTCATCCCTAGATTCCAATTCGGAAAAGTTAATTGAAAAAACGATTGTTGATATTAAGGATAAGGCAGACAAAACTATTGTCACCATTGCTCATAGAATTGCATCCATCAAAAGGTCGGACAAAATTGTAGTGTTCAACAACCCCGACAGAAATGGCTCATTCGTGCAATCTGAGGGAACTCACGACGAACTCCTCCTGGCGCAAGATGGAATTTACAAAAAATACGTCAAGTTGGCTAAATAAACAACACTTTTCAAAGGGTATGAAGCAAATGGGGGTGCCTTCTACAATGCATTATTATTTGCATTGGGAAAAGACCAACCCGCCAGAGTACAAACATGTCATAGATACACTTTCAAAAAGCGCAAAGTTCAAACCCAACATCCTCATGCGCTTCCGAGTAGCACACCTTCCATTCCGCATGTGCGTACCGTAAATCCGCCCCCCCCCAAAAAAAATTATTCTTACAGATGCTGTGAAAATCTGGCGAATTGTAAAATTTTTTGTGTGCAGTGAACGTTAGCACTTATGCGGCTAGGCGCCGTCGTATGCCGTGTGCTTGGCAAAACCACTGTGCACATAGTGTGTATATTCATTTGTATACATATATATGTATATATATATATATATATATTTATTTATTTATTTTTAATATATATATGTTAATAATGTGTGTTTATGCCACCGTTTAATCGTTTCTTTTCCATTTTTGCCTGAGAATTAACTTACAAAAATTTTGTGCATACGCCCAAATTTTCCGCCCTTTTAAGCGGCATTGTCTAAAAAGAAAAGTAAAACAGAGAACGCGCATATCTCTGAAGTTTCAAAGGCCATAGACCACATGAGAGGTAGCGGGGGGGAATGACTACTTTCTGCCCCTCGAGAGGGTGCAAGTGGGACAATTCATAAGCACTTGCTGCAAGTTGGGAAGATTACGTTAGTTGCACGTTTGATGGTATTTCCGCCCGTTTTGTTACGATTTCTTTGTATACATGTTATCGTTAAAGATCGCCGAGTTTGCTGCAAATTCCGCTGCCACTTCCTCTTCGTGAGCTTCGATTTTTTTTTAATTTATTCTTTTCGACGCGTACACTGCTGTTCACTATGCGCGTGGTTGTTTTTTTTTTTTTTCCCCTGTTGTTGATTGTGCGTGTGCCGACGCTTTGAAAAAATGCAGCACTTCGAATATGCGTACATCATCCCCTTGGTAAGTTTAAAGAATGGGGAGAGCAAAAAAAAAAAAAAATAAAATAAAAAAAAAAAATAAAAATAAAATAATTAAGGGAAAGGGGGGAAAGTATGTTCTCATGTGGATTGTACTTTGGCTGCATTGCGATCCCTCGGTCATCCGAGAATTTTGCAAATTTCATCGTAGTGTGGCGAGTGATTGATATTTCCGTACACAACGACAGTGGGTTTGGTCTTCAAAAAGTGCCCAACGACCCTGTTAATGTCTTCTTTAGTAATAGCATCAATGGCATCACATAATTGTTTACCAGATAAGATTCTGTTTAAAATCATAATCTGTCTAGCAAGATCCTCCATTAGTATAGATTTATATTCCAAACTCATCCACATAAAACTTTTTAAACTTTTTTTAGCTCTATTTAATTCTTCATCTGTTACTTTGTTCATTTTATGAAATTCAAGTGCCATGGCATTTATTATATCTAAAGTATTTGTTGGTTCACCAGTAAAATATAATCCGAATAATCCTGTATCTGAATGTTGAGTACTGAAAGCCATACATGATTCTATAAAATTATAATTATTAAGTACATTTAAAAATAAACGGGAATACATACCTTTTCCTGGACCACCCGTGGAAAAAGAACCACCACCACCCATTAATGTTTGCAACACTGTCAGAGTAATCATATCTGATGTTTTCCATCCACCTTTTGTTTCATAAGCAATAGCAATGTTTGTTTTCTTTACATTTTTGTCTTCAACACTGATAAATCCTCCTGTATATTTTGGATTTACCTCTTTAATGTTAGTATACGGTATAGGTACATAATCTTGAAAAGCTCTTGAAGCCCATTTTGTTAACTCGTCATGATTTACATTTACACCAATAAGTGCCATATTTTTAGGTGAAAAATGTTTAAGCATGAAATTTCTCAAATTTGTTGATGTGTAATTTTCTATGTTAGATTCGCATACATATAGTTTATTACCTAGTGTGTTATTATACCAAGCTGTATTATGTAGCAGTTCTGTTATATACATTTCATTATTCTCAAACAGTTTTGTACGCATTATATTTAATCTATTCATATTATTTTTCATTTCCCAAGATAAAAATCGTGGAAATAATACATTACCTATTAGTAAATTGATTACTACTGGTAGATACTCCTTTAAACATTCACATGTATATACAATATGCTCTCGAAATGCGTTGCAACTTACATTAGCTCCAATTTTTTCTAAAGATTTGATTGTCCTCAAGTGGGATAGATGTGCTGTGCTGTGAAATGCCATATTTTCTATCATTACGCTCATACCCTGTTCGTTCACCTTGTCGCTGATTTCCTCGTACCTTGATCCGCACTTTATGTACAACCCTGAAAGGGGGAATTGAAGCCACGTGGGGAAAATTACGTGTAAACACAATGTCGCCTGTGTTCGAATGTACGTGTAAATGCATGTATGTAGGAAACTATTCATTTGACCACGCACTTTCTGTGCACAGTTGTTAGCGTACCTATGGAGCAGACACCGCTGTTTTTGTTGGTGGAGATTATTTTTAGGTCATTTTCTAAAACTGAAAAGTGCAAATTTTCATCGACGGGTCTGTATGGAGGTAAGTCCGCTTCCTTTATTATGGCCACGTTCAGGGGGATATCTTTATATTTGTTCTTTTTCCCTTCACTAAAATAGTAGTACTCGAATTTTACTTCTTTTATTATGTCTTCTATTTTCTCTTTTTTAAATGGTACTTTGTTAAAGTCTTGTTTTTCTCCTGTGTATAATTTTTCCAAGTTGGGGTTCCGCTTTGATTTTAATGCTTCGCTGCTGTATGACTTCCTCCCCACATTCGTTCTGCAAAGTGCTATTTTCAATTTATTAACATTCATATTCATTTTGTTATCTTCCTTAACATGAAAATAGGTTACTATTATGTCCTCTTACGTGTGACAAAATGGAAGGTGCTCAGCTGGCGGGAAAAGAGCTATAAACACACGCTATATGTGCATATATATATATATATATATATATATATATATATATATATATATATGTATATTTTTCCTTCTATATATTTTCGGCTTTTTTGTGCCTAAACAGAATACACGGGAATAAATACACAGTTATATTTGCAGAACGTTAGGGGAGTTCCTTTCGGCAGTGGTACCCATGCATTGTCGTGAAACGAATGGAGGGTGGGATGGAGGAAAAGATAAGGATCAAATATGACGCGATAACGGAAAAACAAGGCACGAGACGGTAAAAATAGGCACCAGAACGGTAAAATACGGCACGGAAATGGAAAGGGACCAGGAGAGAACGGAATGTACTATTTTATTTTAAAAATAGAGCTGCGCAAATATAAGTTACATTTTTATTACTCTGATTTTTCTTTCCTTAATTATTAACTTGTTTTACTGTATTACTGAACTGTTATAATAAACACAGGTACGGTGTACATATTATAACAAATCGAAGAAAAGGCCCGGAGGGATATTTAATTTTGTTAGTATTATCTAAGGTGATAATATTAAAAAAAAAAAAAAAAAAAAAAATTATAACATACATGGGAAAATAGCATATATTCGCATGTACAAATTACGAATAGTATATATTACGTTTATGTATAAACATTTATGAGTGTATTTTTGATCGTTGCTTTTGTGATGCGCGCAGAAATGTAGAGTTGTGCATATGGATGTTTTTCCAAAAAAAAAAAAAAAAAAAAATGGGGTACTAATTTTTTTTTTTTAATGAAATGGTTAAAAAAAAAAAAAAAAAAAAAAGTGGCAAAGAAGTAACATAGGAAGAAAAAGCTAATCTGTGAATACCATTCACCTAGAGTAAGCGTCATATTCCGATTGCCATAGGGTAAATCACGAAATTTGGAATTATATTTGTGTACATGCATATAATTGTATAATGTAACATTCGTTTCTGAACCTTGGAACTTATTGATCTATCCGCAAAGAAAGGTTGATGAATTGGGATTCGAAGGAAAGCGGAAATTAGAGCATTGCCTTACACTGTCGTTTCCCCGTTAGCGGCTTCTCATTTTAGCGTGGACCTAGAGCACGTCAAATCACGCCAATTGCAACTTCTTTTCCGTTTTGCACCGACTTTTCTACGTTCTCTTCATATTCATCCTGATATTCCTAGTTGTTTCCCGTTTTCCCGTTTTCCCGTTTTCCCGTTTTCACGTTTTTTTTTTTTTTTTTTTTGTTTTCCATCCTTTCATCGCCCCATGAGCTACACCCTGAACGTTTGTTCAAACCATGCAAAATTTACATGCACAGCAAAAATGCGTAAGAGCCTAGGGAAAACCCCAATTTAGACGAACTATAATAAACTAGCTTAAGAGAGGGAAAAAGGATCCCAATTTTGCGTAGTAATGTGTTGTCGTCGTATCCCCCATCGGGTAAGCATTATATGGACGTGATACACTATTTGCAGGATGTGAAACAAGAGCTACCTTAACAGTAAGATTAATTTTTTACGTAAACGTAACAAGGAATTATGAGAATTATAAAAAATGAATGGTTTAATAGAAAGCCTACGCTAGTTTATGCGTTTTTAAGAAGATACTTCAGTTGTGTAGCAAAATCAGTTCAGGAGAAAAAAACGCATTTCTTAAAGTATACATCTAAGGAGAAAGAAGAAGAAAAAGATGGTGCGCAGATGAAGAGGAATATCCCACAAATACGGTTACCAACGCTTGGAAGTATACCAAAGGAGGGATGCATAAAAAATTATAAACACATGGAAATAGGTAAACTTCTAAAATATATATTAGACAAAATAAAACATGGAGAAATAAAAAAGAAAGAATGTAAGAATAAGATAGAAGAGATAGTTAAACATATTTTTGAAAACGAGATTATTATAAATAGTGTAAACTTCCTTTCATTTAATATGTTACTGACTGTAATCAACAAAAGCGAAATGAAGATAAGCAATAAACTACTGGGACACATAGTAAAGTTATTGCATCAAAATATTATAACAGACAAAAAGGACGTAAATAATACCAACTCATCGTGGATTAACATTGTTAATTTACTATCAGGAATTTCAAAAAATAACAAACACATTTTGTACTTAATTGGTAAGAAGATAGATAATAACTCAATTGGTAGCATATATAATGTGAGTACATCTTCCTCATTTGTTCATAAGTTTGTCCACAGAATTAGTAAGCTACCATGCGATTACTCGATAAGGGAAATTTCTTTACTTTTACACAGCTGTTATAACTTAAATATAAGAAATGCTGAATTATTTCGTGTCCTTTTTGAGGTATTACTTAGAAAGGAACAACAGTATAACATCCTAGATATTCACATTTTTGTATATGCAGTGTATAAATTGCAGCTATATGACTACACTGTTTTTTTGGAAAAATTAAAAAAAGACATTTTAAAAAACGTAAGCAGTTTTTCTGATGGACAACTAGTGAACGTTCTGCTGGCATACACCTTCTTTTTTTTAAAGAACAAAAATAAAACTTCCCTGTTACTTCAGAATGATGTATTTATATCCAACATATTTAAGATATGCATAGAAAGGATGTCTCAATTTTCGAATAGAGAATTTTGCAACCTCCTTAATTTTATCACTCAAAATAATATATATCTGAATGATAAGCAGCGCCATCATTTGTTCAGGGTTCTTTCTGACCTACTAGAATATGAAAGATATGAAAATAAGTTGACATTAAATTTAATGATAGATTTAGACATTTTTACGATTGTAAATTTTGTATATAAATATTATAATTATAATAACGACCCTATGCGACTGAGTGACAGTGCTGTGAACAATTTAGATAATGCCATTATCCATTTAGTGAACAAAAAAAAATTTAAACAGAATTTACTGATATACATTTTGCACTATTATAAAGCTAGAGTAACAACTCCTGTTACTGCGAAAATGTTAAAACAATTTTTGCAAAGCATTCATTTAAATACTGTTGAATTAAAAATGAAAGTCATTTTGTTAACTTCCATTGAAAGATTTTACTCATTACTGGAAAAGAAAAGTGTGGAAGAAAATTTTATTTTAAAATATTATTATCATTTGTTAAATTCTGTTTATAAGGATGTGTGTGAATATCTAACGAATGGGGAAATTACCAA
Organism: Plasmodium ovale wallikeri; assembly: GCA_900088485.1. Lineage (NCBI taxonomy): Eukaryota > Apicomplexa > Aconoidasida > Haemosporida > Plasmodiidae > Plasmodium > Plasmodium ovale. The sequence goes on along the minus strand of FLRD01000090.1, from coordinate 13,018 downwards.
TATGAGAAAGAACAGAAAGGAAACATTATCCACCACAGATATGAAAGAAATATTAAAATTAATTAAGAAGAGAGGGAATAATTGCGAATACACTCACGAACATGCTAGTTACATTCATTTAAGCAGAAACGTACAAAATGACATGGCAAACTTGCAAGAAATGCTACTAAATAAGCTAAATGAACATATAGTGAAAAACAAAATAGTGGAACTCTTTCCCCTCACTCTGATGAACTTGAGTACAAACTCTCATATTTTCCATAAAGTGGAGTTCATCTTAGGCTCTCTTTTAGACTCTTTCAGCGACAGTTTCTCAGGGAATAAAAAGGGAATAATAACAAGCGAGCGGAAAAGCGCATGTGTGGATGCAAATACGGGGGCAGGAACAGAGGCATGCCCAATTAGCAATATGAGCAACAACATGACCGGAAATACGCGTAGCTACGACGGTGTGAAAACAGGCAACGTTTGTGAAGGAGGCAAAATGTCCCTGAACCTGCTGCATTCGTTAAACCTGTGCAACGAATGCATTTTTGTTAGAAGAGAAAATATAACAAAATTTTTGAAGAACAAGAATGTAATATTAAATTATGTAGACTGCACGAGCGAGAGTAGAAGAAACGGACAAAATTACTTTAATCTGTGCGTGCACATGCTTTTATTTGATGTAAATCGCCAGTTACCTTTTTTTATACAGACTTTATTGGTAAAAATTTCTGACCAGTTAAGAAATAAACATTTTAATTATGAACAAAACATGTTAAATGTTATTGATATATATTCATCAATAATCAAGGTAGACAGCATTTATTATCATGTTTACACAAATGGTATTTATAAGCTGATTTTTTCTAAACTATTTAATTACTACAAAAAATTAGGATCTAAGTATTTATCTCTTTTATTTTATGCAAATGTAATTCACCTTTATTTGCATATACACCCAAAAGTTACCTATCGCAGTCATGTTATTTTGTCAATCAGAGTGCTAGCTAGGCTATATCATTATTTCTTAAATTCCCTGGATGAAGATACATACAATTTGCTTAAATTAAATTTTAACGAATTGGAAGAATGTCTCAGGAGGGATAAAAAAAGTTTGCAATTATTTCCACTATGGTCGCTAAACGAAGTCATTTATATTTATAGAACGCTGTACTTTTTTAATTTCGCCAATATGTACAAATATATGAATATTTACGAGCTGAAATGCTTTTATGCCTTTTGCAAAATTTTACACTTTTACATTTTCAACGTGAAAAACTTTTCCATATGCGAGTTTACGCAGACGAATAAGGGTAAAATGAATATACACACATGCGCACGTGTCCTCATGTGCATACCCGTGTATCTATGCGTACATTTCCTTGCTCGATTTTCCCTTTTCAGGCACCTCAAATGTCCATAGCTCCGTGGTAAACTGCTTGAATGATCTCTTTAACAAAAGCAACAAGGTAAATATCCTGTGTGAGCAAGTTGTTTTTCCTTTATTTATAATCGATATTTTGGTTTGCAAAAGTTAAGTGTGCACAGCACATATTTGATAACTTTTTTTTTTTTTTTTTTGTAAATTTTTAAAAAACCTCAACATTTGTTAATAAAACTTACAATTTTACGATGATAATACTGTTTATAAAACAAGTTGGACATGTACTTTTAAAGTTTACTTCACATAAAAAAAAAAAAAAATAAATAAAATAAAAAATAAAATAAAAGGTACAATCGTTGCACACGAAAACGTTAGAGCGCTTGCAGATGCTACTCCTTTTAAATAGCAAGATATAACTTTATGAAGCGTAAAAAATATAATGGGGGGTGGCAAGGAGTACACACGTTTCTTTCCCTTAAACTTAAAATCATCGTTATACCCCCGTTTTTTCCCATTCCGTAAATACGTTTTATCTGTGCCTTTTCCTAAACAAGTTTAACTAATACTAACAATTAAATTTATCTCTCCTTTCATTTGTTAATTTTCCTCATAAGCTTCATCATATGCTTCATCCCATGTCCACTTTATTAAGGGTTGTTCAATGAACTGATGATTAGGGGCAGGTTTATCTATAACATCATTTAAATAAAAGGACATGTATGGAATAACTGTTCCATCTCGCATCCTTGTGTACATTTTGCTTAGTTGACTATCCATAATTTTTAAAACTCTCCTTGCCATATCGTCCTTTTCCGAAAATCGCAATTTCTACTTAAAAGTAAGTACATATGTATACGTTAATTTATATTTATGTATAGACAAACGAAAACAAGCAAAATGGGAGAGTGCAAAAACGGGGAAAACATAATCTCGTTTGGGCTAATAAACAAAAATAACTTCGCGCGTAACACCTATGGAGGGAAGCAGCTAGCGCAAAAACAGGTGTATTGCTTTTTTTTCAATAATTACCGTTACTCTTCCCAAGCAAAAATTGGTTTCCTCAATATACCTGATCAAAAAGAAAAGTTCGATGATTGATTCATAGGTACACATATACATCCAACCGTACGTATGTACATATATATGCATATATATATGTATATATTTGCGTGCGGACGAATGCATATGCATTGTGCGTTCGTGGCTCCTTTTGGCACGTTTTAGAGGTGTCGCCTTTCTTTTTATTACCAGTCGTCATTTTTTTTCACCAAATCATTTTCAGATATGTGTTTTCCTGTGTATCCACTGAAAAAACACTTTGACTGTTTCATGCAATTCAATTGGATATTTCTTAACTTTGAAATTTTCATCATATAAATATGTTTGAAAAATCATTTATACAAATGTTGCTAAACAAACTTAAAAAAATAAAGCTATATTTTAATTAGTTATAAAAAATTAAAGTCAGGAAAAAAAAAAAAAAATTCATCTTAAAACGCTTTTGCATGCTTTGTTCAGAAAAAAAAAAAAAAATTGCAATAAAAGTAAGAAAACATAAGAGGGTTAAATAATACATAAATAAAATTACCTAAACTGTTCATTCAAAATTTATTTCCCGTTCATAATTAAAAAAGGGGAAAAAAAAAAAAAAAAAAAAAAAAAGTACACATAAGCTAACTGCTATTCCGTATAATGACCGTTTCATGAAAATATTTGTATTCCCTATTTAGCAAATGATTAACAGTTCATCAGATGATACGTATATCAGGAGCACGGTGGTAATTTCACAACAGTGATGTGAGAAAAGATTAGTGCATAAGCGCGTTACGATGGATGCCTTATAAAGCATCGTCCATAAAACATTGGCCTTTTCAGTAGCTTTTGCGCTAACCTTTGCACTAACCGTTCTGCGTATATCATTCTACAAATGGCCGATTTTAATAAAAAAATTAAACTATGTAAAAGAAATAATAATGCCTATACATTACTTTTTCCCTCTTCCATCCACTATTATTATATGCACACATGGTACATATTGATAGGAATAAAAAATAAGAAAGAAATGGCCACGTCCCTTTTCCTAAATGCACACCTTTATTTTCGTGTATAAACTGTGCCTAAAAATACGTATGCTATTTAATTTTCCTTAACAACATTGCTACTTTATCGGTGAAAAAAAAGGCAATAGAAAAACTGTTCTCATTCATATTTTTCAAGAAGTTTATATTTATAGTCTATAGAGAAAAGGTATGGAAAAGCAGAAAAAAGGATAAAAAAAAGAAAGCGCTGGTAATAAAATAAAAAAAGGGGAGAAAATATAAAATTAGAATTATACAAAAGGAACGATTAATTTTAAGAAGGAACAAAAAAAAAAAAAAAACGGAAAAAAAAAAAAGGCAAGTAGAAATATAGTTATGGAGGAAAATACAAACTGCTCAGTGGAAAATAATAAGGTAATTAATAATATACAAAAATAAAAGTTACACCCAATGTTTTATGTTTTTTCCAAGAAAAAAAAAAAAAAAAAACCTCAAAAATATGCGTTAACTTAGAAGTTTTTACATATAAAGCTTAGTAGAATTGCTATGTGTAATGAAAAAATAAAAATATGAAGTGAACAACCAATACGACATTTATTTTTTCTTGTTATTTTATAAAATTATAAAATAGGAAAAGGTGAAAAAAAAAAAAAATATAATTTTAAACAGAGCATGGTCTTTTTTTTTTTTTTTTTAATGTTTTCTGTTTAATGAATTAATTCATTTAAAATTAAGTTCATCTTTAAATTCGTTAAACTATTTTGACAAATTGAATATGGTGTATTCCAGTAATTTTCATCTCTCAAAGTTTCTTTTTTCTTCACCTTTCCTTTTACCTTAGCCTTTTTCCTTTTTTTTGGGGGATTTCACTGTTTTAATTCACGCCATATTTTTTTCATTGGTTTTGTTTTAAATGTATATATACATATATGTATACATTTTTTACTCAACTTGTTTTTTTAATATATTTTTCATTTCCTTTAATTTTCACATTCATTTTTTTACTTAATTTTAGTTTACTTCATTTTTTACGAAGTGCTCGTTTTTTTTTTTACGATTACTTCTTCACTTCACCGTTCACTTCGTCGCTTCACCTCATCGCTTCACCTCATCACTTCAGTTCATCAGATCTTTTCCATATAGATAATTTTTTCACCGTAAACAAAATAGCTATTAAGAGAAATTTGTTTTAATTAAAAAATATATTTATTCATGCGCAAAAGTACCCCTTCAATTTTATTCCTTATTTTTCCACAGATGCCATGCAAAATTAACCACTTAATGGAAAACGTTACTGTGAAAATTCCTGTAATTTAATTTTTTTTTTCCTTTTTCACTGCTTTATTTTCATTTTTACCTTCCGTTTTACCTTCTTTTTTTTTTTTTTGTTCTGTAACTGTGAAAAAATATTTTTGCATGATTATAAATATGAATAAATATGTTTGCCAAGTGAAATCAATATACTCCCTTTAGCAAGTATATGCATATACATACTACGTATATTTATATATATATATATACATATATACAAACGCAAACGTACTTATTTTGCCAACAAACTTCGGAGAATTTTCTATTAAATGAATAGCAATAGAAAAACAAATGGTAAGAAGGCAAAAATAAAGGGGAAAAAAAAAAAGAAAAAAAAAGCGTTTTTAAAAATGTATTCTTTACGTTTAATATTTCACTGTGATGATTTTGTTTTGGCGTAACTGTTGTTTTAAGAAATCTTATAATTTCTTCCAATTAAAAACATGTTTACATTTTCACATTTCTTTTTCCGTTTCACCTAGATGCAAAAAAGTATTACAAGTTTAAGGAAATGGATGAAGTAAGATAAATAATTTACACTGCAATGAAATACATCTTAGCATAACATTATTTACCCTTTATGCTATGCGTGTACCATTACACCTACGCAAAATGTACACATATGCATATAATGTCGCATTATTATGAGTAAAAAAAAGCATGTCCAAGTTACGCAAAAAAGAGAAGAGAAAAAAGTATCCTCTCTGAACATTTTTGTGATTCCCTCCAAATTGTAGAATATTTATGAATTCTTGCGTCAGTGAATAAACGAAAACGTAGTTATTACAAAGATCAAAAGAGTCATATATATATATATATATATATATACGTTCTAATTTGGAATTGCTCATATTACATTGTTGAAAAGTTTTTTTGTTAATGCAGATATAGCATTTTCAGCGCATCATACATATATTCATGAATGATGATATGCGAAGTGCATACACTCAGTGACGTGTATGTTGCACGTAGTACATGTTTGACAGTGGTGAATTTATTTACGACACGTTCGTGAGTTAAGCAGTATCAAAATATGTTCACCCTACATTGCTTTTGCGCAAACAATACTTTTTCTTCTTTTTTTTTTTTTTCTATTTGAAGGATCCAAAGAGCAGAGACAATATGAAGAGGGCTCAAACGTATGGTAAGAACAAAGGGGGGAGAGGGGAGGAAATGTAACAATGTTTACAAGAGTATATACAACAACCATACGTGGATTTGTATTCACAGGGGTGTGCACAATCGTATGTGCATCCGTACGAGCAACCGCATTAGAGAACGTTGCAAATAAAATGAACATCAGGAGCGACACCCATAACTTTTCCCATTTCTGCAGAGAATAGACAGATAATACCGAAATATTCATTCGAAAGCGAGAGAGAGGAGAAGAATCTTATAAGCAACATCTTTTCAACGCGAAAACCGAAGCATGCAGGCGCGGGTCTCGTTTCAGGATTAAAGTCAGTGACTAAAGGGATAATTGTTGGAACTAGCTTTTTATTTATATCACCCTATTTATGTGCAAAAGCAGAAGGTATAAATGGATTTTTTAAGGGAATGTTTTTTGGCCTTTTAAGCGCAATAGTTATACCTATAATATCCATAGGGGTAGCTAGCTATCAGATAGGTAGAGGTATTATGAATACACCTGAATCTATAACTCAGAGAGCGTTAGGAAAAATATGGGATGAAGAAAAAAGAGAATGGTATGATTTTTATTACAACTTAGATGAAGAAGCTAATAAGTTGTTAAACGAAATTGATGATCATAATATTAATGATACAAAATATGACAAAAAAAATGATAATAATGATGAATATTATAACAAAAATGGAAATATAAAAGTAAAAAATGATGAATTTTACAAAATCTTGAAGGTTCCAATAGATGCTAGTCAAAATGAAATTAAGAGACAGTATTACAAATTAGCCAAAGAATTTCATCCTGATAAATGTTCAGATTTAAAAGCAAAAGAACAATTTCAGAAAATAGGTGAAGCATATCAAGTTTTAGGAGATGTTGAAAGGAGAAGACGATATGATAAAGAAGGAAAAAATGCTATAAACAATATGCAATTTATAGATTCTACATTTTTTTTCACACTTTTATTTGGCAGTGAAAAATTAGATCCATATATAGGAAAATTAAGAATGGTTATGTATGTAGAATATGAGCAGTTATATAAAGACGAAGATGTACAGCGTATTATTGTAAAGGAACAAAACAAAAGAGAAGTAAAATTAGCTTTAAATTTAAGAGATATGTTAAGTAATTATATAAATGGAGATAAAGAAGATTATATCTTAAAATTTAAAAATGAAATTAGTGAATTATGTCAAACATCATTTGGTCATGTAATTTTAGAAAATGTTGCATGGTCATATGAAAATTGTGCAAATCAATTTTTAGGGGATAAATATAGTCTTTTTGGTATTAGTGGAAAATATTATAAAATGCAACAAAAGAAAAGAGTTATAGGTACAGGTTTCAAATTTGTAAAAACATTAATTAAAACTAGCTCACTAGCTAGCCAAATTAAAAAAAAAGAAGAAGATGAAAATATTTCTCTTGAAAAATCAGCTAAAGTTAATAAAAAAATAGAAGATTCTCTACCAACAATTGTAGAGACTATGTTAAATATTTGCCTAATTGACATTGACCAAACCATAAAGGGAGTATGCAAAAAGGTGTTCACAGATATGTCTGTAGACGAAAACATGAGAAAAACAAGGGCGGAGTCTCTTATCGTGTTAGCAAAAATTATGAAAAAGATCATCCAAAATTTTAAAAAAAATAACGAGATCACGGATACTAAGAAGCTTTTCGAGGACGCCTGCATGAGGTATTTCTCGGCATGCTAAAATGCGATATGTTTATGCATGTATACCTGTGTTCATTTTCTACATGCATATACGTTTGCAAGCATACCATTATTGTTGATGTGCATTTCAAATTCGTGAGAATTTTTTTTTTTTTTTTTTTTTTTTTGTACGCATATTGTGGGTCGTTTGCAATGTGTTGCACATTTTTTCGCTATCCAAGGCGTTTTTATTTTTCCACAAAGATTGCTTTATTGTTAATTATTTTCATTTTATTATTTTCCCTTATGTGGGGGTTTTTCTTTTTCAGGGCGTGTCAGAAACAGGATGACGAATACATCTGAATTTGCTCCAGCGGTATAGCATATATTCCTTTTAGTGATATACATTTTTTTTTTTTTTTTTTTTTTTTTTTGTAGTATCCAAATACATTTTTTACACTAATTTTATGTTTTAAAAATAAGTCATAGAAAAATGCACAACTGAAGGCATATTTTTTAATAGACATTAAACGGTTTAAACTGTTTTTTTAAAGTGTTTGAATGAGAAGAAGTATATGCATATATATACGTATATACATATGTGTAGGGTGCGTATATATGTATAGCACATATACATACTCTTATTATATGCTTTTTTTTTTTTTTTTTTTCTTCCTTTCATTTTTTAACGAAAAATTGCAAAACTTCTAAAAAAAATTTTTAATTTAACCTGTTATGTAAAAACATAAGTGTATACATACATATGTATGTATATATATATATATATATATATATAGTGTTTTATATGTACATACGCACACGTAATATGTTTGCGTGCAATGCGTTTTTCACCCGAAGGTAAAAAGAAAGGGGGACCCAAGTTCCTATTGTGCTGTGTATATACCATGTACACGTATATGTACATGCGTATGTATATATAATTAGTAGCAACCCTTCCCCCTTTTTAGAAGCAAGCCTGCCCCAAATGACCCACCTGTTTCGCATTTGACAGTACGCTATTTTGCCTGGAGTTCAGATTTAGGAGTTATATAGCGCACTTAGGATTATCTTTTTTTGCCATTTCATCTCTCCATTGAATCCTTCCCATTGCACACTTTTCAAAGTTGTCATTCCCCATCCGATATGTTCACAAGGTAGACGTTAACGTAGCACAGCATGTTGCAGTCCCTGTGGTCATGTGGCCAGCAAATTTGGAGATGCTCTAAAGAATGAATAGGAACGAATCGATAAATTTCGCAAAATTAAATAAAATGTTATCAGTTTTATAATTTTTTAAAAAAATCACACGTTTGCATTTCTTTCCTCCCCTCTTTTTTTTTTTTTTTTTTTTTTTTTTTTTTTTTTCATTAAATATTCTACTATCTGCTTTATCCCAGTAGGTCGAAAATCGAAGGGAAGTTTCCGTATTCGCGCTTTTTAAAATATAGCAACTTACTGAAAAGGTGAAGTACAACAGGATGGGGAAAATATGGGTATGTGTTAGGATATCGGGTGGTATGCTTGAATGTAGGTCATAAAAACGGGAGCACGCATAATCGTTCATAGCGCACATTTTACATATATGTTTCACCCCTTTCGAAATGAATGTATGTCTTACTAATATATTTCAAGGGAAGCATTTTCGAGTACAAAAAACTCATGCTCTCCTCACAAATTATATTTGACCATTTATTAATCTATATGTAGTGAAAGAAAAATGCAAAAAAGAAAAAGGGAAAAAGTCAATAATAAAAAAAGGAAAAAAAAGAAAAAAAAGAAAAAAAGTGATACAAATGGTAGTTATCTGAGATGAATTACTTAGCTACACCATCGTGGTGCTGTCAATTTTGCACATTTTACAACAGTGTGTAACATGCATTTATTTTAGTATTTTACATTTTTACATTTTTTTTTTTTTTTTTTTTTTTTTTCATATACCTCATTGTTGGAATATGTTTTATTCCGGAGAACGTCTTATTGTTAAGAATACAAAAACGGACTGTATGTGAGTAATCGTATGTTAGCACCGTTTAATTGGGTGCACATTTACCCATTTACTGGGGTACAAAACTGCTCATATATTGGGGTGCATATTTGCCTTTTTATTATTTTATATTTTTTTTTTTTTTTTGCTTTTTCCATACCATCGACTATGGAGTATATTTTCTCAACACATCCGTGCTCTTCCCAAATTGTCTGGAAAAAAAAAAAAAAAAAAAAAAAAAAAAAAAAAAAAAAAAAGCAAATTATTTCGCCGAAGAAAATAAACATTCTAAACACTGTGAAGCGAAGGAGCATACGCTGAATAAGCGAAAAAAATTGAAAAAAAAAAAAAAAAAGTATAACATCGTCATTCCTCATTCTGGCAATAATTATTTTGCAGGAAAGGAAGATTCACAACAGGTATTTTACACATAACTGTTCAGGCGATATATTTTGTATGTCTTTCTAATACAATATTTTTTAAGTAAATTAAAATACAATATGATTAATGTAAAAAAAAAAAAAAAAAAAAAAGAAAAAGAAAAAGAAAAAGAAATAGAACACTGCAATATGTAGCGTAGAAAAAGGTAATAATTTTTCTACTTCTCCCTTTTACTGATTGAATAATTATATTGTGGAGAATATTTTTATGACCAGCCAAGGAAATATTTCAAGACATATTTCCACATTAGAAATCTTTTCACAGTCTGATATATTTTTAATTAAACATAAAGCTAAATTTATGTGTACGTAAATATACAATCTTTATCACATTCTTTTTCGATTTTACCGTTCGACAATTTTTTGCTTCGTGCAGTTCACTTTTTATTCACTCCATATTGTTTTTTTCCGCATTTTTTGACCATTTTGCGCCTTACCAGTGTAGCTACTGTGCGTTACTTCCCTATGTTAATTTACACTGCGCGCTACTTCCTGCGCTAATTTACACTCCTCTCCACTTCCATGCGTTACGTTTTTAACCTACCTTTTTTGCATTAACTTTTTCCCATTTGTGCCATTTTTTTTTTAATGATACATAGGGATCTGCGTTTACTGAATTAATTTTTTCAGTGCAAATTTGCGTCAACTTTGACGTTGATTTTTATCTCATTTTCACCCCATCTTTCCCGCAATTTTGCCTACGAGTTTGCGCGCCTGCTTAACCTGCATCTTTCTCGCCATTTTGCCTACCTTTGACACGTCCGTTTGGTATTTGCTTGCTCCGCAGCTTTTCTGTTTGGTGAATCTGATATCCCCTTTCATTTTCAATTAGCAAGAAAAAAAAAAAAAAAAAAAAAAACAATGTCAACAAAGTCTCCGTGTTTAGAAATATTACCCTTCCTATTTAGGGAAGAGCAAATAAGTAACAGAATTCAGACATTCCCAACTGAAACTATGAAGAAAGCATATTTAGAATTGAAAGGTTATTTTGAACAATACAAAATTTATGCAGAGTAAGCTTTAAAAAGGAGAAAAAAAAAAAAGACCTATCTTTTAATTTGTCATTCCATGTGATTTTTGTTCTAGGTCTTTTTTTGTAATGTATTGTTGTGAATTTTTCACCACTGTGTGTACATCCATATAGGTGTATCTTCTTATCACCTAATGAGTTTGCACGTGTACTTATGTATGTACACACCTTTTGGACCCACGTTTGGATCTTCGTGTTGTCCTTCACGTGGGCCATAGCGCGCACATATTCATTATGGCCATCATAAACCACAACCCATCTCCCCTTCAAGGAAACTAATTAACTTCAATGGATCAATGAATGATGAAAATCAAAGGAAAGAAAAACTAACTATAAAACTAAGATGCGAATATTATGCAGTTTTGTTTTCCCAGTCCTCTAAGCTTTTAAACGAATATATGTTAAATGAAAAAAAAGAAAAATTAATAATATAATATGGAGAGAGATATATTGGAGTGAAGTATAAATTGTGTATAGAAAAAAGAAAGAAAAGAAAAAGTATATCTAAGAGGCAAACGAAAAATGGCAAGTATATATTATAAAAAAAGAGTTATTCACAAAAAAAAAAATGTCTTTTTTCCTTTTTTGTAGAAATTTTAGAAATAGACTGATATTAGAACTAGCCATAAATGTAAATGGTTTAATTAATTCAATACACCCAAATGTAATTCAAAGACTGAACGAAGATGAAAAAAAGGAACTACAAAGATATTGCGAAGTATGGAAAGAAAATATTTCTCTCTCCTCACATTTTGCTTATTGGAAAAATAGGCCACAAATTTACCAGTATTTATCACATATACTACACATATTAATCACTCTCCTTTTTTTCTTCCCTTTTTGTAGAATATCAGAAATGAGCGAACCAAGTCGAAGTTGCAAAATGTTAGGAAGTTTTTTTTTTTTTTTCTTTTTTTTCATTTCTAATATTTTGTCTTTCACTATTCATTTTTTACTCATCGTTTCTCACTATTAATCCTACCCCCCGTAGTCTTTCATTTTTGTTTCTGTACATGTTTCTCATACATGACCATGCATATAATGCATATGCACTGTGTTTTGAAGCTCTGTTGCTTCCAACTTCCCCTTTCCGTTAAAATATAATAACGGAAAGGTATTTGTTAATTACGATGGTTGAGTGGTTACCACTTTTGCGTGATTACCTGTGTGCATTTGCGAAAATGAGACTACGAGATATTTACCCATATTTTACACCTATCTTTTTAACAGAAATTTACTGTTTGCTTTTTGAACGACTTAATTATTGAAGACTTAAATTACGAAGGATTGGAAAATGAGAAAAAACCGAGGAATGTTTTTTATGTTGCTGGCATGAAGGTCAGCGTTTTTGAAGACAAGGCCTTAGATTTGCAGAAGTGCGAATGGGCCAAAATTTTAAAAGATTAAAGGGTGGGGGGATGTGTGACACAATCCGGTGCAGCAGCAAAGCTCGGTGAAGTGACACAATTTGTAATGAAAAGTATTGTAAAATAACAATGATTCCTTTTTTTTTTTTTTTTTTTTTTTTTTTTTCCATATATCCCTTTCCCGACTTTTCCGCCTATCTTTTTTTTTTTAGTTTATCTCTTTTAAAACAATTTTTTAATCAACCCAATGCACAAACATCCTTTTTTTTTTTTTCATATACGTAATGTGAATTTCAAAAAAAAAAAAAAAAAAAAAAAACATTTTCAAAAATATTCCGTGAAAATTTCCCCATTCTTAATTTTCATCAAAATCAATGAAATAATCATGAGGCAGATAGAGTGAAGTTAAAATTGTGTTAACGCATGCACATGGAAGGAACACATACACATATGTATAACGAAAAGGGGGGCCTTTTAATGGGTTACAAAGTAGGCGAGGACATTTTTTTCCCAATTTCTCCATCACCTTGCAAGTTGCAAAAAGTAGACACAATGGTGAATACTGCTATGAGGGCTTTATTGAAAACTTAAAAAATGTGCAAAGGTGTTTATGCAAAATTAGTACAAAAAAAAAAAAAAAAAAAAAAAAAAAAAAAAAAAAAAAAAAAAGGGGAAAA
>FLRD01000089.1:0-25186 GCA_900088485.1 Plasmodium ovale wallikeri | reverse complement strand
CAGTCTGCAATTAATCAACATGCACACAAATATTTTCATTTATCACAAATGCGCAGTTCTCCCATCTCCCATATACGAAAACAGGTTTAAATGCATTATCACGTGAATGGGAAAATAGGCAAAACGAAGAACAGCCATTTACGGTTGCGTGCGCATGTATGTACCTATGTGTGCACACATATCAACATTCTTAATACACGCAAGGCATACGGACAGGCATACCTCTAGACATAGACGCGCAAGTCGCGAACCATTAAACATTCCCTCCACATGACGCATGTTCAACTTTTTACATCGGGAATCATTGCACAGTTTTACATCTATGCCTTCATTCCTTTCTTTTTTTTTCTTTTTCACCACCTCATATGTTACATTACCAATTTAAAAAATAGCCAGTATATGTTGTTGACAAACAGGTCTTCATATATATATATATATATATATATATATATGCACGAAATATTTAGTATTTAGAATTAACATTAGCCCATTTTATGCATTTTAATTTTGTGAAATTTCAATTTTTTTTTTTTTTTTTTTTGCACATATAATGCGCACATATATATGTGTATATATATGTATCTATATATGTATTATGTATCCATGTGCGCGTTATTCTCACGCAACTTTAATAATTATAAATAGTTTTATAAAACTTTATTTTTAATTAATGCAACATTTTTAATTCCCAATATATTTTAATATCGCAATTGGGAACACGAACAAGGCAAGGAGCAACTCTTCGCGCGAGTAGCATCATGAGCAGCAGTAAAGCGGAGATATGTAATGGCATAATGCAGAAGCCGAAATGCACGGGTGTGTTTAGCACCTCTGTATTGGAAACTGAACGTATGAGTGAAACTAATGAATGGGGATTAATTGGAAGTGCATATAAGCTCGAAAGGGAAACGTTCATTCTACTTTGTTAAGCACATTTATATTATGCAGCAATGAATGTGGAAAAATAGTAAATTAGTAAAAAAAAAAAAAAAAAAAAAAAACTTCCCTTTTTGTAGTATTCAACATTGATCATATGACTAATTCGGAATTTCTCTTTGTGGTTTTTGGCAAATTGGATATACACAATTCATGTAGATAAAAATATCATTTTGTTTTCACTCTACTTTTTAAACCTCCGTCTCGTTCCAACACTGCCTTGTGAGAGTAAAGCAATTTGAGAAATGTGTCATTATAAGGAAAACAAAAAAACAAATAAAATAAAATAAAATAAAGTAAAATAAAGTAAAATAAAGTAAAGTAAAACAAAAATAATAAATCCTAATTTGGAAGAGTAAAAAAGTGAAACATTTCCTTTTTAATGGAAAGAAAGTTTTTCAGTTCATTCCAAAAGTTGTTTTGCAGTTGTGCGTTGCTGTAATTTTATTTTGAAATGTGTTTATTGAGAAGGGCACGTTATATATACCTATACAACATAGAGTGTGTAAATGTGTAGAACTTTTTCGCATTTTTCGCAATTTTCGCAATAGTATACTACTATCAATTTGAAAGGCACAATATTTATGGCATGATCAATTTTTGTTAATTCCAAACGTACAACAATTTGTTGATAAGCAGATTAAAAGCAGAATAAATTAACAGCTTTTAAAAAAACATGAAAAAATGGGTGAGATGACATTCAGAAATATTTCAATTTACTATCTGAATTAGGGAAAATAATAAAAAAAAGAGTAATACAAAAACTGAAATGTTAGGTGTCCATGTTCCTCTTTGTAATAATGATGTCACAGTAGGTAAACAGTAACTGGGTGGCATTTAGTGAGAGACAGTTCACCCCACGTGTAGAATAATGATCCCTTAATTTCCCCACATACATTTGCCCAACTTCAACAACAGTCATCCTTTTTTTATAAGCTTAAAAGAAGAAATCGTAATCAACAGAATTTGAGATCATAAAAGTTTTTTCTGAAACCGAAACGTTCTAAAATATTAGGAATTGTGCGTTTTTTTTTTTTTTTTTTTTTTTGTTTGCCGTTCCATTTGAACTGCTGTTGCATTTGTTGTTTACACCTATTTTATTTTTTATTTTTTTTAACATTCGTAAAGAGGTAAGAATTATTAGTAATAAAAAAATTTGCTCGCCTGTTCATGAGCTCATTTTTTTTTTTTTTTTTTTTTTTTTTATTACGATATGTTTTCAGTTACTAGAAATAAAAATTTGGGATCTTTCTCGCGTGTTAGTAATTTTTTTTTTATTATTAGTTTTAACTTTTCTTTTGGCAAAATGTTCAATCCTTTTAGCTGAGGGAATAACAGAACATTTGAAAATAGCGTAATTCGCAAGAAAAAAAAAAAAAAAAAAAAGGAAGGAGAAAGAGACGAAACGGAGGAGGGACGGTGCAGAGAGGGGAAGAAGCAGAAGAGAGGGAAGTAGAAGGAAGGGAAGAAGAAAATGGAAATGAGAAAAAGAAAACCGAAAAATGCAATAGCATACAGAAATTATGAAGATTTTGTTTTTTATAAAAGTTATGCACGGAAAAAGAGAATCACTAAAAGTAGCAGTAGTGTAGTGGTAGATGATAAAAGGAAAAGCACATGTAATGAAATAGAGGGAGGGAGTTTATTTTTGGAATCTAAGGAGCACGAAGAAAATGAGGAAGAAGAGAAATGCTCTAAAGTGAGCAAATATGAAATGAACAGCAGCGGTGTGCACGACTGTGCAAAAGTCGATGGAAAGGGATCTCACATTGGGGACAATTGTGACTATCCTGATTACAATGCCGTGAGTGGGGAATCCCACGTTGATGATCCATTTACGTACCTTCTGTCTAGCAGTGACGAGGCCAGTAAGGAGGAAAGTTCTAACTCATGGCAGGGAAAGACAGCGAGGAGAAGGACAACGAAGAGAAAAGCTACAAAGGGAAAAGCTGCGAAGAAAAAGGCTGTGAAGAAAAAGGCTGTGAAGGAAAAGAATGCAAAGGGGGTGCGCGAGAAAGAATCGGAGAAAGAAAAAAATATTGCTGAAAAAGAAAAAACACATGTGTTCCAAGCAACGATAGAGGAAAATTCGGAGGAAGAAAAAGGGTCAAAAAAATATAACAACTCCATTAGCGATAAGTTTAAAAAATTTATGAGCGAAAAAAAGGAACATAAATATGACGTCGACCTCTTTTCTTACCTAAGTACGCTAAGTGGCAAAGGCGAGAGGAGAGGCAGAAATGGATTTCTCATTTTCCTAATGAGTGAAGTGCAAAGAGAAATACAACGCAGTGAGGAAGCGTGTCTAATAGAGGAAGCGCATCCTGTGGACGAAATGCAGCGTAAACAGGATTATCACAACTTATATATAGACGGAGAATTGTGTGGGGAAGATCCTGAAAAAAAAGGAAGCCAAGCAAAAAACGAGGTAAATATAAGGAAGAAGATTGAATTTGATTGTATTATAAATCATGATAACAAAAATTTAAGGAATGTTTTCTTTTTAGAAAATATTACCATACATTATAATAATAAAAAAGTAACTGTTTTTCCATTTAAAAGTACAGAAATAATTGAAAGGGTAAATACAAACACGAAGAAAAAGAAAAAAGTGCATATGAAAAATATATATAGTACAAAAGAGCATCATTTGAACTATGACAATGTATATGAACATGTTAATAATATAAAAATAGGATTAGATGTAAGAAAAGAATCAGAGGAATATATCTACATAAATGATAATTACGTCCACCTAAACGAGGATATAATTGCATTTTTGTATTTTTTACTCCTTTGTAATTATTATATATGTAACAATTTAAAGGAGAAAAAGAAAGTTCATAGGAGTAGTGACTGCTTTAATGTAGAACATATTTTAAGAAACATGGATGAATATTTATCTAGAGAGTTGGAAAAAGAAAATATATTTTTAAACCTATGCGCACCAGTAATTTACCTCGACTTTAGTGATAGCATTAATGTTGTAGATTTTCTCTACCATGTGGTGGATGCTAATGTTCATAGTTCGTCAGATAGATGCAACAGAGAGGAGAGTACTGTATGTAGCACGCATTTGAGAAAGAATAAAAGGTTGAACCAAATCGATACGAAAAGGAATGAAAAGAAATTAGGGGAAGATGTCGACATGGTGCAAAATATGCTACCTTTTGAACTGTTATGTAGGTGCAAAAAATTATTTACTGGGAGTTTGTTAGCCATTAGTGTTTGCAGCTATTTAAATAATTCCATGTTTTTTAATTCGGGAAAAAAAAGCAGAAATTTCGTATTTGTTTATTTTGTGTCACAGCAGATGGGCAAACCCGTGTTCCTCGACATTGTTGAGCTACATCAAATTTGCAAAAAGGTTGAATGGGTAAAAATAGGCAATGAAAGTCCAGACAGGGAAAGTGCTACGCAAGACCGTACAAAAGATTATCAACTGGGGGAAAGATGTAGCTGTGTTCGTGATAACAGAGAATACATCTACCTGTTGCTATGCCAAGTGGGTAGTAAAATTCGAATATATGGAATGTCCAAGGAGAATTTTCTCGAGCAGTTTTTTAATTCTCTCAAAAGTGACCATAACAATACGGGAAACTCCAGATACATAGAAATGTGCCTTTCAAATACGAAAATTAAGAAACTTTTTACTTATAAAAATGATGAACTTATAAGTGATTTCTCATACTCTATCTATGTAAAAAATGGAAAGCGATTTTTGAAGCTAGCCATCTGTTCCAACACTGTTAAGATAAAAATAGTGGACATTTTCTTAAGTGACACGAAAAAATGGGAAGAAGAGATTTCTCCAAAGGCGCGTACGGTTAACATTCCTTTTAACCAGCGGGATGTTAGACATTTACCTTTTTTTCCCTTTAAGAGAATTCATCATCCAGGGGGGCGCAATCTTAAGGACGTTTATTCCTCTAGAGATAACATTTCTCTGGGCGAACAGATTAACAGTGTTCCAGTTAATGCGACGTGTGCACCAAGCGATGAGAGGCAGATGAATGTAGATGAAATAGTTGAGCAAGAGGTAAGCGGAAAGAAGGAAATGTGTTCCGAAAGTGCAAATTGCAGAAGTGATGAGAATACGAATAGGGTGAATGCAAACTGGTTCATAGATATTAGTGAAGATTCTCTACATCTACAACATGGGATATTATCGTTGTGTTCGTTTTACCCATGCGTTAATTCATTCCTTCTGTGTATTAGTACAAAGGAAGGTGATATAATCATAATGGATATTCGCAATAGTAATGAACTTTTTTATTTTAAAAGAAAGACAGAAAGTATTTCTCACTTGAGATGGTATAGCAATAGTTGCATATCATTTGGACAAGATAAAGGATGTATAATACATCTATTTGAAAACAAGTATTTTTTAAACATTGATAAGACATGGAATAATTTTATAGAAATAATATGCCTACATAGTTGTATTATAAATAATATGTACATGTTCATATTTGATGATGGTACTATTATAAAAGGGAAATTGAAAAAAAGTCCAAGTAAAATAAAACCAAAAGAAATAATCCTATGGACAACATCCACTTTTGAACTCGATCCAGAGGTTCTTTTAAAAATTAGCTCCATAAAAAATGATCAAATAGAATCCATGTCTCTTATTCTGCTTTATGAATACCTACAAGGGTTGCAGAACATTTTTAACAATGGAATTGAAATGAGAAAATCCAAACTGTATGAGGCGAACGTGAGCAGGAGAGTGATTGCCCTAACGCCGAAATCGTGAGAAAAGGAGAGGAGAGGAGAGAAGAGGGGAGAAGAGGATAGTAGAGATGAGGAGAGAGAAATATATGAAAAAAATTGGCAAAATGTGCATTGCTCCATGTGTGCATATTGACTGCATCGTTGCAGACACGTCTGTACCTGCTTAAGCCATTTTTTTATTTTCTGCTTTTTTTTTTTTTTTTTCTTTTTTTTTTTTTTTTTCCTTCCCTCCCCACTTTTTAGAATATCATTTGCAAACTTTGATAAAACTTTCGTAACAGCTTATGGGAATGCATGTGGTTTGATTCACATTTTTTCAGGAGAAAAGGATGCATAGATATATGATAAAAGAGTGACATTACTATTTAAGTAGGACTAGAGATGACTTAACTTTTCCATGGCACTCTTCTATGATGTGAAGCCATAACATGCAAAACTTTAGTGACTTTGCTTTTATAGCATATTTGTGTATTCATATTCACATGTTTAAGCTGACATGTCTGCATGATATATCACAATTTTTTTTTTTTTTTTTTTTTTTTACGAAATTGATGAAAACGGGGTTGGTTTGAAAAAATATGCATTTTAACATTCTTTTTTTTTTTTTTTTTTTTTTTTTTTTACGTTTAAACAGTGTTGGTTAATTAGATGGCCATGTAGCCGATGTGGGCAAGAAACCGCTTTTAACTCGTCGCTAGAACGGATGTTTGCCGCCTGACAGTTAATTGTCCTCCCTTTTTATCATCGAAACGGTGCTGCGTTAAACATATATATTTGCTTCATTTTCTGGGACCGTGGAAGCTAAAAAAAGGTGGCCCCAATAGACGCATTTTTTGCACGTTTTTAAACATATGTGTACATTTGCACACACACATATATTCTTGCGGAGGATGCAAGTGTTTGTAGGGATAGAGTATACATATGGTGGTTGACTAATTATATAACACATGTCATTACTTATATGTCGTTGAATCTGATTAATGGGAAAAGCTTCATTTTAGTGATTACCCGAATATTCATGGCATTGTTAATGGGTTAAAAAATATAAAATGCTGTAAGGTTGAATTCCAAAGAGGTAAGAACTTCAACAGAAAAATTAAATTACTTATTTATACCTCTATTTTGATGGATCCTTGTTCCTTTTTTTTCTTTTTGTCGATTTTTTTTTTTGATAAGCTATTATAACACTCGATGCATAATGAACAGAAATACAAGAACATGAAAAGGCACAGGTAAATTGCCACTCTAAGCTTTGGTGATCCACGCTCGTAGTACACTGCCAGGGGGGGGGGGGAAAAAAAAAAAAAAAAAAAAAAAAAAAAAGGGGAAACTGTAAAAAGCAGCATGGTCAGAAGCGAAGCGGTGACGCACAAAAATTATTGAGCTCAGGGAAGGTGCAAAATAGTCATGGTAGATCTTTTCTTTTATGCACTCATATTATCCGCGTAAATGCATTCGCGGCTTGTTTATGCGCATGTTTATGCGCATGTTTATGCACATGCTTACGCACAGATGTGCGCAATTTTCAGACGTGTTCGTCTGCACTCGCTTACGTGAGCATATGTGCGCCTGGTTCATAAAAAACATAAGGGCATACGTGACTAAGAAACAGCCTAAAAAGCCTGAAAAAGGGGGGAATACACGCAGACATACATACACATATTTATACAAGTGTATACGCATATTAAATGCATATATTTAGGGGATGTTCAAAAATGGGGAAGCACAGCAACGCTAAGTGCTCAAGGGAAAAGTATACATCGTTTCTCTTTTTGCAATCCACAATTTGCAGTGTGCACCTCACATTTGAGACATTGATATATATTTTGGGTACTTACCTCTCAAAACATTTGAATGGCTATTTTTTGTACAGGAGAAAATGTTCAAGAACAGAAAAGCAAAACTAAGCAGAATGAATGTAGAAAATTGTATGTACGGATTGTCTAGCATATATGTCTTAATATGTCCATGATTTAAGTAACTTTTGTATATTCTCGAAAATTCATACGCAACCAAAAGTACCCCACCCACAGTCGCTATAAACCTATTTATTACATGAAAAACATTCATTGTTACTAACTGAAGGAAAAAAAAAAAAAAAAAAAAAAAAAAAGAAGAAATGGGCAATTTGTAAAATTATTTACTCTCACATGCTTTCATATGAGGCAGCTACTACTGTGCGTACAAAAATAAGCAAAAGCGTAGGAAGCATATTTCAGCGCAACAGCAAAAAAAGGTCATGACTGGATGCTTTCATGTGTGGCCTACTTTCTTTTAAATCGATTCTACAAAAGTTGTTCAATTTGCGTTTTCAGCTTTTCACTTAAAATAATTTTTTCCAGAAAGAAGGTAAACTTTCTATATTCCCAGTCCTCAGATATGTATACGTATGTGTGTGTGTGTGTGTGTGTACGTATGTATGTATGTATATAAATATGTATAAATGTATATCTGTAAATGTATATTTTTTTTTCCAGAGTAAGGATTAATCTGGTTCATGTAGGTGCAGTAGTAGCAAACATGCGAAAAGAAAAATGTGCATACGCCCAGTTGCACAGACGAGGTGGGGGAAAGTAGTGTACTTTCTGTGAGCGGTTAGGGTAGTTTTATAAACAAGTCAGAATGTTCTTACTTTTTGCATTTGCATTGATGTTTGCGCTTTGTACGCTTGGTAAAGGCATACAACATTTAACTCAAAAAAAAAAAAAATTAATGTTGGGGGTGGAAAAGGAATTAATCGCGTTCTCATGATAGCTTAAAAAAAAAAAAAATAATGAATGAATGAATAAAGATTAAAGAATGAAGAATGAAGAATGGGTTGATGGAAAAAATGCAGGAAGGGATGCTGAAAAAAATGAATTAAAGTGTTTTCATTTTTTGACATGCCCCAATGGTCCTGCGACACACAGTGCGCAAATGTAATGTGCATAACTGAATGGCACGAGTGCCCCGAGGTGATAATGTATACATACGCACGTACGTGTGGCATCCATATATATCCGCCTTTACGCACGTGCATACAATACACATGCACTGCAACCATATATGGGAATGCCAGCTGCATTAGAAATAAAATAACAAAAAAAAAAAAAGTAGTAGAACAGAACAGTGCAAGACTTTAAAAAAAAAAAAAAAAAACATGTGCCAGGAAACTTTCTTTGCATTCACTCATACCTACTTGTCCCTGTGCACGATAAGCGGTTGTTAGAATAATCGTTACAAATAGAGTGCATTTTTGAATGAGCACATGGGCATGTTACGTATGTCAATATATCACATTCGAACGTCATATGCCTTATTGCTTACGTAAACGTTCCTGCTCCATGCTCTAACATAAACAAGCCTGTGTTAATGCACGCACGCCAAAATAAAAGTGGACTTATGAAGAAAACTTCCCATTTCTACATTTCTGCATATTCTGAAAATTAGAACTTTCCTCATGCGTATTATTATGTTGACGTTTGAAAAAAAAAAAAAAAAAAAAACGAAAAAATATCTTTTCCTGTTTTACTTTATTTTTTTCAGAAAATTCGTAAAACAATGAATGTGTATATGGATTACAACTTTTCACTAAAATGTGACATTTCTCGTATACTACACTCTGCAGTTCCACATAAACAGGGCACAAAATTTTGAGTTTACTTTAGCGCATTCAGTAGCCGTTGTTACACACAAATTTGCGTAACATGTGATACCCCCAATTGGCAGGTTTCAATGTAATATTTTTCCATCGGTTTCCTTATTTGGCTTTATTTTATTTTTCTTGCCACTCTCGCTCCTACTTTAAAGCTTCCTTTTTGGCACACATTACTTTTTACGTATTCCCGTTTCTACAACTTTTAATTTGCCCATACGTATTAGAAGATACATGAAAAATAGAGGAAACGTATCGAAAGAAATACTGAAAATGTTTCTGAACGGTACAAAAATAGGGGATGGAGGGATAACGGCCCAAATGGGAGGAGGGTTAAAGTACAAAAGTAGGCACCCAAATCGAAATGTGCAAAAATGGAAAAATTGTTTATTCTTCATCCATGTCACAAAAATATTCTTGTAGTTCAAATATCAAATCCTCTGCTTTTTTCCTTCTTGCTGAATCGTTAGTGCAATTTTTATTTTCAATTTTAGCTAATCTTATTTTTTCTACAATTTGATTAAAATTCTGCATGAACAGGTCTTCCTTTCGACCGCCTGTCTGGCATACCTTCTCCGCCTTTTTGTTACACTTTTCACCCCCAAGATCGTTTGTGTGTGTGTCCTCTTTTGTGTGTGTGTCCTCTTTTGTGTGTGTGTCCTCTTTTGTGTGTGTGTCCTCTTTTGTGGGTACGTTCTCTTTTGCGGACGCATTATCCTTTGCGGACGCATTATCCTTTGCGGGTGCGTTATCCTTTGCGGGTGCGTTATCCTTTGCGGGTGCGTTATCCTTTGCGGGTGCGTTATCCTTTGCGGGTGTGTTATCCTTTGCGTGCTCATTCACCTGCGCATGGCTGCCGCCATTTACCCCGACATGTGCGGCGCCTTTTGGAATTATGATGTTTTCCTTTTTGATTTGCAACCCTTTCCACATGTGGCAATGCAGGGCCTCCACCAGCCTTTCATTGTCTTCTTCATAAAACTCTTCAAACGTGCTCTTTTTTTTTCCCTTCAATTTTTCACGTGTACGATTCATCAGACTTTCCTCATCGTGAGTTTCATAATTTACGTACAAGCATTCAATAAAGTAGTCACTGAAAAACATGATTATTTCTTTGTTTTCCTTTTGTAAAGACAAAGGAAATATGGCAATTTTTATTCCTATGTCTTTATATAAATTTGAAAAGTCGAAATCTTCATTTTTTGTCATTTGCCCGTTTGATAAGTCTCTTATATATTCAGTGCAGTCTTCATCATAATTTCTGAAGGGATTCTCATCAATTATTTTTTTTTCTTTCACATCAAAATGGTCAAACAAGAAAATTACGCTCTCGCAGAGGATATCCTTTGCCAGAATTTCTTTGTATGTGTCAGCCTTCCGCATCTTCTCCGCGCAGGCATCTTCGGTTGTTACTTCTTCTGATCCCATCTGATGGGCTACGCAGGACGAAATTACTACATCCGCGCAGTAATATTTGTTTACTATGCGAATTTTCCCCTCTTCTTTGAAGACAAAAAGCATCTCAACCGGGGATACCTTCTTCTTATCAAGCGAAACCTTGTAACTTTCCGCATTTGTATACCTTTCCAGAAATTCGAACTTATTCCTCAAGTAGGACAAAAACGTGTTAATTCTTTTCTCATCATATGAAAGAACAACAATATGGGGTAATTTTTTTTCCATTTTTAGCACATTTCTACCTTTTATCAAATGGCAATGTTGTAATTAGACTAATGTAAAGGTGTAGCTGATGTGGGATTACTCAGTATATTAGGTTTAATTTACATTGTTCGAGTGGCAGAAATCGGCTGTTTTGGAATATACCACGCAGTATAAAAATACCATGTATTATTTTAAAAAGAATAGATACGCAAACAAAAAAAAAAAAAAAAAAAAAAAGCCTTACGAAGCTATGTGAGTGATTTCCCAGCAAGCTTACTCCAATCGAACATTTCTTTAAAATTAAAAATTTGCCACTTTTTTTTTTTTTTTTTTTTTTTTAAAAACTTAAAAAGGCATTTTATTTATGGAGTTTCTAGCGTGCACGGTGGGGACTATTTTACAAGCAGGATTTGCAATCGTAGAAAGGGTGCTCGCAAGGGGTTTTTCTGCCTTCGTTCAGTATGCGTATAGTGGCATTCAGGGCTGCGCCGTTTGATAGGCGAATATGAGCCATTTGCAACGCAAACGTATAATACCCCCACAGGCTTTTCTTCTCCTCGCATTTTTTCCATGTGCACATTGGCATTATGAAGATGTCCAGGTTGAGGCAAAATAGTAGCGTGGTAAAGCATAGTAGAATGGGCGAAGCTACTTCCATTTCGCCTTATTCCATTTTCCTCTTCTATCAATCCGTTTCACCCCGCTTTACCGCTTTGCCGCTTTACCGCTTCGCCGCTTTGCACTTAGCGAGGAGTGAGCATTCGCCCAGGTGCCCATTCATGGATTCTCTCCCTTAAATAAAATCCCCGTATAAGGTGTGATATGCATATCAAATGAAAAATCAGAGTAACTAAAGTTTTCAAAAGTTAACATAAAAATGTAATGAGAGTGTCATATGAAGAAATAGGGTTCTATACTGACTGTTCGTTATATATAATAAAAAAAAAAAAAAGGGCGTAAGATGGAGAAAAAAAGGAAAGTTTACAATTTTGGGAAAATTAACGCATAATTGAGGTAGTGGCATATATAAGGACGTAGTGCAAAGAAAAGGTCAGTGGAAATACATTAAAAAAAAAAAAAAAAAAAAAAAAAAAAAAGTCATCAGATGAGAGTAATGGATGCGTCAAATGTCTCATTCGAGTTTTCGCGCAAGGGTACTCGAACATGAATAGTACACACCTTGAATATTGTAAATACATATATATTTACGTATAAGTATGTATGTACGGGGTGTGCAAATATTAATAGCACCCATTTCGGGAAAAAAAATATTTGGAGAGAATAATAATCACTTTTTGACCAATTGAACAACGTCTTCATCGTTAAGTTCATGGTCCTTTCCAACTTTTTGAGGATTATGTTTAACTGATTTTCCCCAGACAAGAGCATATTTTAATTGATTAACTAATGATCTGTGAATCTTTTTACAAAAATTTTCTACTTTAGACCTTTCCTTTTTTAAAATAACTGGAGAGTCATAATCTGGTATTTGTCCTTTCGGTTTAGTATATATACGAACTAGATCTAAATAATTCCATATACCTTCTAATAGTCCATCTAAATTCCATTCTAAATGTGCAGATATGGGAATATTATGTGGTAGTTTTGTAACTAGTTGTAGTTCTTCCATAGTTATTTGATCTACTTTATTTAATACATATATACATGGTACATATAATCTATTACCTTCAATTACATCAATAATATCATCAACAGTAGCTTCACATCGTATAGATATGTTTGCATTAATAATTCTGTATTCATGACATATAGATTTTATCATATCTTCATCAATATTATTTAATGGAACTGTATGTGTAATATTTATACCACCTTTATCCTTTTTTTGAAATATTATATTTGGAGGTTTTTTATTTAGCCTTATACCAAAACCTTCTAATTCCTTTTCTATTATTTTTTTAAATGTTAATGGTTTTAACACATCTAACACAATTAAAATAAGAGAACAACTTTTTGCTACTGCTATAACTTGCTTTCCTCTTCCTTTTCCATCCTTTGCACCTTCAATAATTCCAGGAAGATCTAATAGCTGCATTTTTGCTCCTTTATATTTAAATATACCTGGAACACATGTTAATGTTGTAAATTCGTAAGATGCTACTTCGGAAAATGTACCTGTCAATTTATTTAATAATGTCGATTTTCCAACCGATGGAAATCCTACAAGACCTATTCTTGCATCTCCTGTTTTGGATACATCAAACCCTTCTCCTTCTCCGCCTCCTTTTGTTCCTCCTTCAATCAGTTGTGCTTTCAGTTTTGATAACTTTGCCTTTAATAATCCCAGGTGATAATTCGTTGCCTTGTTCTTTTGGGTCTTGGCCATTTCGGCCTCAATATCGGCTATTTTTTGCAAGATCGACATTTTCCCTTGTTACAAAAAGGTGAAAATAGCTAGCTAGACAAAAGGACTAGAATAATGGGCCTATTAAAATAGCTAGTCGGAAAAAATTATGACTTCCAAAAAAAAAAAAAAAAAAAAAAAAAATAACTATTCTTATGGAGAGGATTAACTTTTCTTGTATGCGTTCCCTAATATGGTGCATACGTCAAAAGAGAATATATGCGAAATGTGACAAGATGAACACCTAGAAACGCGTAAGCAAGTATTCGTGTGCATTGATTTATTCTTCATCGCCTTGTAAAATAACACCGTTCGAGTTTCGTCGGCATGTGTTACCCCTATATATGTGTATATATATATATATATATATGTATATATATATATATATATATATATATATATATATATATATATATATGTTTTTAATTATTCATAGTCCTTTTCATTATACAAGGGTCCTTTACATTCTGCACGGCCCTTTTCGCTACACAAACTAAACTCTCTTTAATTATGCACAGTCGTCCACTATGCATGCATCAGTGATAATTCATATGCTGTCTCTTCACAATTGCTACAGAAATGCTCTAAAAAGGTTAAATACATTTTTCCTTCAGCGTTATGATCACCTGATCGTTCTTCTACATACAAAAAAGTCTATGATATAAACAAGTGCTGTTTTCTTTTTTTTTTTTTTTTTTTTTGCTTCTAGTGAATATTTTCAAAGGGGCATTTATTCTCCATCAAAACATTCAAAATGGGATAAACTTAGTCACATGGTAATACATATGCAAATGGTTGCTGCTTAAAAGAAGAGATAAATGGGACTGGTGACACCATGCGATAGGTAAAGGGAAAAGGCATTAGTAGGTAATAAAATAATTACTCATAAAGGGGTATATTAGGGCATGTACAAATGGCGCTGAAAACTATGTTCAGCAAAAAAAAAAAAAAAAAAAAAAATGGCATCATACGTATTGGTAGTGTAATCTACGTAGAATTTTTTTTTTTTTTGCTACTTTTCTTTTAAAAGGTCAAAAAAGAAAAAAAAAAATTTGGCCGAATTTGTTAATAAATTTCGCAAGGCACAAAACTAGAAAGCGCCATAAATCTCGCAAAACTATTTACCCCCTCCTAATTGTGCATTATTTTTATTCTTTTTAAAAGTGCCTCATTTATATTTATGTACGTACGTGCAGATGTACGGTTTCGTATGTTCGTATGTTCGTATGTTTGCATGTGCGCATGTGCGAGTATGCGCATGCAATTATTACCATTCGATTCTTTCAAAATATTGCCGAAATAATGCATAACTTGCCTGCACCGTATATAAGCAGGTGCCGAAATTGACCTCGAGTTTCTGCCAAGTTTTAAACCGTACAACGTAGTAAAATGAAAGGGTTTCGTATGTACCAATGGGAAATATGCTACTCCGTAATAAAAATAAGCACGTTATTTTCGTCGGAAGTGTGTTGCTCTTTTATGGGAAAAAAGAAAAAAAAAGAAAAAAAAAGAAAACCCATGCTTTCCCCATTTTTTAATGATGCACAATTTGTGAGAGGCTCTCTTACTTTAGGGAACTCAATTTTTTAAGGCACTTTTTTTTTTTTTTTTTTTTTTTTTTTAGCATTTTTTCAGTAAACATAGGGAAGAATTGGAAAAAGTTAAAAAGTTAAATATGCATACATGTATATAAATCACAGTGGCACCTTTAAGTTTATAATAATTATACTCCTGTTGTATGAAACGAAATTATTCCCATCGTACGTATACTTATAATGAAGCGTATCCAGAAATTTTGTGAAAAGAAAAGAAAGGCAACATACTTACCAAGTACAAATATGCGTTGAACTTTCCTGTTTATAAAATTTTGAAAAGAACAAATTACTTAAAAGGGGGTGTAAATATAGAGATCCCACATAATTGGCTCTACATGCCCACACTAATTTATACATATGCATAAGTGAATATACGTACATGCACGCGAGAGAGTAATCGCATATATACGAACAAACTGATGTAAATCCTCTTGCGAAGGAAAACATTTTCATTTACGCTTAATGCTCGGAAAGGACGCCTTAAAAATTTTGCTGCATGTATGAATGTATAATCGCTAAAAAGAAATTAATATAATTGGGAAGGTTCATTTTTTCCCTTGGAAAAAAAAAATTAAAACAGCTGTGTATGATACATAGAGGGGGACTGAAAGGAAAATTCTTGAAACAAAAAAAAAAAAAAAAAAAAAAGGAAAGAAA
The DNA here is from genome assembly GCA_900088485.1 of Plasmodium ovale wallikeri. Taxonomy (NCBI): domain Eukaryota; phylum Apicomplexa; class Aconoidasida; order Haemosporida; family Plasmodiidae; genus Plasmodium; species Plasmodium ovale. The sequence goes on along the minus strand of FLRD01000089.1, from coordinate 9,600 downwards.
AGGAAAGAAAAGGAAAGAAAAGGAAAGGAAAGGAAAGAAAAGGAAAGAAAAGAAAAGAAAAGAAAAGGAGGATCCTAGTAACTAATCGGGAAATAAATTTATGGTGTAGTGAAAAGACAGTTTAGAATATTCCTGTACACAAGGTAAAGGGAAAAAAAAAAAAAAAAAAAAATTAAGGAAACATTTTTATTCACACTTAATGGAAGGAGAAGAAATGAACTCCGAATTTGCGACCGACGATATATCATTATTTGAGATGTCATGTGAAACAAATTTAAGGGTTAACATAATAAATAATGACAAGAATTACGTTGAACATTATACAAATGTGTTAAAAAATAGACAAGTGCAAAATGTAAAATATTTTGATTTTGACATAACGGATGATGTTAATGAAATAAATGCCCCATTTTCTATTCCTCTAAAAATGAGTGATAAATACGAAACAGATTACATACAATTCAAAGTTAAGAAAATGTTATTTCCCTCCGATGATAACGCATACATAAAAAAGGTTCTGTTGCACGATATGAACATTGAGGTGCATCACGAGGAAAAGGACTAGAAAGACTGCACGGGGCAAATCACAATTGGGAGTTAACTATTTGTTCGTTCCGTTTAAAAAAAAAAAAAAAGAAAAAAAAGGAACACCATCGGTAAAACAGCAAGAATTTAACAATTTTCCCATATAAGTATAACCATTGCAACCTAATTCCTACCGAACCAATTGGATTGGGATAGGGTAACGGAATATCTGTTGCTTACAACAATTCAGCTTCTTATCATTAGAGATACGATCTTGGGCAATCACGATACAGATGGAATTAGTGCACACATGCCTTCTCCTTGGCTTTTAATTCTCCTTTTTTTCCTTCAATCTATTTGTACATAACTAAACGTATTTGTCAAACTCGTTTGTGTTATGTGCATAACCACACGGGAATTAAGTATCATTGAATCTATTCTCCCTTTCAATTGTTCATTTGTCCTCCGCGAGCAAAAGAGAGGAAAAGGAAACATTAACGTTGCTTTCTTTTAGTTGCCGCATTGCAAAAAAAAAAAAAAAAAAAAAAAAAGTGACTTTTTTGCTTGCCCTAACCTTGCATATATGCATGCATACTCGTAAATTTCTGCTTGTATGTGATCCATCCATGGTAAAAAAATAGTCGGGTATTTTTTGTTTTTTTTTTTTTTTTTTTTTTTTTTAATAAGTCATATTTTCAGTTAAGCTTCTTTCTCTTTGCTCATTTTTTAATTTTTTTTTTTTTTTTTCTTCTGGAAAAAATGAGTATATGCCGTATGGCAGAACAAAATTATAAGTACAAAAATGCTAAATGTATTTATAAGAATATCCGTGTTAGTATCCTAAAGCAAAAGTACTTAAAACTAAATTTTATTTTTTCATTTATATCGTATGACAAAATAAATGAAAAAAAAAAAAAAAAAAAAAAAAAAAGAGGGGTGCTATCGAGCAACGATAAAAAAAAAAAAAAAAAAAAGAGCAACGATAAAAAAAAAAAAAAAAAAAAAAGGGGAAAGGAAAAAATGAACTGAAACCTGGAAAATGTGTAAATCATTAATAGCAAAACATGCCTTATTTCTTTAGCGCTTTTGGTTCCATTCCTAATGGGTTAATTTTGGTTAGTTTCCCTTAAAATTTTTATAACCTATTTGCACGTGGAAATATGCCTCCTTTTGAGTGTAATTTGGCCATTAAAGGGGATAAAAATAATTTTAATTGCCCTTTTGCTCGTACATACATACGTATATGCCTACTGCCACAGGGAAGTGCATGCCTATTGTTGCAGGGAAAATAGATATGCACTACCTCTGGTAAGCGTATTTCAATTATCACGTATAAGTGCGTATTCAATTGGTGTCACTCAAGCCTCACTAGTTAATAATCCCCTGAAAATTCGATCAGAGCAATCGAAGAGAACTGTAAAGCAAAGTGACACTAAGATTATCACTTGGTAAAGGTAAGAAATGCAATAAAAATGCACAATTTCAAGGATGAAAAGTGAAACAACGGTATATAAAAAATTAGCGAAAAAGAGAGCTATGTTATATGATAAGAAAAAAAGAAGACATAAATTCTTCCTATGGTCATATTTTAAACAAACTAGTACTAGACCAATTTTGTGGTTCATAATTATTACTTACATATTAGTACATTTTATTAAAGGCTTATCTTCCTTTAAAATTCTGAAAGAGCGTACCAATTTTTATTTTAACAGTTCCTTACATAATGATCAGAAGGGTTATGAAACGTATTATGGACGAAAAAATGTTATACATTATAAAAGAAGGCCTATTTTTAAAAAAGGCATAATTAATTACAATAAAAAGTTTAAATTAAAAAGTGCAAAGGTAGATAAAATAATTGAGAGTTTAAAAGAATTAACTTTGTTAGAAGCAAGTGAACTAGTGAAAAAAATTGAAGTGACATTTTCTGTAGATACCAAACAGAGTATAGGAGGTTCTAAGGATACAGAAGAAAGTAAAAATGATAGTAACACAAACGATGAAGAAGAAGAAGATGAAAATAAAGTATATGATTTAATTTTAGAAAGTATCGAACCGAATAAAAAAATCCCAATAATTAAAATCGTAAAAGAAATTAAAAAAGACCTCAACTTAAAACAGGCAAAGGATCTAGTGGACAATCTACCACAAACACTTTTCGAAAAAATTAACAAAGAAACGGTAGACAAGTGGAAAACGAAACTGACCGAAGCAGGCGGGATCGTTAAGCTCAAATAGGGAATTATGTGATGCGATACAACACGCGCCTATGTAGTGTAATTCCACACAACGCTGTCACGCGTGTGTATACATTCTTATATGCTTTTCACCGTACTCGATTTTTTCATTCACTCTTTCTATTTTTTCGTTGCTATTGAACGCACCCTATTGTTTTTTTTTTTTTTTTTTTTTTTTTTTTTTTGTGTGTGTGGATGAAGTGGTAAAAAAAAAAAATATATACCATTTAGTAATATATAAAATACGCAAAATGAAAAAAAAAAAAAAAAATCCCAATTTGTGCAAGACGTATTTGTTTGTAGAATTTCCTTTTTATTTTAAAACGTATCATTTATTTACGCATTTTTCGGAATCCCTCCCATTTGGTAAATTTGTTCTTGTCTACGTGCATGTGCTTGTGGTACATGTGCAATTGTTACTATAACGTTTAGCGTCTTCCGCGACTTTCACATTTTTTCCTTAAAAGTGCTGTCATTTTTTTCAGTCGTTTCATGAAAAGCACTTTTTTTTTTCAATAAAATTCTCTAGTTTTTTATTTTTTTTTTAATTTATTTCCTTCTTTTTCCCTTTTTATTTCATGATTCAAAAACAAAGTTCCGTTTCAATCGGTTTATTAAGACAAAAAAGAATAGGCTAAAATTTAAATTGACATAAAAAGTTTCTTATATTAGGTGAAAAGGAATAAGTATTATACGACAAGAAAAAAAAAAATAAATAAAAAAAAAAAAAAAAAAAATAATAGTAAAACAAAATGCGCATTTAAAATGTAACAATAAATATTGAAAAAAGTTATATTTAAAAATTTGCAAAATGGAGGTGTTAAAAGGGGTTAATGCTTTGGGTATGAGCACATAATCGACAATTTTTTAAAATAAATCGTTGTATAAAACGTTTAAAAAAAAAGGGGGAAATACATCTCAAAGTAGATATTTCTGATCATTGCGATAGTGTGTAAATTTTCCATGGAGTGGCAAATTAGATATTTAAAGACTACTCGTTTGTTTTATTTTAGGCTTGTCTTTGTTTTCTTTACCATTCGGTTATTCTGTTTAAGTATTCGTAGAGCACACATCTACCCTTCGCGATACCATTTTTCCTACCATTGGCACCTCTTCCCCTGATCAGTTTAACTGGGGGACGTTGGCCGCCTGCTGTGCCTGAAAAAACTGGGCCTGCATTTCAAAAAGCTGACATTCCTTCTCGTACTGAAATGCAATCGGTGTAATTAAAACAACAACAGAGACTCCGGCTACCCACACTACCCAAGAAGTTGTTTTAAATCCCTTTTTCATAATATTATTTATTCTATTTTTCGCTAGCTTAAGCTTGTTTTTAATTCTACTCGTGTCATTTTTTTTTAAATTTAGTAACGATTTCTTTGATAGCAGCATACTACTCTCTTCACTATTTGCCATTATTTTCGAAAGTACCATTCCCATTTTAAAGTATATGACAAATAGGTATATGTTGTAAGAGTCTCCTATAGGTATGTGTTGCAGGTATGTGTAGTAGTACGCGTTGTCGTACTTGTTGTGCTTATACATATAAAACTGCAAATGTTAAATTATATATATTATATGTAGATATGCAAATGTGCTCTCTATATATATGTATGTGTAGATTCCTATCCCTGTTTGGTACTTATGGACTGCTAGTTCACAGTAAAAGATGATTTTTAACAAAGATTCTTTAAAAGCTTATATGCTCAGTTAACGATAGCATATATGCATGAATTTGAGCAGGCATCTACGCAGGTATATGTGGAAAACGCGGGGAAAACAAAAATTATAACATCCTGCTAAGATCTGCACAACATTTCGAGGGATACATTTACGTATACACGAGTAAACTACGAAGAAAAAATATAAATAAAAAAAATTTACATATAAAAAGGAATATACAAAACGGTTTCAAAAGGAGCTTTTTCTTTAATTAGCTCTGGATAATCTCCTTTCTTTTTGAACAAACATGCTTTAAAATGTAAGCAAAAAATGTTCCTCCCGGGATATACAACAATAAAAAAAAAGGGGGGATGGTGGTATTCCTATAAATGTATGTATACTTTTTATATTAATTTTTAATGAACGTTGTAAGAATGTCATATTTTAGGATAACAAGAAATAGCAAAGTTTACAAACACAGCATTTTTCTTCTCCTTTTTAGGGACATTTTTAATAATTCCTTTTTTTCTTTTTTTTTTTTTAAAGGATTTTTCCCTTAGCAGCTATAATGTGACCGTATGTATATGTATACATATATGTACGTATATTAAATTTTTTTTCTTATGTTTGCTATTGTTACTTATTGGCGTGCAAAAAAAAAAAAAAAAAAAAAAAAAAAAAAAATATTATGTTTTGCAACAATTTTATGAAGAAAAACGTTGTGTTTGTATTTCCTCTTATGATATGAAAAAAATATTTCAAAGTATACGGCAAAAAAGTAATATGAAAGGAATATTATATTTAATTTTTACCCATTTCTCATTTTCCCTTTTTTGTTTTTTTTTTTATTTTTATTCTACATAAAAAAGGGAGGACGAAAAAAGAAAAAAAAAAGGGAATAAACAGAAGGGAAAGGAAAAAAAAAAAAAAAAAAAAAAAAACGGGGAAATACAATGTAGAGCTTATTCGTTTCTACATCCTTTTAATAATCATAAATGAACAACTGATTTTAAAAATCTTTATAAGATTCTTGACAATGTCTGTAATAATAATACACGTGAATATTTTTAAAACCAGCATTGCAGTAACATATCTGAGCACATGACGCGTACAGGTAAAGGTAAAGGTCTTTCTTACCTGTTCATATAACATTCCTTTTTCTCATGTGTGTGTGCGAACAGAAGTCCTAAATTGTGCCAAAATGTAGGATTAAAATAAAAAAATAAATTACTTAAAATTTGTTAACCTGTTACACAACTTTTCCGTAAAAAATGAGCTACTTTCTTCTCATTTTGAATTAAAAAGGCAGATGAATGTGGTTAATAAAACACAAAAAATACGTTTTCTCCGAGTGGAGATAAAATCGCTGTGCCCATACACACATATATGTGTGTATATATATAAACATTCTCGTGCAAACAAATATGTACGAAACAATTGTTAAATGAAGATACTCTCTGAGATATACTTTCATTCCTATAATTGCACATTTGGAAAAACAAACAAACAAACAAAAAATAATAAAAAAATAATAAAGTAATAAAATAGTTAAAATAAAATAAAAATAAAGGGATAAATAAATTAACTTACCACTTCAAACAATTTTTTTTTTTTTTTTCTTTAGTGCTGTGTGCATTTTCTGACTTGTACATAATTTTCTACACGTTCGCATTTTCGGTTATAATTTTGAAGGACTCCTTTTTGTCAACATTATGAATCACGTTTAGGTGGGTTAAGTAGTTATTTCTATACATCGTTTGCTTGCACATTAAGCATGTGACTGACTTTGATCCACAATATTTTTCATGCTCTGTGCTGCTTATATATTTTATGAAAAAGGGGAAATTGTTATGCAAGAGTTGGAAATAATAATCAATCGATTTTTCGCTAAAATCTTTCTTATTATCAAATTTATCAAAAAAGTTAGCAAGAACGTAATCTTCGTTATAAAAATTTGTGGATGATACGGTAAAGATGTTACAAAATGAGCAAAATATGATTTTTTTGGAACAAAATAAATTCTGATGAAAAATGAACTGTTTCCTATAAAAATATTTCTGACATATACATTTGATTTTTGTATGCCACATCAGATTATGATCATTTTTATCATGCATATTTATGCCTTCATTACATATATCACAGTGCATATGTTCAGAAATTTCCTTTTTTTTAAGCGTTCTTTTGCAAATGTTGCATAATGAAATATTTTTTAAGCAATGAATCTGGTGCATGCTTATATTATTTTCCAAAATTTCCTTTAAGCAATTATCGCACTTAACATACGTCTTGCTCGTTTGGAGACTTATGGGCAATTCGTTCGTTATGGTCTTTCCGTTCGTTTCACTTTCCCCGCTCGCTGCACTCGTTTGGTTAACATTCCTGTTGTCTCCTTGTCCCCCCGGAATTTTCTTATTATCGTAATCTATGCTTGAGGATAAGGTGTACTGCAGCTCCGTTTCGCAGTTCGACAGCACGCCTATGTAAACTATGTGGGGAAAAAATTGATCAAATATATAATCTAGAAAGGAATCATCATCATCGTAACCGCCATCGCCGCCATCGCCACCATCGCGCTCACAACAATTGTCGTGTGTGCGCCCCCTTTGAAAACAAACAAAGTGCAGTCTTAAACATTTGGTAATAATATCCTTATTTATTTTAATCTCTTTGCTACAGTCATGAACGTGCAGATGGTGCATAATTTCCGAAACGGAATCGTATGGGGGGAACGAAATAAACATGTTAAAATTTTTTATACTGCTAGAATTTAATGATATATTTAAATCAATTTTGTCTTTTTTTAACATTTCTAAAATGGCATAATTAATAACAAACTTATATTTTTTCATCCCTCCTTTAATAATACTATTACTAAAGGTTGTTTCAGTGTTATTTATTACTTCGTATGGAGAATCTTTACAATTTGATTGGCTGTCATTCCGTTCAATCATATTTGTTCGTTCACATATATCAACAGTGATGTCTGTGTTTATTAGCGATACAGCATTATCTGGTTCTAAATCGCTTATATAAAAATCTAAATGATTAATATGTACATGATCACCTAAAGTTAAGGTACAATAGTTTAAACTTAATTCATTTTCCAATAAATTTTTCATAAATTTTATATCATTAATATTTTCACTTAATGCTTCAAATTTAATAAAATCACATTTGGGCAAATTTGCATAGGTAACTAATATTCTTACTACCCCATTCGTTTCTGTTATTCCTAGATTTTCTTTTATATTATCAGAAACTTGTATAATTCCTTCGTTTGAGCTAAACTCTAAGACACATGCGTGTGTTATATAATTGTTCTGTATATTCTTGAGACTAAACGTGTACGGGAATTCCACTTCGCTCTTGTAAAACCCCTTTTCCAGTGTTTTCAATATGGACACGGGCTGCAACGTGATAAGGTGGAAAGGAAGCACAAAAGTGGACAGACGATGTGGCATTAGTAAGAGCTTTGCAAAAAAGGCAAAGGAAAAGGAAAATGCTGGGAAGAAGGCCTCAAATCAATAAAAGTACATCTATGCCACCATATGTGTACCTATATGTACCTATATGTATGTACGCAGACTGATGCGACATGCAATTCATTTTCCCATTATCATTCCATAGAACTGCATATTCCCCCCCCTTATCACTGGCAAATTCAGCTTTGCCTGAGTTTACAACTACGGTGTGCGTTTATGCGTGAAATTAATTACATCTCCACTTAAAGTAATTAAAGAGCTAATATAAACGCGTCAAAGTGCATAAAAAGGAAGAAGTTATTTTATCGGACGAGTTGAAATATATTCCCATACTATTCTTAATACGGAACATTCATTTCATCCAAATAAAATTACTCCAATTATTTTAGCATTTCATAAATTTATTTTACGAACATTGTGTACCTTTCAGTCACATAATGCATGATGATTCTAAGTGACTAACTAGGTGAACGTTCGAGTGGATGTATGTGCATGTGGGTAAATTATCACATACACCATTTTCATGCATATATACATTCATAGATGCGTATATACAAGATATGCAAAAGGTGATTAGATAAAGGTGAAAAATCTTACCAGTATCACTTTATCTGAGTAGCTTTTCAGTTTATCCGATTTTTTGCTAAGGGAGAGGGTCAGAAATTTCTGGCAAATTTTATTATTTGCATTGTGTATATACTGCAATTCTAAGTCTTCCTTTAACCTGTTTACTTTTGTTGGTGTTTTCTTTACATTCTTACTCCTTACCTCGTTATTACCTCTTGCTGGAGATGTCTTATTAAAAGCAAATTTCGAGTTAAATTTGTTAAGAGCTCTGACAAAATCATCATCCATTATGCTTTATATTCAGTTCAATCATGTTCTAAAGGGAACTATTCGCGGGTAAGCATACACTGCGGAGAGTATACATACGCATTCGATGGAGGATGTGCTTCTTACTTCGAGTATACTCGTTTCTGAGAACACGGATAGATGTATTTGCCAAAGTGAAGGCTAAAAGAGTAGCTGTACTTATGGACAAGCAAAGTATGACATGTAGGTTCCTGAGCAAATGGCAAAATTATCGTTTATGTTGTGCAGTGTATATTATACATACATTTCTTCATGTATTGTTTACATATATACAAGTGTATACACATGTGCGTGCACACAACAATGTGTACGCAATAGAACTGTACGTATTATGCGTAATGAATGGCCTTAATCCGTTCATGTAATGTTATACAGAGAGGGGCCACTCTTAAATCGGGTTTTCTATATAAATAAACTGCATAGAAGATAAAAGTGGGGGACGTAAAATTTACGCATGCATGCACATATACGGTGGGTACATAAGGCGCGCCATACATAACTATGCATATGTACATGCATTTGCATATGTATATGCGTAAAAACTAGAGAAGTAACTTTATGGCTACAGAAAGTTCTGAATGTTTACACTCACATTCGTATCTAGTGCAAATGGTGATACATCACACAAGTTAGAAAAACGTGGCTGAATGCGTTAACAATTACTACTTAGTGCAATTGCAAATATGTATGCGTACGTACCTAATTACTTACGCTTTTTACTTTTCCTCAATTAAAATTTTTTTTTTTTTTTTTTCTTTTCATAAATTTGTTTTTTCGCCTTTTTTTTTTTTTTTTTTTTTTTTTTTTTTTTTTTTTTT
>FLRD01000088.1:0-61218 GCA_900088485.1 Plasmodium ovale wallikeri | reverse complement strand
TTTTTTTGTGCTGTTTTTTCTACCTTCTGGTTGAGAATTATGGGCAATGTAGCTTGTTACTCCTTTTATTCAGCTACTTTTTTCCGTGTAATTTTCGTTATATCGGGACCTTTTCCTGTTGACATTATTCCAAGTGCTACCATTACTACATACACATTTTATTTATTTCTTTACGTTTACTAACTCTTTTTTTTTTTTTTTTTTTTTTTTGTTTTTACAGTGCTTCTAAAGGAACACATGTAAATTTGTGCTCTTTTCTTCGCTTTTACATCCCTTCTTCAATTTAATTTTGTTTTTAAAAAAGAAACCGTTTTTATCGTACTCCTGTCGAAATGTAGGAAGTTTTTTTTCTCTTACATTTCTTTCCTTTTTTACACCAAGTAAACAAGGAATCTTCACATGTGTACTGCACATTGTGAAGAGTGCACAAAGGTTTGTACTGTAGAGTAACACACATCATGGAATTACTCTTAACATAGAGAAGAGATGTATAAAACTGCAAAACGTATTTTTAGTATGTATTATTTTAAAAAAAAAAAAAGCGTTTTTGCCATTTTCACATGCGCATGTTGTTTTACAAAAAAAGAGCTATATTGCTCTATTTTATCTTATTACTACTTCCTTGTATGTAAATATTTTCCCTCTATGACAATAAAATGTAAAAGGTAAAAGTTAAAAGAGAGTTTTACCACTCGTGCGAAAAAACGACATGTTTCTTTTGTGCACAATTGCGGCAAATGGTTAAAAGAAAAAAGAAAGGGTTTAACTATAACGTAGGTGAAAATTTCAAAGGGCATTAAAATAGCTTGAGAAAAAAAGCAAAAAATATATGTCATGATCAGGAAGAAGAACAATGTAATGCTCCTTTCCATAAGAAAAAATAACAGCAACGAGGTGGCATATCCGTAAAGGGGAATACATACAGACATATGTGTACCGTTACGTATACCATGCATGCATGTATGTTAATAATGACAACACGACAGTGGCAACTGAACTTATTTCATTCATTACGAGCTTTACCATTTTACAAACAGCACGCATTTGTGTGAATGCGCCTTCGGGTAAACTTTTTCTTTTTTCGCAACGTATTGGGGAAGTTACCCCAACATTTACGCATAAATGAGTTTCTCCACTTGTGCGACTTGGCTGACACGTAAAGGGGTATACACTTTTACAAAAGGGTGGAATGGCATTGTTCGCCGCAGTGTTGGGGTGTGGAAAAGGCACACAAGAAGGTAAAACGCAAGTGGGAAAAATAAAAAAAATGTATATATATATGTATATATATATGTATATATATATGTATATATATATGTATATATATATGTATATATATATGTATATATGTATATATATACATATATATATAATAAAATGAAACAAAACGAAACAAGCTGAAACAAAGTAGAGGGAAAAAAAAAGAAGGAACTATTTTTGCAAAGTTTTCAGCAGTGATCATGTCCTTTTTTCTTTTCTTTTTTTTTTAATTTTTGCAATATTTAACATCGCAAAAGAATATAACACTTCAATTTTGGAAACTAAGAATTTTCAAGAAAAGGCAGGTCTCTAAAGGAGCGTACACGCAACACAATATTGCACTATATTGTACTGTATGATACATATCACCTAGAGTGCTGAAAGCACAAGGCATTGTAGCGTTATCCGTGTATGTCACTTTTTGAGGCAAAATTGAACACGTAACTGCTTAAGCAGTGTACATGCGAGAAAGCACGTGTGTGCATTTTGTAGCAATTTTTGAACGGGATCAAGGGAAATAGCCGCACATAAGGATACACCTGCGTGTGCAAAGTGGTTGATAGCGAATAAAGGCAAGCACGGATATGCCTACCTGCGAAGGGGGATGCATATGTCAAGCGCAGAAACGTATTTCAGCTACTGCATATGTGAGTTCCCCTTTGAAATGAGACCATTCGTCCAATCGTATGTACACCTGTCTTTTCAACTTCCACCAGCCAAACAATGAACGAATTTTCGTCAGGTATAATAAAGGAAGTGTTAAAATTTTTAACATATCAGGATGTTCTAAAAAATAAGCTTTTAATTAATAAGGAGTTTTATTGTGCCCTTAATTACAATGATCTATGGGACTGGTTTTACAAAAGTGAGTATGCCGATGATTACATCAACCGAAAGAAAAATGACCCCTTTAGAGAATTGTTTTATATAAGATACATGGAAAGAAAAAAGAATAAATACATATATTTCCCGAAGGCAGCACAAGAGCAGTTTCTCGACATGGAAGCCTCTCTCCTTACGTTAAGGGAGAAGTCCACTGGCCGCTTTGAAATCTGTGATTTGGGATGGAGTGGCAGAGGAGGCAGCAATAGTAATAGTGCAGGAAGTGGAAGCAACGTCGACAATGCGAACCTTTATTTGGATAATATTCCTAGTAGGGGAAACGTATCGATTGATCGCAGCAGTTACCGTGCAGCTTGTTGGCATTATGAAGGAGATCGAACATTATGGGAGCAGCTAAATTGCACCGACCAAGTGCATCCGTATGAGGATGTAACCTTTAGCGGACATATACATGACAATGAATATACTACTGTTAGAGATAACCGAGTGTGCAAAAGAGGCGAATTTAACCTAAATAGAAAGATACAACTAAGTGCTGAAAAAAATTTAGAGGAAGAGATAGATTATCACATGTGCTCCTTTACACAATGCGAATTTGAACACTATCACAAGAACGATTTGTATGTATGTACTGAAAGTAATAATTACCATTTGTGTGATGATAAGTGTGAGTTAGCCATTTTATCGGACATTGATTGGGGGTATTTAGTATGTCCACTGTCTGGTAAAATGTTTGATGATCTATCCCATTCAAAAAATAGAAGAAGCTTTCATAACTTACATGTGTCCAAAAAAAATCGTTTATCATATGTCAGTTGTAATACGTTTCCATATGTTGCACATCAGGATGAAAATGAAACTGAAGATCTGATCGATTACGAGCAGCTCCAAGAACATGACCAAACTTGGGAATATACAAACGTTTTTTTACCCAAAAGGGGGATCAGAAGTCATCGGGGGGAAGGTAGCCGAATTTGTGGAAAAAGCGTAAGCAGCAAAAATGGAAATATGTGCAAAAATACGCAGAGTCACAGAGTCAAACGCGCGCATAGAAAAATATACAAAGATGAAAAGAGGCCCATAAGTGGTGTCCCATCCTGTAAGAGCAACCTGTTCAAAAAAATAATGAACTCGTATAGAAGTAATAGGGGGAGTATAGCAGGAGTGGCAAAAAAAAAAGAGAAACACGCATGAAGAGTGTGAAGGAAAGGTTTAAAGTTTCCTTTGGATTTCCACGCATATACTCAAGGGGGAAAAACTCGCAGTGCATTTATGCAACAAAACGGAGGGGGAAATGTAGTACATTGCAGTGAGAGTTTCTCTGTACATGTGCCTTTCGGGAAAATTTCCCCACAAATCTGTATGCGACGCCCCACGAAAAAATATACATATATATACATGTATATATCGATAAAGCTATGCACGCTGCGTTGCTGTCATTTTAGTGGATCAATGCACCACCAGGGGAGGGTGTGTGTGGGGAGAGGCATGCTAACCCTATTCCATTATGTAGATTCTCTTCATTGCATGTTGCTTTTTCGCCAGTGTAGAATGAATTCTGCAAAAAAAATGAATATGCATGCAGCAGGACCGCTTGTATATATTTGTTAAAAATAATATCCTTTTATCGTACTATTTATGGAACTGTTTGTATTTGCTTTTTCTTCCCCCCATCTTCCATTTGCATGTGTTTCTTTTCGTAACATACCTGAACGCTGTATTTTTTTTTCATTTTTTATACCATTGTTATTTTTAAACCCAACGCGCAATCTTCTAATTGTCACGAAAAAAAAGAAAAAAAAAAAAAAAAAAAGAGGGGGAGGTTCTTCACATATTATGTAACGACATATATATATGCACATACTCCCAACGACGTGTTTAAATAGGAACGAGAAAAAAAAAAATAAATAAATAAAAGAAAAAAAACCTCATTATTGAAGACCAATATATAGCTAAAAAAAAAAAAAAAAAAAAAAAAAAAAAAAAAAGCAGCACATATTCACGCATCGAAGCATTCAATTTTTTTTATCTATGCGGATATATGAAATAACTGATATGGCAGGTTCAACCGTTTGATACGAAATGTGGAAAATTCCTTTTTCTTGGGGAGTTGTTAAAGAGAGGTAGTGTTTCCTCTTTTCAGTGAATGTCACCAAGGATATTTTATTCTTTATTGAGCTGTAAAGAAAAAGTAAACAAAGGGGAGGAACCAACCCATCTACGAAAAGTGAAGGAAAGGACGAGGATACATTGGCCAACAGAATGATGGAAGAGAAGAGGCTTGAGCACTACCCATCTTTGAGATCTTTTCAAATGTTCTCCATTAGAAAGAGGGCTAAGATAAATTTGAAGGTGATCTACGGGTCGGAAAGTGGGGGTACCTACAAAAAGGCCAAGGAATTTTTAAACGAACTAGTTGAATTTTTTCGCGAAATTGGCAGTTTTTTCAAAGATATTAATAGAATATCGCTCTGCGGAGACAACACGGATGGAGAATCTACAAATGGATACCTTATCGACACGAGTGAGCTGGGATCACGTCTGGTGGCATACTTCAAATCTTACCTTGTGGAAAAGGAGAAGAATAAAACAGGTTTAAGCATGGAATCAAGAGGTAAGAGATCAAGCGGCGGGAGGACAAATGGAGAAACTCAGTACCTGGACATTTTTAAGAATGGCAGGACAATATCCAATGAAGGTTTTTCGAATTGCGTCGATATCTTGATTGAAAATAGCATCAGCACAGTGCATGTCGACTTTACAAGCGGAAACGAGTTCGACAGTTACTCCTTTTTTGAAAATTCACAGGAATACGACTTAAATATTTTACTTTTACTGTTAAGTACATGTAATTATGGATCTTTTCCCAAAAATTGCTACAAAATTGAAGAAATTTTAAGGGATCTTTTAAACGATTTTAGGGTAGGGAAAAATTATCTTGAAAATGTTTTTTATAGTTGTGTCGGTTTTGGCAACAAAGAGTATGGAAGTAAATACTTTTGTGTTCCTATTAAAGAGTGTGATAAGATTCTGACATCGTTGGGAGCTCATAAGTTATACAAAACTGTAAAGTTGTGCGATGAAGAGGATAATGATGTTACCCTCTTAGAGTGGAAAAGTAGCTTGTTCAAAACGCTAAGTTTGTCTCTCTTTTTTTACCATTTTGATTTCACAAAATTACGTAGTAACTATGTACAGTATGCCATGAAAAAGGTGTACAATTCGCTAAAATATTATTGCTCCTTTTTTCGCGAAAAAGATGAACGTGATAGCATTAGTAACGGAGAAGAGGTGTTGTCCGAAGTGGATGCTCCTTTTCGAGAAGAGGTTGATGGAGCTATTTCGCCGAATGTTCATTTGGACGAAAATAAGAAGGAAACAATTCCTACGAGTGATACGGACGAGATAGGTAGCAGAAGGGGAGAGACACACAACTGTGGTAGTGGAGACGAAGTAGAAGATATACTAATTGATACACCAAAAGATATGCTTACTATGAATCAGAGGGAAAAACTAACAAAGGAAGGATACAAAATAATTGGTTCACATAGTGCTGTAAAGTTATGTAGATGGACCAAATCACAATTGAGAGGAAGAGGTGGATGTTATAAGCATACATTTTATGGAATTAATTCATATCAATGTATGGAAACAACTCCCAGTTTAGCATGTGCAAATAAATGTGTTTTCTGCTGGAGACATCATAAAAATCCAGTGGGTACACAATGGAAATGGCATAAAGATGATGCAAATATGATTGTTGATGAGGCTATTAAGAAACATAGAGGTATGATAAAGGAATTAAAAGGTGTTTATGGTATAATAACAGAGCGATTTGAAAATGCTATGAATGTAAAACATTGTGCATTGTCATTAGTAGGTGAACCCATTATGTATCCTGATATAAACCAGTTAATTGATGAATTACATAAAAGAAATATATCTACCTTTTTAGTAACAAATGCACAATTTCCAAGTGAACTAAAAAAACTACACAAAGTTACACAGTTATATATTTCTATAGATGGACCAAATAGGGATGCCTTAAAAAATATTGACAGACCTCTATTTAAAGATTTCTGGGAAAGATATATTAAATGTATAAAGATTTTGAAAAAAAGAAAAGAAAGAACTGTTTTCAGATTTACCTTAGTTAAAGAATATAATATGATGTGTGATGAAATTTTAAGTTATGCCAAATTAGTTGAATATGGTTTTCCAGATTTTATAGAAATTAAAGCTGTTACTTATTGTGGTTCATCAGAAGGATATAAACTAACCATGAAAAATATTCCATGGCATGAAGAAGTTTTTAATTTTGCTCATCACTTAATCAATTGTAAATCTAGCATAACTGATGCATACGATATTGCATGCGAACATAAACACTCTTGCAGCATTTTAATAGCCAAAAAAATTTTTAAAATTAATAACAAATGGCATACATGGATTAATTATGAAAATTTCCAGTTACTTGTAAAGCAAGGGAAAGATTTTACTTCTACTGATTACTGTGCGGAAACTCCCCACTGGGCGGTGCTTGGGGCACAGGAATGTGGTTTCAATCCTTCCGATAAACGTGTTTATACCAAGGGGAGAAACAAAAATAGGAATCCCGATGAAACGCAAGGGGGCTCTCCAGTAGTTGTTGCACCTACTTATGTTGCACCTACTTAAGGTGTTCAAATTTGAGAAATTCCCAGTTCAGAGAAGGAAAGAGAGAGGGGTTGTTCTGTGTTCGAGGGAGGAGGCACAACAGCGAGCAGTTATCATGATATTTTTTTTGGAAGTTTGCCTGAACAAGCACCACGCGAGGATTGAATTGTTCAGAATGGTGAAGACTGTTAAAGGAATCCTCTTAAAAAGGATAATATATCCATGGTGATATCGCATTTTAAAGAGGAAAATATCGCTGAATATGTTTTTGTTACAGTAACGCTTGGAGAGGAAATTATTTTTGTTAATTTTCTCGGGTAAATTTCGAACATATATATATATATATATATATATATATATATATATATATATATATATATATATATATATATATATATATATATATATACATGTATATATGTAAATATGTAAATATGTAAATATGTAAATATGTAAATATGTAAATATGTAAATATATTTTTAACGTTTCCCCTATTTAGGTAAACCAACGAGTTTGTCATCTTCATACTTGTTTTCTTTTTTTGTTTCATTATTGTTCGTTATATGCCTACCACGTGGCTTTCTTTTTTTTTTTTTTTTTTTTTTTTGTTCTCATCCCAAGAGTCGTCTTACAGCAAACGAAAGAAGAATAGATAGGATAAATTGCAAAATATATGCTGCATTCTAGTCGCTAAGAGGGGGGAGGGTATACCCATGCATACACACATGATGCTTATGAGCACACGTGCATCCACTCTCCCTTTTTCGTATTGTCTTCTCCACATGTTATCCCAAAGCAGTTACGCAGTAGTGTCTAGAATGCTTTGTAGGGAAAGAAGCGGAAAACGTAAGAGCTAGGAACACTTCATAGGAGTAATTGCTTAACTCACCGGCTTGCGGATAAGGGGATCTGTTTTTCTTGTGCATATTTGCATCCTGCCAAGATAAAAAGCGCTCTATAGCTATCTCCGTATTTGTCGTTGTTCACCGCGGTGAAAACTACTGTTCGGGGATGAAGCTTTCGTAATGAGTACCATTTTGTTGGAGAAACTGAAATGTTTTTTCCATTCACCCTGTTATCCTCATATGGGTTGCAATCATAGTTTGCTGAGATGAAGGCATGATAACGTGATGAAAATGCATGCCTGTGGCATGTTTATCCCCTCTTACCTCCAAAAAGCTGACGGAATTAATATTTTCCTTGTTGAGAAAAACGATGGGACGAATAGAATGTGCGCACCTTTTCGGTTACGCAAAATGATATTTGTGCTGAATATAATATGTGCAAAAAGGGATGCCATAAAATAGGATGGATTACCTTACATTTGGGATCACGTACTTTCCGTTGACTGTCAATTTTGAGCACCCCATGACCCATTCCGCTTCGCTCATTACTATGATAAGCCTCTGAGTATAAAACTTTTCACATGTTTATGTTCAATACAATGGTTCGAGAAAATGGAAAAGCAGTTAATAGCACTTATTAATCTCATAGCACAATAATGCAGAATTTTACTGCAACTAGTATATATTATTCACTTGGATATGCATACACCTGTATATGTGTATAAGGAACATAAACCTATGTGTGCATATATATGCTAACATGTGCGCGAACCTCTCCATGACAGCACATACATACGCATTAGTATAAAAGCGAAAAGACCTGACTTACAAAACGAATAGAATTCTATTCGTATTCGCATTCCAAAACAAAGACTCAAATTAAGTGGTGATTCAAAATTAGAAAAATCTTATTTTCCGTAAAAATAGTTTTTCTTTGGGGATTATTTTCCACGTAACTCGGATAATAAGTTTACTTTCCGTTTAAATAAGTTGTTTGTAGAGATTTACCAACATTGCAGATGATTACTGCGCAATTTTAGTTTATTAGTTTTCCTCTTGAATATACGGCGACTGCGTTATATATTGGCGTACTAGATACTTACGTTTCATATAAGCAAATACATAAACATGCAGATAGCACGTGCGTACATAATAAGGAGTAGTGACTTATGTGGCCGTTTTCCGCTTTACCGTTTATGCGGGAGAGAACTCATATAATATGCTGCCATGGAAAATCACATGGCATTCCTTATTTACGTATAAGGGGTGAGGGAGTTTCAAACGAGGTGCTTTTTACAATCGAAACCAAATGAAAAATATAAAAGTAAAAATGCCTCTCATACATTTTATCCTTGATATATATAATTCTATTCATGATAAACTTACATTTCCTTTTTTTTTTTTTTTTTAACGCCTTAAAGACAAAGTTCAGAGAAACGGAAAATAAAAAAAAAAAAAGGTAAACCCGGGAAAAACAAGGATATACATGTAAATAAATTGCACATATATTCATATATATATAACAGGCATGTATACGAAGAGTATATATATGTATATAATGCGGAAATTTTTGTAATATAACGTACTTGTACATGTAAACATATGTATTTATGTTTTCCCCATTTGTGAAAAGTTAAGTACGAAGGTAAAATTGGGATATTATAAATATCAAACTGAGAGATATAAAATTATTTTTCCTTACAATTTTTCAGATGCGGAAATTTTTTTGTTCCTTTTTCTTTTTCCCATTCGTTCTCTTTTTTGATATAAAAAATATTTTCCCCCTGATAAGGTGTATATCCCATGCGAATTGTTTCATTTTTTTTTTTTTTTTTTTTTCTTATTTTTTTTTTTTTTTAAATTAAGAATACAAACAAACACTTATATACCTGGAATGAATGGCTGGATGCTAGCAAAACATTTTCCATTTTTATTTTTCACAACTGCTTATATATTACTAGAGGGATAATAAATAACGTGAGGGAAAAAAATGTAAAATAAAAATCCGCAAAGGAAAAAACAAAAAAAAAAAAAAATGAAAATAGCATATGCTAAAAAAAATAAAGAAAAAAGAATTGTGAGACGATTTATAAATACATAGTTTCCTCACATGTTTATACATATACATATGCATTTTTAATATACGTAATATAAATGTCATGTAAATGGGTATGGCATAAAATAAAATAATAAAAAGGGCCAATAAAAATGCATTTTGTTCATATAAACATAAAAAATAGAAAAAAAAAAAAAAAAAATTGATATTAACTTTGAAACAAGAATATTCAAAAAAAGGAAAAATAAAAAAAAAAAAAAAAAAAAAAAATTTTAACATTCTTTTTGTTTATGATTTTTCTTTTTTATTTCCGTAAATTTTGTATACATCTATGTTATGATGCCCACCTTTTTTATTTCCGTTTATTTTTCTACATGCTTTGCGAATATATGATAAACATTAATTTTACATTGTTCTGTATATTTATGTATACGTATGCATTTTGTATGCGTAACATGTGAGATAAACGAATCTCTGCAATTGTACATACAATGAATATGAATACGAATACGAAAACGAATATGTACGATCCTATTTCTCACTTCCTATACGAAAAATTTACTTAAATGAGAAAATGATATATAGCCTTAGTTCTCCAAATCATTGGAAAAAAAAAAAAAAAAAAAAAAAGGTTAAAATTGAGATAAAATTTTATTTTACTTTTTCTTCTATTTTGTGTTACTTGCATTTATTTTGTTTTCCATTTTTATTACTTTTTTTTTTTTTTTTTTTTATGGCTATTTTGCGATTTTGCTTTATTTTTCCATTTCGAATATGCTAGGTGTCTCGAAAAAAAGGGAGGGGAACATTTAGAAAACAAAAAAAAAAAAAAAAAAAAAAAAAAAAAAAAATGTTTAAAAAATGTAATTAAAATTTTCTGAAAATATTTGCAAAGAAATCAAATTAAATTTGTGGTAGTAAGTATACATATTTGTATATATATTGACATATAAATTTTGATTTTCATTTTGATATTCTTATTTATGAAAAAATTTTTACATTTTGTTTTGATGCTCATTTTTTTATTTTTATTTTCTCTTTCAAGATTAAATGTAGAAGAATGCCAAAGAAAATATAAACTTATATTTCTCATGCTTTTATTTTATTTCATTTTATTATACTCCTTTTTATTTTAAGTTTCAGCTTATTCAATTTTATTGTAATTTTATTCAGTTTATTGTAATTTTATTCAGTTTATTGTAATTCTATTTCAGTTTATTGTAATTTTTATTCAGTTTTATGGTAGTTAATTAAGTTTCTTTCTCATCAGTTAATTCCTTTTTATTACAGTTTATCACATTTCATTTTATTGGAGTTTATTTCAATTTAATTTTTCCATTTTATTTCAATATATATAATTTTAAAAGTTTTACTATTCTTGTGTCCTTGTAAAATTTATGTATAGCATTTTTGCATTCTTAAAAAATTAAAAAAAAAGAAAAGAAAGATACATAAATAAAAAAGTAAAAAAAAATAAATCCTTAAACATATGATTTTCCAGTTTTTCTTTTTTTTTTTTTTTTTGCGTTATTTTCTGCATATACTTATATTTATTTTGTTCACAGTACGTTTGGTATTCTTCCAATTTTAAGTAACTATCAGTAAACATTTTTCATTTTCATGCATAATCCCTTTTTATTTTAAACAGGAGTACTGTGTTATTTATATAATGAAAAAGTTTATACTGCTTACATACATGTAAAGAACTTTCTTGTATATAAGAGCTTATGTTTATATTATCGTATATACATTTATACGCCAATTTACGGAATTACATACACGTATTTACGGAATTACATACGCGTATTTACGGAATTGCATACGCGTATTTACGGAATTGCATACGCATATATACGCATTTACATACACGTATTTACGGAATTACATATAAGTATATACGCAATTACATACAATTATATACGCAATTACATACAAGTATATACGCAATTACATACACGTATATACGCAATTACATACACGTATATACGCAATTACATACGCGTATTTACGCAAGGTATATACAAGTATTTACTTAAGTAACATATACGTATTTACGCAAGTACTTACACAAGGTATATATGCACGCATTTAAGCAGGTTACTTACACAAGGTGTATATACACTTATTTACGCAAGTACATATACGAATTTATACTTGTATACGGACGTATATAATGAGTAGCATTACCTTTAAAATGCGTATACTTGAAAGAATACGTACAGGAAAAATATGTACATGAGTCATGCAAAGTTAAACAGTTTATATATATATTTATATAAGCCCTCCTCCCCCAGTACATACATTCAAATAGGTGTAACCATACATATACGTGTGAATATAACTATATACCCATTATTTCCTTATTTCAAAAGTTATCATTGCCTAAGCAAAAAAAAAAAAAAAAAACCTCATAAAATCTGTACGTGCAAGATAAAACATAAATGTGTTGTTATTATACATATAAAGTTTTTGAACGCATGATTTACACACAAATTACTGTATTGCATTTTTTGACACAATAATTATAGTGAGCCCTATATAAAAAAGTTACATGTATACACAGGTACATATATATATGTATATATGCACATATATGTACATATTTATATATATGACAAGTGCCTTTTTTTTCTTTTTTTTTTTTTATGTTTTTAATTTATATTTATATGTACAATGTAAGTTTGAGAAGGAAAAGCCCCACGACGTTCTCCCATGTAATCGTTAAAGTTTTTCTTGTTTTTACATTTTTTACATTTTTATTGTGATCTTTGAGCTTTAAAATAAATTCCATCATTTTTAACCTCAATTATTTTATGTAAGGAGTGACCTGTTTTACTTCATGGTTTAAGTTGCTGCATGTATATATATATATATATACATATATATATATATATATATATGTATATACATATGCATAATACAATATACATATATACTTGCGCAAACGCTTGTATGTGCACAATTCCCTTCTTTTTTACCATATCCTTATGCCTATTTCATTTTTTAAATTTTATTTTTTGAACTATATCGGGATGTGTTCATTGTATATTTTTACGCATGTATATTCATACTCGTAAATGTATGTGTGCCCAACCTTCGAAATATTGCATATGCATTTGCATTTTTACTATTGTATACAATTTTGGTGTGCTTATAAATTATACCACGTTTCACTCCTAACCTTCCCTATAATTTAGGAATATTGTTTCAATTTATACGTTATTTCATGTTTTTTTACTCGTACTTTTCTTTTCATTTTCCCCACCTCCATCCATAATTATTTGAACTACATCTGGTAATTATCGTCATAATTATTCTAATTTTTTTTTTTTTTTTTTTAATGCATTTTACGTATTGCTCTTTTTTTTATTGAAGTTAACAAAATTTATGCTGAAGAAAACTTCAAATAAACTTGTTCTTTTTATGTGTTCAATTTTGCGTTTTTACGTTTTGACGTTCATATGGTTTTGCACGTTTATATATTATTTTTAAAATTTATTCGAAATACGAAATAGGATTACAATTTTTATTTTTCATTTTATACATATACGTATACATATACATATATACATATATATATATATATATATATATATATATATATATATATATATATATATATATATATATATATGTTTATCTCACAAATATAAATACACGTATAATTTACCATATTTTGAAAATTCCAGTGAGGCATGAACATTTTATTTTCATCTCCATTTTTTAATTTTCATATTGCCCTTTATTTAGCATTTTTATTTTTCTTATCTTATTTTACCATATCTGTTCGTGTCGTTCCACATTTTATTTAATTTTTTTATGTGTTAATACATACAGTATACCAAGTTAAATGATTGATTAAAAGTATATTATTTTCTTTGCAATCTGTTTTTTAAGTTCGAACATATTCTTTAACGCGTAAAAAAGTGTATATACATATACTTCTTCATTTTTTAATCATACTTTTATATATATACGTACATGTACATATATATATATATATATATATATATATATTTATATTTCTCACGTATGTCCAGAGTATGCTCAAGGGTACACAATTACTTGTGCAGGCATTTTTTATAACACTTTACACACGCACACGTGGATATATCTACGTGTTTACAAGCGTGCATACATATAAATCACGTGTGTATGCCCCCTCCCCCTTTTTTTTTTATTTTTTTTTATTGTTTTTACGTTTTAATTGTAATTGTTTAAATATAATTGCATGATAAAAAAAAAAAGTCTTTTTAGCAACAAGAGAATATTTTGGAGTTACAGTAAATCACGATCAGTAATAGTTATAATAATGTAATTTTTGAAAAAGTGGAAAAAGAAATAAGCGACCATAAGCTGAGTACATAGAATAGGAAGAAAAGCACACACATGCGCAAATAAGCAAATACGTACATACATGCATATCTTACATAGGGGTGGATATAAGCGTGCTTCTGTGTAAGCGTGCCCATTGCATATCTATTGATGGAAAAAGAGATCAAGACAAACAATCCCCCGTTTATAATACATAAATTTTTTTTTTGCGTACAAATTATTTTTATATAATCAATATATTTTAAATGTTATATGAAAATACGTTATAATTAAGAATTTCCTGAAGAGCAAGAGTAAGCAAAAAGTTGTGAGAAATTGTAAGAAATTACCAGAACTTAAGATATTTGCAAATTCAAACCGTGCGATAAAGAGCATTACAAATTTAAAAAAAAAAACAAAGACTGCTTGCCAATATTGTGCATGCATATAAATATTTATGAGTAGCACACAACTGTTCTGCGGCGTGTAATATATATATATATATGGACATCTTTTTCCGTCGTGCTGAAGTTACACCTAAGTTTAAAACACAATATTATTGTTCGTGAAAACACGCAGGAAGCACATTCGAAATAATTCCCAAGTTTACCACAAGTCGTTTTTTTTTTTTTTTTTTTTTTTGAGAATATAGAAGCCCCCACTTCTAAACTATATAAATTTATGTGTGTGTGAGAGAAAATGATGACAAAGAATATGAATAATCAACAGCCCCCTTTGATAGTAACCCAGATACCAAGGAAGAAGCAATTTTATAAAACTAAAATGTGTCCATGGTTTTTTTCCGGCAGGTGTGATAGAGGAGTAGATTGTTTATTTGCACATTCTCAGGAAGAATTAAATCCCATCCCTGATCTTTCTTTTACAAGTTTATGTCCCTTAGCTAAAAAATCTGGTTTATGTAAGAATGAGAAATGTAGTTATGCACATTCTGTTTGTGAATTAAGACCAACAGGGGATTTGTATAAAACAGCTCCATGTACGAAATTTTTGAGAGGAAAATGTAATGCAGAATCTCATTGTAGGCATGCCCATTTCATTGAAGAATTAAGGCCATTACCGGGCAATTTATCTCCTTCCCAAAATGCCATTAATCTTATGCTTGCAGCACCAATAACAAACTCCATGCAAAAATTAAACAAATCTAAAAGCTGTAACTTTTTTGTTGAAGATAATAAAAAGAATGAGAAAATGTTAAAGCATTCGAATTCGTTAATGTGTGGTAATTTCCCTGTACAAAATGGACAGAATAATAGATTTGGGAAAAAGTTTTCGAAAAACGCTAGTGCAGACAATACCATGAATGGAAACGTGGGTGGAAATATTGGCGGCAATATTGGCGGTAATATGGGCGGTAATATGGGTGGCAATATGGGCGGCAATATGGGCGGCAATATGGGCGGCAATATAGGCGGCAATATAGGCGGCAATATAGGCGGCAATATGGGAGGCAATATGGGAAGCAACATGGTAAGCAGCATGGGAAGCAACATTAGTCGAAGTATGAGCGGAATGATGAACTGTAACATGAACGATGGTAGTATGAATAGTGGTGTGAATGGAAGTAACAATATGGTTATTAATAAGAGCTACCAGAAGAGTTCCTCCTATCCGAATAAATTATTTGCCTTATTAAAAAGTAAAGAGAATAACGAAGAATGCAATGCACTTAACAACATGAAGTTTAAAAACTATATGATGAATAATAATGAAGTGGAAAGTAATAATAACGGGATTTTGAATAATTTTAACATAAGAAAATTGCATAACTTATGTAACAAATCGAATGATGTAAAGGGAACATACAAATCGCTTAACGAATTGATGACTCAAGATGTTAACATGAGTTGTAATATGAAAGGCAATATGGGAGGGAATGCAAACGGCAATATTGGTGGTAACAATATGAACGGCAGTATGGGCAGCAACATGAACGGAAATATTGGCAACAACCAACATTACAACATTGGTAAGAACAAGAAGAAAGAGGGACTGAATCATTACTCGTCCTTTTCTACGAAAGAACCATCATCCCCCATGAGAATGTCGAGCAATTCTTCAAAGGATTATGTTTCATCGTCTGAGAAGAATTTAGTAGATACCATAGAACACATGGAAATTACAGCCCAAGATAGCGCATTGAAAGTAATTGAGGATGATAATGAAAAACTGAATGCAACTGATATTAAAAACTTTTTAAAGTTATTACACATGACGAGTAATAATGGCTATAATGAAGAAAATTTTTTGTATAATGATGGTAGAAGAAATAATAGTAATGTTATGTATGAACCATATAAATCGATCTCTACTCAGAAGAATAATATAAATCAACAAATGAGCATGGATGTATCGCAATTACCAGAACATTATATACAGAATAGCAGTAACAGTATACAGACGATGAAAAATAATGGAAGCAGTAACAATGTTTTAAGGAAATATGATTCTGATGGAAATATAAAGAATTTGTACAAAATGAATAACAACTCGCTAACGAGCTGCTCCAATTTTTGGAATTATTCGGAAGACGAATTAACCACATCAGCATCGAAAATCGCTCAGAATGTTGAAATTTTTGACTACTAAAAAAGGGGGATCATATATAGGAGAATAATGAAAATATGTAAGTAAAAAGGAGTGGCAGAATTGAGGATAAAAAGCTAAAAGATACGGAAGATTTTTATGTATACGAAATGAAAGGTTGTTCACCGACGAAGCTTTTTTAGCTAACGATACCAGGAGAGAGAGAAAAAAAAAAAAAAAAAAAAAAAGGGGCCGATATTCATAAGAAAGAATAAACATAGACGATCTACATGTAAATATATTGTTTTATTTAAATATAAACGTCGTATATTTATTGCGAGAAGCACCCAACAACAAAGTGACCACAATCTACGATACGAATTGCATATGTGCGCAGGTGAACGTACATGAACTTATATAAGTGTATATATATATATATATATATATATATATATATATATATATATATATATATATATACCATTTATACCCCATTTGAAAAGAAAATAAAAAAGGGGAAGAAAAAAAATTTACAAAATGTTGTATGCATGATAAAAGGTACATAATAACAATTAAATATTATATATATGTTTAAAAATATGTGTGTATGTATCAAGGAAAATATGTATGTGTTTACGTCTATATATATTATATATGTATGTGTGTATTATTATCATATGTTTAATCTTTTGTAATTTATTCAAATGTAATAATTGAATAATACCCTTATTATTTTAAATGTGTCAATTCATTAATACGTAAAAATTATATTTTTTACTTATATCAAGAATCTGCATGTGTGTATACATATATAAATACATATTTATATACAAATATATATATGTACAACGAATATAAAGCGTATATATAACATATATCCAGAATATATATATAACAAATATACAGCATATATAACATATATAAAACGTATATAACACATATACCATATAATATATAGTAGTATATATAATAATATATAGATACAAAAAAACGCATGGTTTTTTTTTTTTTTTTTTTTTTTTTTTTAATTTATCCTCAACATATGCTATTTTTTATTACGCGTTTAATTAAGTAATGTTATATGTGTATATATATATATGTAACATGTAATTTCTTTTTTTTTTTTTTTTTTTTTTTATTTAACACCTTATTTGTCTCATGTTTTCTGAGTAATGTTTTATTTCCTTTTATTTTTAAACCTCCATTTTTGTTTTAAAATTTTTTATTTAATATTATATTTTTCGCTTCTTGTTTTATTAATATACATACGTATGCTATAAGCAATTATTTTTTATGAGACAGTTCGAAACTAAAATAAATTAACATATAAAAGTATACACCACAATTATATATTATACACATATATAAATACCACTTCTGTTATATATATATATATATGTAGTGAAGAAAATATATTAATATTCCCTCTCTCCAAGGAAAGTGAATAATTTTTTCCCTTCAAGGAAAAAATAGGAGAGAAGGGTGTGCGGTAATCATTTGAGTTGTAATAATGGAAAGAGCGAAATTAAAAAAAGTAGGAAACGCTAGTGCTTAAAAAAGGTGTACGCGAAAACACAAAAAATGTAGGAATTTATGTCTTTTTGAAAATTAAAAAAAATGATGAGGAAACAGATATATCTGTCAGGTGCAATAATGTGATCTCTTTTTTTTTTTTTTTTTTTTCCCTTTTTTCTATTTTCCCCTTTGAATAGTACACATTTCCAGTGTTTAACATATTATATATATGTGTTACTTTTGAAACTGCTGAAATTTCATTGACTGGTGATATTGACTACTGTTGTTTATACTTAATAATTATTCCCGTTTCGCAGTTGCAACATTAACTCTTATAATGCAACTATTCCCCTTTTGCACTTCCATTCTGCCAGAGCATCACTAACCCGCGACGGTAAATTTTCCAATTGTATTTCCATTAAATGCGCAACAGTTCAATTTTATGAACTCTTGTTTTGTAAAATAAACGGTAAAAGGAGCTTTTCAGATAGGGTGAATATGTTCCTGTGGAGTGCAGCACCTCTCACACGAGCTTTAAAATCAAATTTTTTTATCACAAACGAGGTTTCTAATGATCGCCTTAAAGAACAAGTGTAGTAGCGATACATCATGAGAGTGTGTATGGGCGAAGAGTTCCCATTTGCAGTCATGCACATGTGTATATAATAATATGTTTATGCATCGTTGCAAAAATTAACCAAAAAGGAAGATCGTTCAATAGGTGAACCTTTACGTTCTAGACAATTCCAGTGGGAACAAAAATAGTTCTTACCTGTTCAGGCAGTTGTAAGGTTATGTTCATAAGTGCAAATGAACATATGCTCAATGAACTCCAGCTTACCTTAACAGTTCAGGTAAAATTTAACTTTTTGTGCATGTAGTAGTTGCATTTTTTCTTTTCTTTTTTTTTATTACGAAACATATTATGTAGAGAGATAAGATATTTTTATTACAAAAGCTTTTGGTTTTTTTTTTTTTTTTTTTTTTTTATTATAAATGTAATAAATATATATGAGAAGCATTTTTTGCCTATTTTAACATCAATACATTATAAGAAAAATACGAGAAAAAAAATACGCAAAATGGAATGTGCTGAAAAAATATCTGCTAAATGGCACAATTTTGATTATTAATAAAATTTTGCACACGTTCACCCGACAATAAATATTTTGCTAAATGATTCATTTTCGTTCCTTTAAACAAGATTAAAATTACCCCTGCTGGTAAAATGCTTTAAAAATTTTTTATAACAAGATCATTAAATGTGTATCACACTTTATATGCATTCATGCGTTTATATTGTATATATATATATATATATATATATATATATATATATATATATATATATATATATATATGTACACCTTAAGAATTTGATCAGCCTTCCGCTGCTTGATTCGCGTTTAGAAAAAAAAGGAGGGAATATTACACATCCTAGATTTGTTACATTAAGGTAATAATAAATCTATTATCGGTCCCTTCTAATTTTATAAAGCCTTATAATTTTGAAAAAGTACTAAAGGCTCATATATATACGTATATCTGTATATATATATGTATTTATACGTACTTCCAAGTGCATACACGCGCTTTTATGTACTTAAGCATTTTTTTTTTTCTAATTTTTCCTTTTATACGCTCATTCAGAATGTAATGAGAGTATAAACTTTATGAATGTAACAAAATAGGTATATAAAAAATGTACATTTTAGTGTACGGAAAAAAATCATAATGCTGTACTATAAAATGCGAATAACATGAATACAAGAAAATACAAGAACTTTATGAACAGAGAGAGAAAAAAAAAAATATAGGAGTTACGAATGAAATGAGAAAATGTGCATTTAATAAAAAATATATATATACATATTACATGCATACGTATGAGCAAATAGCTGAAATAAGCAAAAGAGAAAAAAAATAAAAAAAGTATGCACAATTTTTAATGTTCTTGATCAAAAGCAATTTCTCTTTTTAATTAATGCGATAATATACATATGCTATCCATGAAAATAAAGCGCTTTTCGAAAAAAAAAAAGAAAAAATTATCAAGCTTGCATCATTAATTGTACAGAATAAAATTAGTATTATAATACATTATACGTAAATACATTTATGTATATACATGTGTTTATATGTATATATATGACACGATATGTATGCATTATACTAATGCAAATACGGTAAATGCATTCACTTTTAAAAATTGTACAATTGTTAACATGTATAAGAATATATATATATATATATATATATATATATATATATAATTTGCGAATCTTATGAGCATACGTTGTTCAATTAATGTATGTGAGTAACGCGTATGGAGTTAATTGTGCATAATTGACCTTGCGTGAGCACTTATGTATGTACGTATGTATATATATACATATACTACAGACGTGAATGTTCACTCGTGCGAACCTTTTAAGAGCAAATAAATATACCATAGGGAAACTCCTTAGCATATATGCACGGAACGTATTTAATACATCCATTTTAATGTCATTTGCTTTTTAAATTTTGATACATTTTCTTAGAAAAAAATATTGTAGCGGAGAAAAAGTAAAAGGAGTGTTCACAAGGTTGACTTACAAAATTGGTGGCACACTTGGCGTACATAAGCATGGGCACATGCGTATATACCTTTGTGCATGTGTGCATGTATGTATATCTCCGCAGAACTGTTTACACGCATGTAAGTTTATGTAGATGCGTATTTCCCTTTCATGCCGATACAAAAAAAGAGGGATAACACATTTTGCTTTTTTTTTTAAAAGATTTACCTAATGATATAGTTTTTTTTTTTTTTTTTTTTTTTTTTTTTTTCCATTTTTAAGAAAGTAAAAGCGTATAGAAATATACACACGTTTTAATCGTCTTACATGTGAGCCTTATTGCTGTGTGTTTTCTTATCCATCGTAAGTGCCAGTAGTGTTATTTTTGTAACGGGGTCGTTTTTTTGTATACCCTCGGTGTTCTGTTTACAAGTATATTTTGTATTAATGCACAATTTTTTGCGCTCGAATTTGCTCTCGTCCTTACGCTGTTAATTGCACACCTTTTTGTACCCCTATTTGTGCTTTTGTAAATACTGTGCACACATGCTTATTGGTATAGAGAGATTCCCGTAATTGCAAATGTTCTTGTTCTAATGCATACGCGAATGTGTACTTGTGCACTTATGCATAAAAATATTCCCATTTGTGTGTATATACGTATATGTGCATTTGCGAAGTTAGGTACATTTTAATTAGCCTTTTTTGATTCTTTGTTATAAAGTTTATTTGATATAGCCTAATTTTTTTTTATTTACGCCTTTTTATGTGTGCAATAAGTGTAGCTGAAAGTGCAACTTTTTAAATAGATCCTCGTGAACTCTGCAATGTGTACAAATGAACGTATTGTATTATACTATATTTCACTTCATTGCATGACTCGCCACTTTAACTCATCATTCTTATTCATAGCATAATTTGATTTATGTGTTTATTGTAAAAGTGTAGTAGATATATCCCTGCAAGCGAGAAAGTAGATCAGTCAATAAATCAACACAAACGCGTGGCGTTATAGCACTCAAATCACGGGTGTGTAAATGCTTACCGTGCGCATACACATAGACGTGTATACATATTCATCCCCTACATAACTGCGCGCGTGAGTGTAGTTCTCCAGTAGAAAGTACGCATCATCCTCTCCTCCTCCTCTACCTTCTCCCTTCCCTCTCTTTGTTTATGCCAATTATCGTCCATTTATAACGAAATAAGTTGCGAAAATGTTTACGTCTACGAATGAGCTAGTATACTCTGTGAAGGTAAGTGAACCCACGAAGAAGGATTCTACGGGGGTATATAGGAATCCTATGTTTAAGGATAAGTTAGTGGGTAATTTTGAGGACAATCCTTTGAATAATATGTGGGAAATGTTTGATACAGTATCTGAAAAATTTAAGAATAGAGATTGTCTTGGAACTAGAGTAAAAATGAATAATAAGTTAGGTCCATATAAATGGAAATCATATGGAGAAGTAAAAGAATTAATTTTGATAATAGGTTCAGGATTAATAAATACCAATTCGTGTCCACTGATTAGATGTGATGATTCAAGAGTTACAAGAGCTCGATTTTTAGGTTTTTATATGCCTAATTGTGAAGAATGGAACATATGTGATTTGAGTTGTAGTGCATTTAATATAGTTACAGTACCTTTATACGATTCGTTAGGTATAGAATCTAGTAAATTTATTTTAGAACAAACATTAATGCAAACAATTCTTTGCAATAAAACATGTGCATTAAATTTATTTAAATCTTTGGAAGCTTGTGAAAGAGTATATTTAAAAAAAATAATATTAGTAGAACCTGAAGTAGATGAAGAGATCAAAAAATTAAGTGAAAATTTTCAGTTAGAAATTATAACTTGGAATGATTTATTAGAAGAAGGGAAAAAAAAAATTTTAGAACCACGTCCAGGAAATTTAAATGATGTAGCTTCCATATGTTATACATCGGGTACGACTGGATATCCTAAAGGTGTCATTATGACAAATAAAAATTTCGTAGCTCAATTAACATCTTCTGTTATAGGTCCATCAAGATTACCTATATTAAATATAAATGAGAAAGATACGCATATTTCCTATTTACCCTTAGCACATATATATGAAAGAATAATGATACTTGTATATTTTGCCCAAGGGGTAAGAACAGGTTATTATTCAGGCAATGTTCAAACATTAATTGAAGATATACAAGAATTAAAACCAACTTTATTTATCAGTGTACCTAGATTGTATAATAGAATTCATGAAAGGATCTTTAATTCGTTGAAAAAAAAATCAAGTATAATACAATCCTTGTTTAATAAAGGGGTTGATCACAAGGTAAAGAAATTAAACACAAATGGGATGCCATGGCATTTTGTATGGGATAAATTACTTTTTAACAAAGCAAAAAAAATTTTAGGAGGAAATGTAAGAGCAATGTTAAACGGATCTGCACCTATTAGTGCAGATGTTGTAAAAAAATTAAAGTCAGTTTTTTGTGTTCCTATATTTGAGGGATATGGAATGACTGAAACTTTGGGACCAGCTTTTATTACACATACTACTGATGTAAATGTTGGACATATAGGAGGACCTGTTCCATGTGTTGAGTATAGAGTTGTATCAGTACCTGAAATGAATTATTTAGTTACAGATAATCCTCCAAGGGGTGAAATACATTTAAGAGGACCTGCTGTTTGTAATTTAGGTTATTTTAAATTAGAAAAAGAAACAAATGAGTTAATTGACAAAGATGGATGGATAAGTACAGGTGATATAGTTTCCTTTAGTCAAGATGGTTCAGTTACAATTATAGACAGAAAAAAAAATATTTTTAAATTAGCTCAAGGGGAATATATTGCTGTAGAAAAAGTAGAATCATCATATAAACAATCACTATTTATAAGTCAAATTTTTGTTTTTGGTTATTCATATGAATCTGTTTTGGTATGTGTTATATGTCCTTCTACTGACACAATGGAAATTTGGAAAAATGATAAAAAGTTAAAATTGTCGAATGAAGAAATTTTACAACTTCCTGAGTTTAAAAATGATGTTATTGAAGATTTAACAAAAATTGGAAAAAATGATGGATTAAAAGGATATGAACAGATCAAAGATATTTTTTTTACTCTAGAACCATTTACCATAGAAAACGATCTACTTACACCCACAGGAAAAATTAAGAGACATGCTGCTCATAAGAAGTACAAAGATGAAATAGACAAAATGTATGAGCAACTGAAGAAAGCCTAGAAAGCATATATATGCAAGTGTTGCTTAATGAGTTTGTATTATGCACATATGGTACGTGGCTTATATGTGGAGAAATGGAGAGGGGGAGTCGCAACTTTCTGCTTTAAAATTTCTAGCGCGAAATCCCTGAATAATCCTGGAGTATTACAGCTCAGCACGGTAAGGAAACTGAACTGAAGATGTTAAAGGAGGATGCATTTTATGACGTAAAAGCAGTAGGAGGAGGAAAGAAAAGGTATATCGAGAGAAAAGGAATGTTATCATGCGGTCATATTCCGCATAAAACGAGCACTGATAAGGAATTGCACTACTCCCAGTACCAGAATGAGTATAACATTATCATGCATTGTGTGCGCATAGTGTTTCATTTGGGCCTTGCGTACATGCACATGCATGTAAAGTTAGTGGGATGTACCTATGTTCACATTTTGCTTTCTGTTCCATCTACTTTTGAGGGGCCTTATGTGTGTACCGCAAGTACGAAATTGTTATTGTGTGAAAATTTGCCTCTGCTGTGTTATGTGAAAGCGCCAAAAGAGGGAGTTCGTTCTTTGTGTAAGTGCGCGTATACGTGTGCTTGAGGTGGTGTATTCGCTTGTGTGTCTTGCGTGTACCCGTTTATGCCCCCGTGCCGTATATGCACCTTCTTAAGGAATTTTGCCTGAGCTATCAAAGGTCGATGATACACCATTGCCAAACGATATTTTTTTTTAACAATTTTTTTTAATAATTTGAAAATTTTTTTTTTAAGCATTTCGACACCATAACAGTTTAACAATGTAAAACTTTTTTTTTTTTTAATTTTTAAAAAGCGCAAGGTTAAAAAGTTTTATACACGCAGAATGTTTTTAACGCTTGAAACGGTTGATATGCACATGTTGGAGAGGCAAACACCCATTTGTGTTCGCACTTGTGGAGCACTTATTTAAGGGGAAGTGACATTATGCAGCGTGATAGCCCCAGTAAGATAGGTCATAAATGAATATCCTAAAATGAAAAGGGGGGTAGACTTTTTTTTTTTTTTTGCCCATGCGTAAGTGTGTTACTTCCCCACTTTGTCTTTTTCCGTTATGCAGCGCCATTCCGCGTTTGCATAACCCTTCGCTTTTTATTTCACATGAAATTACACGAAAAGCGAATATGCGAGATAGTAGGATTACATCGGCATAGCGGATGGGTCCTGTATGCTACACCCCAATGTGCAGCATCTTTGTATACGCGGAGCGTATAAACATATATGCGCAAAAGGTGGGTGTCATTTTTACCATGTCCACATCGCTTCTTCGCACTTAACAAGACTTTCACCGTAGAATGTACTCACCACTGCTTTTGAACTATATTTTTTTTCTTTTTTTTTTGCGTTCCCCAATTTGAGTACCATGAAATGTGAAAAAATAGCGGAATATCAATCGTTGCAAAAATGGTGAGCAGGTTGAATTCGTTTGTTTATTTTCGCGGTGTCAAAATTGTGGATAAATGGGCGTACGGGTGAATAAAGAACCGGGAAAAGAAGCATGTGTTGTAGCAGTGGCCGTTCTCCTTAGTGTGCGCATAATATGCATGAACACCTCTGAACATAGGTACACGACCGTGCGTGAGCTCCTGCATGGCGCAAAAGAGGGAAACACAACAATACCTGAGTTCTCATGAGCACGCGTGCCCATTTCGCCTTTTGTGTTTTTTCCTTTTTGGAAATAAAGAGGAAGCAAGAGAGGAAATGCTTCACGCGCATTTTGTAAAGTTGTCCTTTGCAAAGTTGAACTTTTTTTTTTTTTTTTTTTTTTTCACCAGTTTTTGCTTTTTATTTGCCACTACGATTTGATTCCTTGTATTTTTCCCTTCGTCATTACATACGTTTTGTTTATTTTTTCCGCTTTACTTGGTTTTCCACGTTACATAGTTTTCCCCTTTTACCGCTTTTCCGCTTTTCCCCCTTTGCCGCTTTTCCCCCTTTTGCCGCGTTTCCCCTCGACCATTGCCTGTGACAAGTCATCCTTTAAAATGGTCTGCGAAAAGGCATGGCATAATTTTCCGCTGATTTCCACTTGCGCAAAGTGAACTGTTAATTTTTAGGGAATAAAATTGCAAAAGTAGAGGAAGAAGAAGGAGGAGAAGAGGTAAAGACACTTTGATGGAAATACGCACAAAACAGACTGCACAGAAAGAAGTCTCTTGTTCGTGTGAATGGACATTACTTGAGAAAAGGTTAGGATGAAAACCTCGCGACTACGTATAACTGCAGCTTTAGGACGTGATGACAGTGTCCAGGGTAAAAGTAAACGAGTTCAAAACATTCAGGAGAAAGAAAAAGCTAAAAAAAGAAAAAAAGGCCAAGGAGATATAATAACGGAAGAAAACCCAGTAAAAAATGTACCAACGAATGAAGGTATAATTACCGAATGGGGAGTAAGCAGTGTGGACAGATCGAGCTTGGCTGAAAGTGTAGGAAGATCTAGCAGAGCTAGCAATGCGGGAAAGAGATCGACGAAACGGAGGGGCAGATCAGGCAAAGGGAGAGACCGATCGACGAAACGGGAAAGCAGTTTTTCGTCTGGAAGTAGCTACTTTGAAAAAAAAAAAAAAAAAGTTACTAAAAATGACAGTGTAGAAAATGTGAACGTGATAGGACATTTTAGCACGTTAAGCCCCCCTAAGAGGAGGAAAAAAAAAAAAAAAAAATCACTCATTTGAGGAAAAGAAATATAGTAGATATGAATGATAAGAGAACATTGTTGATGTACGAAAGCGTTGAAGAAGAGAAAGAACAGTTGTGTGAAATGAGTTGTTTGGAAGATGTAGACATGAGTACTTTTCATGGTACAACAGGTAAAATTATAAAACTTAGGATGAGAAATTTTTTAAATCATGAAAATTTAGAATTAAGTTTCAATTCATATAAGAATATAATTATTGGTAAAAATGGAAAGGGAAAAAGTGCCATTGCACAGGCAGTTGCTGTAGTTTTAGGGAGACCAGGAAAAGATGCAGGAAGAGATATAAGTCTTGCAAATTACATTAAAGATTATGATCAAAATAAACAAAATTTGACATGTTATATAGAAATATTTTTATCAAATTCAGGAGATAATTCTTTCAAAAGGGATATATACGGAGATGTAATTGTAATAAAACGTATTTTAACATCCCATACAAATAAGTTTTATCTGTACGGTTTACGTACATCTGGTGAGAACACAATGTGTACACCATCATCACTAGTTATACATAACTCGGGAAATAATACACCATGTGATGTATTTTCATCTCGAAAAACTTGTAAAAAATCGTATATAGATAATTATATGAATGTAATAAAACTCAATATAAGAAGTCCTTGTGTGTATTTGGATCAAGAGAAGGGAAAACAGTACTTTAGCAATGTCAGTGAAAAATCGTTATATAATTTTTTTATGAATTCAGTTGGTTTAAATTTAGTAGAAGAAGAAATAGAAAAAGAGAAAGAATTACTTCAACATTGTTGTGATATTATAAAGGAAAAAGAAGAAATGTTATTACCACAGATAGATAATATAAAGAATCTAAAAAATAGAAATGACTTATTAAAGCGTGAATTTCAAAAATTGAAAATTTACGATAATAATTACAAGATTGTTGTATTCTACAGTCTATTAAAATCAACCATACTTTTGTTTAACGAATTCTTAAAAAGTGAACATTTAAAAAATGAACATGTTATTACTAGTATTGAAAATAAAATGAATCATCTAATCAACTTAAGTGATTCTATTAAAGATTACGTAAAATTAATCATTGAAAGGGATACACATGTTTACAATTTAATCATAAAATGTTTAATGAAAATGGAAAAATATAATTCTATGTTACACGATTTAGATACTCTTAAAATAGATTATGTCAAGAAGAAAGAAGATATTGTTACCTATTTAAACACATTTGAAAAGGCAAAAGAAAATAGAAATTTACTGCAAGAACATTTAAATATATATGAAAAACAAATCCAAACGATAAATGATAAAATTGAGTTTGAAGTAAAGAAGGAGAAAGATCTACAAGACGAAATTAATAAGAAAGAAAATTGCATCTACGAAATGGAATATATCTTGAACAAAACACAGAATTCTATAGAAAACATCAGTAAAAAAATTACTTCCATTACTATGCATGCTAACCAAATTGAAAAAATTAAAAATAATCAAATGAAGCAGAAAATGTACATTTACGGTTATGACATTTACGCTGTGCGAAGAGGTATTTTGAAAAACGGTGCACCGACAAACGAGGAGGGGGAGAAGCAGGGGCAGGAGAAGCAAGAGGGGGAGAAGCAGGGGCAGGAGAAGCAGGGGCAGGAGAAGCAGGGGCAGGAGAAGCAGGAGGGGGAGAAGCAGAGGTTGGAGAAGCAGCGGTTGGAGAAGCAGCGGTTGGAGAAGCAGCGGTTGGAAGAAAACAATCCGCATTATGCCCAACAGGGAATCCTTCCTAATTATGCCACAAACGTTAAAATGCTCCCCAGTGGCTGCAACATGTTCAAGTATGAGCCTATAGGACCCGTTGGAGAATACATGACGTTAAGAGGAGGCAGTGTGCAAAATGAGAAGGTGTTATCAATTATTGAGAAGCATCTAGGAGATTTGTTTTACGCATGGCTTGTAGGCTGTTATGAGGACAAAAACAAATTAAGTAATGTACAATTGGAGGGAAGATACAAATTGAACATAATTGTTACAAACGCTTTTCAACATGTAAGAAGAGAAAAGTTGTTGCAAAATATACAGTATCTACTGAACAGGATAAAGGGAAATAGTATTTACTCATTTTTAAATATAGATATCTTGCCAACACCTCTTTTGTTCTATTTACATGATCATTTTAAAATTGCACAAACGTTGATATGTAACGATTCAACAGAACTTCAGGAACTACTTCGAACAAACGATAGGAAGTTAATAAATATTATTTACGTTGTAGATGATTTTATAATGGTACGTGTACTTGCAAATGGAGCATTACACTACCAACCATCAAAAGAGGAATATTACAAAAAATCGATATTCTTAAAAATGTCCAACGAAAGTAATAATAATCCTCAGTCAGAAAAAACACAACAAGTTTCTCCTTTAAATAGGGAAGACACAACAAATGATGAACAGTTACAAGAATTAAATAAAAAAAAAAAAGAAATGAATGAAGAATATTCTGTAACTTCTAAAAAAGTATTATCATACAAAAATATTTTATATAATCTAAACGAATCTTTAAAAAAATGTAAATTTTCTCAAGATGAATTAAAGTATCAATTCAAAAATGTAAATGAACTTGTAAAAAATCATAACAAAATTTTTACCCAACAAATGGACATAGAAATTAACGAAAAAAATAATGATATAGAAAAAATAAACTTTAACATTTTAGAAATTCAAGAATATATCACATTAATTGAAAAAAAAAAAATATATATATCACACCTTATAAAAATACATAAAATGTTAATTTCAACTCATGTTTGTTACCTAGTAAAAATGAAAAAAGAATATTCCATTTTAGTAGATGAATATAATAATTTGAAAGAGGTATTAATTAAATTAGAAAAAGACAAAATGAAAAATGATGAAATTTGTTCCAAAAACAAAAAAAACTTTTTACTTTCGCTCAACAAATTACACACCATTTATTTCGAGTATGTTAATGGCAATTTTTCGCTCACCGATGACCTCGTGAGGAGTCCTTTCTTGGTCCTCAAAGGGCGTCCTTCTAATGTGCCTATAACGAATGTGGCTATTCGGAAGGCAGGACCAAAAGGGGGCGTGGCCGCTAGCACTGGCAGCGGCGACGGTGGTAGGACTGGTGGGAGTGACCTGCGTGGCGACGCCTGCGTGCTGATGTCCATGACGGTTGGAGAAGAGACAGTTAACACGGAGATCCCCCTCTCCTGTCTGAATCCGTTTAACAAACTGTTTGTGCTTTCGAAAAATGATGATGAAGAGAGGCTGCAGAATGGAGAGGATGCTTTTAGAGGGACCTCAAATTGGAGTGGAAAAAGTAGGGAGGAGGATATTAACCATTTGTTGGAAATGGAGGAATGCATCAGACACGTTCTGAGCGACACCATGAGAAGGGAGGGAAAGCCGCAAGAGGGAACTTCTCAAGAGGGAACTTCTCAAAAGGGGGGAACTTCTCAAAAGGAAGGGACGTCGAATGACCTTTTTCAAGATGACCATAGCGATGATGATAGCAAAATGGACGTGGGAAATGCAAAATTCGCAGACTATTTGTGGAAAAAAAGATGTATAAAGAAGAAAGAAATTATAGAATTGTTGAAACTACACGGTTTTAATGAAAAAGACTGTACAGATAATACTATAAAGAATTATTACAACAGTTTGATTGAACAATGTATAAATGAAGAAAAATGTTACCAAGTACAGTTGAGACAAATTGAAGACTTAAAAAATAATTATGATATGCATATATCAAATATAAAATTTCGAAAATTAAAATTTTTAAAAATTCTTAAAAAAACAAAAAAAAAAATTTCTATGCATTTTAAAAATATATTAAAAAAAATGAATAATTATGAAGGTAAAATAGAATTTGATGATCTTAAGAAAAGTTTAAAAGTAATGGTTTCCATTAATCAAGATATGTCCAAAAATATTTTTATGGAAATTAGTTCTCTCTCAGGTGGTGAACGCTCAACAATTCAAATGGCACTTCTTGCGTCTTTTTCCCTTACAGAAATGTCAGCTTTCCATATTTTTGATGAACTTGATGTTTACATGGATGAACTAACCCGCGTGAAAAAGTTAGCTCCTAGGAGGGGAAAGCCATATGCTTCTATAATATCCCTTACGTGGGGGGTATACTGGAATGTCTTCTCCATCCCAAAGAAGTACACTCTACGTGTAATCTCGTACGCAGTTACCCCTGCACAAGTCACTGCACTTTCCCCCTGCACATATACATTGCATTTTTCCCTTTCTCCCCCGCAGCATGCAGCAGTTTTGCGAATTCATTGAACGGAATAATCCAAAACAATATTTCTTCATAACACCTCACATCGAAATTACGGAGCTCTTTCTGGGTAAGCTTGTGTAACCACCTTTGTGCTTATATAGCCTGAAAAAAAATATGAATACACGAATACGTATGTTTATGTTTGTGTTTGTTTTAGTTCGTTTTTGAGGGGAGGGATGGGGTGTATCCTTTTTTCCGTAGATCCACTTCGATGCGTCACTTCGATGTGCCATTTCGATGCGTCACTTCGATGCGTCACTTCCACTGTGTCTCTTCATTGATAATACTCTTCTCGGATTGTCAGTCAAAAAGGGGGATAATGTAAAAAGCTCTTTTTTTTTTTTTTTTTTTTTTTTTTTTCTGTAGAAGATGCCAAAGAAAAGAAAGCAAAAATATTGAGATTGTCCTGAAAAATTGCGTTAAAGATTATCAGGTCTGCTTAGAAGTGAACCCCCTCTGCTGCGAAGTAGTCCCCTTCTGCTTAGAAGAGGATACTTTTTTTTCTTAACAAATTTTCAGTTCACCATTTTTACAAAGTCCCAAGGTTCCATTATTTCTCTGCCGCGGGTTGTTCATTTTTTCGTTATAGTTACCCCTGCGACTTCCTTTTTTTTTTTTTTTTTTTTTTTTTTTTTTTTTTTTTTTTTGTACATGTGAACACATGACGAAAAGTTACTTACAAAAAAGCTTTTCAATTTTACTCTTCCTAAAAAGAGAGTAATATAAACACGAAGCTAGGGAGAAATGGAAAAAAACATATATATGCCACTTTAGTCCCCCTAAAAGAATATAGCAGTTGATGGAAAGAAGTTAAACTGTGATATTTTACCTTTCGGTGTAGTGACGTTCGTTTTTGCTCATTTAAGAAAAAGCAGATATAGAATAATTATCCGTACATACGTGGTAAAAAGAAGGCGAAAAATGGGATGGCATATGTGCACGTAGTTTCAGACCGCGTGTGTGTAGTTCACAATTGCGCCGTGACAGTCGTGACTTATTCGAGACCTGCTCCATAACTCGTAGCAAATTTGGCCTTGTTGGACTTGCAAAAATGACAACGTGGTGGTGAAGCCTACCCCCTGCGTTTGTGTTACTGCACTTGTTACATCTCAAAATTAGCAATCGATGATGTAAATAAAAGTTAAGTAGAAGAATAAAAAAAAAAAAAGAAATGTTTTTTTTCAAACTTAAAAATGAGGCTTATGCCCACGTCTTTTTTTTTTTTTTTTTTTTTTTTTTTTTGCTATGACATGTTAAGATGCTTTCCAAATGAAGAGTCTCAAAACAAATTAAAGAAAATGTTTTATAGAACCAATAAAGGAACTGCAATTAATTTTAAAAGACTTGACGAATAACATTTGAAAGAGAGATAGAGGGATAGAAGGAAAGAAAGAAAGACGAGGGGGGGGGAGGGGAGAGAGAGAGAGAGAGAGAGAAGCACAGTGTGCACATGAGAAGAAACGGGGTATATGAACAAACGGGGTTGAGAACAAATAAGATCTGTGTGCGCATATGGAAATGAGCACATAAACAAATGAACAAAATGGATAGAGAAGGGTAATAAGGGAATATGATTTTCTCCTACATGATAACAGCTGTGTACTTGCGAATGGGTGGAAAGGGGGGTGTTGGGGGTGGGTGGTTACCACATGCACGGGTATACATACACGTTCGTTCGTTAGTGAATTTGCACAGACCAACACATATACGAGAGAATGGAAAATCGTTGTACAATTTGTTGGAAACACTGTTTGGAGATTACTGTAAATAATAACTATTTTTATACGAATTGTCAGAAAAGCTGTAAATGTCCGTGCTATAGGACTGCATAATATTTTTCCCCTGTCTATTGTTATCCCTTTCTAAAGTATAATATGTATTTAAATTAGAGCGACTACTAACTATTTGGGAGTTTTCACAAATTGCTTGATGCATATTTGGATGTATGTTGCCTAAATACTTGGAGATTTCATCGTGATTATGTTGTACATATCGATGTGTACTACTATGTATATGATCATTATAATTTGACATAATATGATCGTTAGAAATGTTTCTCATTCCGTTAAATGTATGTGATCCTTTTAAGAAGTTTGTTGTTTTATTTTGACCTTGGGGCAACTGCAAAGACCGTTTTCTTGAAATTATGGTGGATGTATTTTGTACCATTTCATTATTTTCCTGTGAAAAACGGTTTATTACATTTCGTGCATGCTCTTCTGAAGTACTAATAAAATGTGATCCATAGTTACTACCCATATTTCCAATACTTCCCATGCTTCCACGGTTACACATGCTGCTGATGTGTCCCATACCACCACCACCTCCAATCCCTCCAGAACAGGTAACACCACCAGAACAGGTAACACCACCAGAACAGCTAACTCCTCCAGAACAGGTA
This sequence comes from Plasmodium ovale wallikeri, assembly GCA_900088485.1. Classification (NCBI taxonomy): domain Eukaryota; phylum Apicomplexa; class Aconoidasida; order Haemosporida; family Plasmodiidae; genus Plasmodium; species Plasmodium ovale. The sequence continues at coordinate 27,987 of FLRD01000088.1, read as the reverse complement.
ACTCCTCCAGAACAGGTAACACCACCAGAACAACTAACTCCTCCAGAACAGCTAACTCCTCCAGAACAGACGTTATTAGCAATACTTCCATTATGGGTCATACTAGGTAGATTGCTCATATCAGCAATATTCGCGATAGCATCTGTTGGTGTGTCCCCAATACAGTTACTCCCCATATTGTTAGTACCGTCATACATTGTATCATTTTTTTCATAGTATTCATCATCACTAACATTTTTGTCATTATGAATGTGAGAATTATAGTGAGCTAATGTATTCAATGCCATAACATTAAAAATATTTTCTTTGTAATCATCTGGACAACTGCCAAATTGAGTATAATGTTCTTCTAAACTGGTAGGAGTAGAATTAATTTTACAATCTTCATTATGTATACAATTTTCAAAAATAATTTTAGGGAAATTTATACTGTCATCATCATAACAATTATCACAATTATTTTCTTCTATATTATATATTACATGTTCATTTAAAATAGGAAAGTTTTTACTATTCTTATGATCCCTAGAATTTATATATGTTGAAAAAAATAAAATAAGTTTAAGTTTCGCAATAAGTCCAAGAGCAGCTAAAACATAAAGTCTTTTAAATTTATCTTTTTCTTCTTCTGACATATTTTCGTAATTTTGTAAATTTATTCTCAAGTAAGATAATTGTGATGATATAGCATTAACTAAACCTTCTATAAAAGTTATATTTTTCAACTCAAAAATTATATTTTCACTTATGTTTTGGTAATTCATTGCTTCCATTTCCCAATCTTGAATGAAATTTCCATCAATCTGAGGTATCAATGACTCTTTTAATTTCAACAAAATTTGGATCCTTTCTTTGAAATTTATCAAAGCCATTTCTCTGCGATGTTCAGGCGGTTCAGGCGGTTCAGGCAGTTCAGGCGATTCAGGCAGTTCAGGCGGTTCAGGCAGTTCAGGCGGTTCAGGCAGTTCAGGCGGTTCAGGCAGTTCAGACAGTTCAGGCAGTTCAGGCAGTTCAGACAGTTCAGGCAGTTCAGACAGTTCAGGCAGTTCAGGCAGTTCAGGCAGCTCCGGCGGTGGTCTCTAGGTCGCTACACCGCTACGCGGGGTTTATACTGATTGTTCTTCGTGTACTCCTTCCGCAGGTTGCAATATATGTGACAGAAACAATTTGCGCAGAGAGACGCACTTGGAAGAATTTAAAGATGGGGTGCAATGTGCGTAACCTGTACGTATTTAAACACACAAGATGGTCGTGGAACCCTAAATATTATATGGTTGTAGTTGTTCTACGGTACATTGGAACATCGGTGCAACAACGCAACGGCGTGGTGACACAGAAGTGTAATAGCATTGCGTCTACATGAACACGTATTTACATACACATGAACGATTGCGCTTGTTCGTTCTCTATCCCTTTTCTCCCTTTAACTCTTTTTTCTCGAAAAAAGGTAAAAGGCAAATCCAAATATATAACAAATGGCACAAACCATCACAAAAATAATATGTTAAAAATGATTATAAAAACCAAGTCACAAAAAAAAAAATGAGCATATAGAAACGAATTAAGCACAAATATTACGTGGTTTAAAATGTTTGTGTGGGGGAAAATAAGCATGGGAAAACAATATGAATTTTAACCATATTAAGTGACAAAAAAAAAAAAAAATAATAATAATAAAAAAATGAAATAAAATGAAATGAAATAAAATAAAAAAAGGAGGAACAGGTAGTGTAAACATAAAAAAGAAGGGAAAAAAAGGGTAAGGAAAATAAGAAGGAAATATTACCTAAAAGAGAAGGCGTAAAAAAAAAAAAAAAAAAAAAAAATGGGTAGGGAGGATGAGCAGGAAGAAAAAGTGGAAGAGGTGGGGAAATTGCAATGAAAGGGAAGCACTGAGGTAAATATAGGAAGAAAAGGTGATATGCAAAATCTATGCCAAAATATACAGTATTAAAATGGTGTCAAAATAAATGGTAAAACATATAAAAACGTGGAAGGCAAAAAAGAAAAAAAGAAAAAAAAAATTAAAGATTTATGACACTATGTTATGGTAACGTAAGTGTAGAGAAAATGAAAAAGAAAAAAATATATATACGTACACGCACGCACAAATGCGTATACATATATACGTATACATATATGTACGCATAAATATAACGTCATAGTACTGAAAAACGCGAAAAAGGTGTACAAGGAAAAAAAAAAAAAAAAAAAAAAAAAAAAAAATTGTCCCCCTTATAAAAGATCACTCGAAACGACATTTCCCGCACTGCACATGATTCCCATTTTGAGGTTTTTCTTTTTCCTAAAGTAGTAAAGTTAAAACTGTTAACGTGGACGAAGGTGTACACGTGCGAACGAACGTGCACGTTTACACTATCGTGCATATATATATTCACGCTTTCATGTACATGCACCAGGTAGATATATATGTGGTTTTGGAGATTCGCCATGTTTCCAGCAGTGACCCTTTTTATATGACATTATATAAGCAACCTCCTGAAATGCGAAATTTTTGACAAAGCCATTTCATCTTTTTTTACTCTTCTTTTTGTTGTCCTCCTCTCTGACACGCTTCCTCTAAAAAATGAGCCATTCCGTTAAAAAAAATTCTTCGTCCTTTTTTACAAGTGTGCATGTATACACACTTGGGGTAGAAATTCCCCATTATAATGGGGTCCTTAAAGCGTAATGTCATCGCTAAGTTTTGTATGAACATCATGTTTTATTCCACTTTTGCGTTACTTTAAAATTTTTCTTATCGCATAAACGTTCGATCGGAACATTCACAAACTCTTTATGCACTTGTGCCATTTACCCTTTCTACATTTTGCTACGCCTCCCCCCCTCCCCAGGGTTAAATGTAACAAAACCACTTTTCATGCAGAAAGGGGTGAAAGGAAAAAAAGATAAATCTTTTCTCATAATGAAAAGCTTAAAAAATAAAAATATAATACTAATCTCGAAATGGAAAGGGAGAAAATAGTGGCACATGTACATTTTTCTCAAAGTATTCACCTTTTTAACCATGTTCTAAAACACTGAAGGTAAACATACCGTGAAAGAATTTTCCCGCAGCGAAAACTCGTATACCACTCTACTCATATTGTAATATCCTCCCCAAGTGTAAGTGTAGCAGTGCGTATACACATTTACCCACGTTAATAGGCAGATAAGCTCGTGTTTCTTCTCTTTTGACCCATTCCAAAAACCGAGACCGTTGTGTAACACAGTAGCAATATAACGTTTGGAAAAACAGTTTTAACAAATGTGGGGACATGTCAATGAAGGAATCAGCGCATAGACTAGTGTTTACACGCATGTGTCCATCCATTTGTTATTCATTTCGTACACAAATAGCCAAGTGTTAATTGCTTACCGGATGTGAAATTAGGAGGATGCTCTGGTAAACTCGTAAATGTGTAAGCATAGGTGCACCGTTTAAAGGAAGGAAAATCAATGCATCAAAAAAAAAAAAAAAAAAAAAAAAAAAAAAAAAAAAAAAAAAAAAGAGAGAGAGAGAGAGGCCATTTATTACGTGCAATGAGAGATGTAAAGGAAAAAAGATAGTTGCAATCTGCGTGTTAACATAAGATGACTCTAAAATGGTGATATTGGCTTTAATCCAGTTGCTTCCCCTTATCCGTTTCAATTATGCTTTTTTTTTCACGTTTCCGAATTTGATTTGTCGTATTAAAAAAAAAAAAAAAAGGGATGATGACTCAAACTTCTCTTCCCTCTCCAAGTTTCGAATAAAAATACTTAGGGTAGAAAATGAAAATGCCTCTTTCGCCTTATGCGTCATTCATTCATCCCGTCAGCTCAGCGTGCCAAATGCCTCTTCCACAACAGTCCCTTTACTGTGCACCCCGTTAATGGGAAAAGTGGTTTCTTTCGTTATTCCCTCAACCCCCCGTTTCCTATTCCTCTTTATTTATCACCATTTTTCCAATTTACAAAAATTTCTCTCCTTTCTCCTGCGAAAAGCGCACAATCATCACGAAATGCGAGAAAAAAAAAGAAAAAAAAAAAAAAAAAAAAGCAGTTCTACTTTTTGACCTATTGAAGGATGCCATTTTGGCATGTTTCCCTTTGCATAAGCATTTCCCCTTGGCTAAGTGGCCATGTGCGCAAATAATTATGCAGTGAATTTATGGAGATCATGCAGAAGAATATCAATTTAGGTGTTATTTTTGCAGACAAATTCAAGTGAGCCTATATATCATATATCGGTATGCATGTGAAGATAAGAACATGGTAATGAAGAATCATGCTGTAAGTTATAACGAGTTAGGAAAAGTTAACCACGTGAAAGTGGCACTAGATTAATGTACATGTGTATATGCTTTTTTCTCCATCTGTCATTGTACCATCCCATCCCTGCTTTTTTTTTTTTTTTTTTTTTTTTTTTCCCCATTTGAGCCGCACCGAAAAGTATATGCTCTTCTAAAAGTACCTCATTTTTCAGTGGGAAGTAAAAGGAAAACAAGTACAGTACAAGTTTTACACATTATTCTCTGTTTAGCCATAACAGGGTATCTTTTCTTCTAAATATCCTCTTCCCCTTTCTCCATATCTTGACAATATCCCTCAACATCTTTCTGCACATTGTATTATTTAAACGTATGAAAAGATAAGGATGGGAAATGGTAAGAGATATATTCCAAATGATATATTGAACGAATTTGAAGAAAATGATAATAACATTATTTTGATAAAGAGAAAAATAAATGAATATGGTTTTAAGTTAAATAGCGAAATAGAGAAACATTCAAACAAGTCTATATATTGTGGATTGTGTGGTATTATCTATATGGACATTATACTTTACGAATGTAATGATGATTATACATACTTAGAGTTAGGAAATAATATAATAAAAAGTTTGTATAATTATAAAAATAAGAATGGTATAAGTTTTCTTGAAGGTATTACAGGTATATATAGTGTATCTAGTATTGTACATTATTATTTAGGGAATAGGAAAAGTATGAATAGCAGTTTAGAATCATTAATTAAGCACTTAAAAGAAAATAAAGATGAACTAAGATCAGTTAACAGTGAATGTGAATTATTATATGGTAAATGTGGATATTTATATTCTCTATTATTTTGTAGGAATATATGGTTTAAATCAAAATATAAAAATGCTATTTTAAAAAATTTATATATTATTATGTGTTCTATATTTGAATATGGCTTAGTTAATGGTTCTACTATGCATGATATTACTTCACTTACTTTATATTTTGAATGGCATAGACATATATACTTAGGTGCTGCACATGGATATGCAGGAATATTTCTTATACTGTATAAACTTATTATTTTTTTTTTATCCAATTTGAGAGATTTATCTATAGCTTTAATTACATCTGGTTCAAATAAAAATACATATGATATAAATGAAGACGACATTGAAAAATGTAAAAATAGTACTTTAGTAAAAATAATGGAATATTTTCAATTAATATACAAAGGAACAGATGAAATATTAGATCAGTACATGACAGATGAATTTAATATCTACTCATCTGTTAAAAAAGATAAAACACAAAAAAAAAATGATTCTCTAGTTCAATGGTGTCATGGTAACATAGGATTTGTCATTTTACTCCTTGAATTATTAAAATGGAAAGATGTACCATCTTATTTTAAAAATAAATATAACAAACAATATGTTGAAAATATGGGTCTATTAATTTGGGAAAAAGGATTATTATGTAAAGGATTAGGATTATGTCATGGTATATCAGGTAATGGTATTGTTTTTTTATATCTTTACAATTTTACAAATGATAAAAATTGGTACATTAAAGCATTGAAATATGCCCTTTTTTCAATTAAGTATTTTGACAAATTTTATAACGTTCCTGATAGACCCAACTCTTTATTCGAGGGATATGCTGGTCTTGTTGTTTTTCTTTGCTTCGTTTTGAAACCTCACTTAACTTACTTTCCTGCTTATGATCTACCACCCTGCTAACATGAAAAAGGAACACTTCAAAGGGTCCTCTGCAAAGGCGCACCCACTGTTTTTTTGCCACTACTTTTAGCATAAAAAAAATGACCACATGCGCGGTTATGTTGTAAATGGGGAGGAGGCGAAACGGGGAGGAGGCGAAGCGGGAAAGAGGCGAAACGGAAAAGAGGCGAAACGGAAAAGAGGCGAAACGGGGAGGAGGCGGAACGGGAATGAGGCGAAACGGGAATGAGGCGAAACGGGAATGAGGCGAAACGGGAATGAGGCGAAACGGGAAAATTAATACATGGGAAGCTTTACATTATGGAAGAAGCGATATCATGAAACGTAACTAAACTGTGATGAACACGGAAGCTGCCGTGGCTGGCTGCGTCGCGTCAGGACAAACAAAAGGAGGGTATTTTTTCTCCCCTTTCCCCTTTCCCCCTTCCCCATTTTTTTCGTGTTAAAGACTCATACAACTTGAAAATATGGAACTAACATCCCTTTTTTGCTAAGTTATGGCAAAACTTTTCCTTTTTTTTTTTTTAACCAAACAGCGAACCTTTTACATGGCTCCTATGAATATACATATATGTACACACACATGCACATACACATGCACATACATATGCACATACACATGCACATACACATGCACATACACATGCACATACACATGCACATGCACAGACACATGCACAGACACATGCACAGACACATGCACAGACACATGCACAGACACATGCACAGACACATGCACAGACACGCATGTAATTTTCCCAAAGGGGTACCAAATTGTAAACAACGCAGGTCATTTGGGTATGTCCCTTTTCCGTTCTTACCGTCCCACCCCCAACTTGTGCATAAACGCGTTAAGGTGCCCATGGCACATAATTAAATTTTACTCTATGTAAAAACGTTCTTAACCTGTTTGGCTTTTACCACTTCTGCGCGGCATTGATAAGGCGGAAATTCTACTAGGCTTACTTGCAAAGTGCACTAAAGGAACTTTCCATTTCTAAGAGCTCTTCTCGCGCTGAAGCTCCGTCCACAAATAGGAAAATATGCACACACATACACAAGCACGCAATTAGGAATTGCGAGCTGGGGAGAGACATGCCACTGCGCCGGCATTTTCACTGCACAAAACTGAAGAGGCTCCCTCTCGTCGGTAAAGTTTTAGGTAGAAGCATTCGAGACTTCCGTTTGCCCCCGCGACGGATAGATACACGCCGAAACGGGTTAATTCCCTTCCTCTGACGAGTTTACTTATGCTATTTCGCGCCAGCTCGCTGTCCTCTTCTCCAGATGCGTCCACCAGGGCGTTCCTTGCATGCTCCTTCTTTCTAATTACAAAAGCACTCGCGCAGGAAACATCATAGACGGCCATTTTAATTCTCTCTACCCTGTCCAGTTTTATACCTCCATTTTTCTCATTCCTGAGTCTCCACACGCATATGCACTGATCCCATGACACGCTCAATAAAAAGTGGGAGAAGGAGAGGATCGATCTGATGGAAGATATGTGAGCATTTGGAAAGTTCGCGTTTTGAACAATTAAAAGGATCACCCTGTCACGGTCACCTGCAGATCTATATACATCCCCATCGTAGTAGCATCTATCGGCATCTCCACTGTGGTGGCACCCACCTTCTATTTCTCCCCTCTCGCTCTCCCCACTTGATGCAAAACATACCTTGCAGACGAGGATGTTTATAGCCTGGTCGTCCCCGCATGTATACACATGCAGAAATTTTCCTTTCGCTCGAGTACATAATTTATTTATACCACTTTGATGTACCTTCACCCTTTTCAAGAAGGTCAATTTTGTATCAAAATTGTAAAACTCTATTTTACCACAGTTCATTCCGCAACACAAGATATTCAGTCTTGTCCCATCCTCCCTCTTATTTTTAAATGCAAAAGAGTGTTCACCTATTATACGTGAGGTGTGGTCTCTTCCATTTCGCAATTCTGTGCCATTTTCGCTTGCGCGGGGTGGTGCAAAATGAGACGTGTGCAAGGGGAGCTCCATCCCGCCATTACCGTTTATCCGTTTCTGCTGCGTCTCCCACTGCTGCGTCTCCCCCTGCTGCGTCTCCCCCGGCTGCTTCTCCCACTGCTGCTTCTCCCGCTGTTGCGTCTCCCACTGCTGCTTCTCCCGCTGTTGCGTCTCCCACTGCTGCTTCTCCCACTGTTGCGTCTCCCCCTGCTGCTTCTCCCACTGCTGCTTCTCCCACTGTTGCGTCTCCCCCTGCTGCTTCTCCCCTTTCCTTCCATCGGATGTACACTGGGAGACGCGGTAGCGGAGAAACAAATTAGTTAGAGCAACAGACAAAATGGTGCTATTTCGGATGTAGGAAGATAGGAGACGAGCAGGTTGTACAATTTTTGAAAAAATAATATTATTATAGATTACAAACTCGTAAACCCCGGAATAGTGAAACATATGACCGATAGAAGTACCCATAAAAATATCAATTCTAATGATGTACTTATTTGTTGTGTTAAGAAGGATGTCATATTTTCCATCTACACATAGATATCTTATGTTACTTGAAAAATTTTGCACTTTTAATTTTTCTATGTGATATACAATAGGTACTTTTTCAGTGTCTATAAATATGTAAAAAACATGAACAGAATTTTTTGCCCCTACACTTGTTATAATTTTCAATTGGTTCAACAAATTTAAAGTATTTTTTAAAAAGCACATGTAAAAAATAGGTTCACTGTGATTATAAATTGTCTGTACTATATTCATTCTTCTACATAATTTTTTTCTTTTCTTTTCATTTTGATATATTTTCCTAGTAAACTTTTTTTCGTATTGAAATCCGTGTACTAATATTTTTTCTTTCTTACATTGGCATGAATCATCACTAAAGCAGTGATTTGTACAAGGTACTCTTCTATCTTTGTTTTTACTCTTCGTAGTAGCCTTTCTACCTTTTTTATCTTTGGAAAATCTCTCTAAATGGATCATCTTTATAGTACCGTCTTCTGAGCAAGTGAGGATGTACCTACTGTTCACCCACAGTACAGATGAAACGGTTTTTGTGTGAAATCCCCCGTTGATGTAGGTTTGCTGATATGGTAAGGTGTGATGTTGTTCTGTGTGCTTCCCCGTGTGGTATGTACCATTATATTCGCTTAGGTGCAATTTTTTAAAATAGAAGTAGATGTTCTTTTCCTTGCAGAAGCAGAATGATACAGTTTTGGTAAAATCTTTTGAGGTGTTCATATAAATACTGAGTGGTCTTCTAAACCCTCCGCATTCGACAGATAGATATTCCACCTTGTTCTTTAGGTCATACAGAACAAATTTCTTCTCCTTAAAGCAACAAATAAATACTCTGTGAGGATCATAATGCGATTTTATGCACGCCATTTCGTTTCCTTCATGTGTCCATCTTATCCCATGTATGTCATATCCCTCCTTATCGTTACTCCCCACTGGAAGTAACTTATAAATAGAAGAATAGTATGAGACTTTAATTAGGCATAACCTATGAAGAGTATACATATTATATGCATCTTTATATAGATGGTATTTTATTATATTTCCATTTTGTCCACATGAGTATATGAATCCATCTACAATTTTTATATCAAAAACTTTTCTATTATTATGAACACGAAGCTTTTCTTTAGATTTTACACAAGTTTCTTTCAAATGGTAATCAATTCTATCTTCCTTTACTTCAATAGGTATGTTAATGTTCATAATAAAAATACAACCATACTCATCTCCAACTAATACTAATATATGTAATTTTTTTTTTTTTTGTCGCATAATATAATTTACTGATATTATCTTAGACTTTTTATTTTTCACATCTATGTCTGTTTTTAACACTTTGCTTATCATTATTTGGTTACTTGTTTTTTGTTCACTAAGCAGTTGCACATCTCCTGTGTGATCAAATATAAGCATAAGGAAGTCATAAACGGGGATAGTTTCCCCTTCGTCCTCTTTGCAATTATCCTTTTCATCGTGACTGTACACAATTTGGTAAAAATATGGCTCTGTCTTCGGTACCTCACCATGGTCCTTCGGGGAGTTTCTGCCGTTTTCACATTTTACATTTTCCGCTGCTTCTTTCTTTACATATACATGCAAAACGCCACATACATGTTTGCTCCTGTGTTTCGGCCCAGAGATGGATACTATCTTTCCGTAACTAACTTTGGATAGTGGAATTAGGCACATTTCGCTCACTCGGTGGGGAAAACATTTCACATACTTCAACGCTACAGCAGTAGGATGCTTCTCAGCATATTCCTTTATGCATTTTTCACCTTTTACCAAAAGGAAACAGCAGAAGCCATTACTGAATCCAAGGCAGATGTAATGCAGCCCAAAAAAGGTTAAGCACGTCAATAAGTAATCTTTCTTCTCTTCTTCGTATATCAAAGCGATTTTTACAGTTTTTCCCCTTGTCTTTAAAATGTATATGCGGCCAAAATTGGTAAAAACAATTACGTCGTATAAATTTACATGATGAACTGACCTAATCCAGTCATTATTTTTTTTCAGTATCTCACTCATTTGATCAACGAGGAAACTTAACACGTCTTCAGTTCCTACTATCTCTTTCGCCCAAACCTGCTTATAAGAGTATGTATCGCTCACAAGAGAGCTTTGAGTTCTGTTCCCTAAAGCGTAAATTTCGCCTCGGACTTCGCTTCGGACTTGGCTGCGAACCTTGCATGTTCCATTGACGCAGTCGATATGCGTTCTGTTTTCCTCCTCTGCTGGTAATTCCTCACGTTTTCCCACCATGGAGGTACTTTCATCAGGGTGTGCAACCAAAAATTTCTCCTCTGCGTATGGCATTCCGCTATTTATAGATCGAACATGCACAGTGCCATTGTCAGAGCCGGAAATTATTACGCCGAGATGTGGATGGAAGCAGATGCATCTAACGGAGCTTCCATTATTGTTAGAATATGACAAGTATACATTATTCTCCTTCCCCTTTTCATACACATTACAGTTGGAATCCTCACTGCATGTGAAGAAAAAAACGCGTTTGTTAAGCACTCCCATATCTATATCCCACACTCTGGCATCATGTCCAGCAAGCACCTTAAAAATTTTGTAGTAAAAAAAAATGCTTTTTTTTCCGCCTCTACACATTGCATATGTAACTTTGCGTTCATTGCCCCCTATTTCTTTGTAATGACTTTTTGATATTTTCCCTTCCCTGACCCAAATTCTTCCTTCTCTATCATCGGAAACGGAACCAATGTATTTGCACTTTTTGAAAAATTTGACCTTAAATATGATCCCCCTATGTCCACTTAACTGTTGCACGTAATTCACAGGAATAATTCTCTTTTTCTTTCCTTCATCAAAGGTTATTTTTTTTTTTTTAATTTTTAGTGTCCAAAGAAGAATTTTGTTGAAAGGTGTGCCACCAGCCACATAAACAGTGTATGCATTCTTTTTTCCTTTAACGTAAACATCAGCACTGTATAGTAAATGTATGCCAATAAATTTGTACTTACACGTGGAAAGACCTTTGTACATATTTAACAGGACAACACTTCCATTGCTTAGACAGAGAAGAACTGTGTTTTCCCATTTTTTCTTCCTCCTCTTTATCATCCTCCTCTTTGTATCATATGTCTGCAATGCAGAAGTCAATTCATGCTTTGTTATCTCATGTGGATGTACAAATTTAGCACGTAGTATCCATTTATTTATACAATATTTTGATACTAGTTTGATCCCACATCTGTTCTGGCATTTTATGTGTATCAAATAAAAGTAAATCTTATGTACACCATGGGCAACTAAGAATCCTGTTTTCTCTGAACTTTTTCTATAGGCCAAACCATATATGTTGCTACTAGTCGATATTACCAATTCTAACACTGTATTTGTATTGACAATGTTTACTATTTTTAAAACATTTCCAAACGAGATGCAAATTAGGGAATTGTTGAGAATGCATATAGCCTTAACTCCATGATTAACGCATAGCCTTTTGCAAACGTTCATTTTGTCCTTTTTTTTTTTTTTTTTTTTTTTTTCTCCTCAGTTTGTTCTCACTTAATCACTTTCTTTTCTTATCAATACGATTGGTACTCTGCGGTGGTTTTCCCTTATAGGGATTTCCCCGCGTTTGCAAGTGACTTTGACGCTGTGTTGAAGCAGCCTTGACGTTGTTCGGGAACAGCGTTGTCACTGTTTAGAAGCGATTTCTGAAACTCCTACGCAACTTCATAACGTTTCATGAAGTTGCCGTGAAGCTCCTACAAAACCTTTTACCTCTTACCTCTTACCTTTCACCTTTCACCTTCCACCTTCCACGAAGTGACCATGAGTTGCGCTTAAAAGTTAGCCCTCCCCATGAATCTCTACATTAGTCACAACGGCTGACTAGGCTGTTATATATGTTTTGTGAAAAGGGGAACAGTGTTAATTTGGGAAATTTTAACCATGCTTGCAAGAGGGGAAAACAAATACACGAGTGTACATATATAGCATATTCATACATGTTCTTACGTAAACTCGTGGAAACTCCTTCGATGTGGCCACAATTGCTATCGCAAAATTTGTGCTCATATATATGGCGACCGAGGCGAAACAAATGTATCTGAACCTACATATGGAGTTGCGAAGCCGCAAAATAACCTTTTTTTTACCTAAGAAGCCATACCTCCAATCTGCTTAAAATGTATAGTTCTTTTTTTTTTTTTTTTTTTTATTTTAAGCTGGGATGTATTCACTCCTCCTTTAGCAATTTTATGTTTTCCTTTTTTTTTTTTTTTTTTCAATTTTTCCTGCATTTAATATACATTTCTATGTATATTTAAAAAAAAAAAAAAGGGGAAATATTTTGCGATTTGGGGAAAACCATAACCAGCAACGCTTTGCTTGATAACATGAGCAACTATTCAAAATGAACGTCGGTCGCATGGGATTACTAAAAATGGAATCCTCATTCACGATATTTTTTAACACAAAATTAACAAAAAGGAAATGGGGCTCGCGCTAGTTGGTGTGTCCGACCTCATATCGGCACCCACAAACGTAATGGGCAGCGCTTTGGTTGGGGAGCCCAACTATAGTCCACTCTTGAGATAGTGGATGAGAATGCTAGCAGCCACAAATACATTTAACGAATTTGTCATCTCATGCATGGGCAAGCTAATTCTGCGAAGGGGAAAAAGGGGTTGTAAATGAGAGATAGTAATGAAAAAAAATGTAAATATCGCGGAAAAGTGCCACGATGGACTGAAGCAACTGTAGCAGAAATGGGGAGTGGACTTTTGTCGATTTACGGTTTAGCGAAGGTTAGGACATCATCGTGAGGACCTGTAGATTCGTTTCCTAGGATGAGGCATATTCCCTTTTGGATGGAATTTTTTAAGACGTTGTGGGGATTTATACCATTGGTATGGGCTACTATTGGGAGTAAATTTTGTTCCTTGCAGAAATCTTTTAACTGTGTATATGATCCAACAATATGAGGGATTTTAAAATGGGATCCTTTTGTTATCTCAATAACTTTGTGGTTAAATGGGTCTACAGTATTGTAAATATAAAAGATACAATCAATATTCATCGAATAAGCTACGTTTAATATATTACCTAAGTTATTTGCATATCTTATTTTATCTAAAGCTAAGAGAAATTTTATATGTTCTACTTTTTTTGGTGTAGATGGAATTTTTAATACAGCTATAGAATCACATTTTGTTTCTTTTTTAACTTTTAATGAATCATGGAAAATATAATTTAGTATATCATTATTTATGTAATATAACTTTTTACATCTATCTTGAAAATGATATAATATATTTTTACTATTTGATAAAATAGCCTCAAATAATAGGTCATTATTTTTTGACAATTCTAATATAGTTTTCGAACCTTTAACAAAAAATGAGTTTTTTTTTTTTCTATAATTACTTTTTTTTCTCAACCGTATTACATATTTCATCATTTTTGATCTCTTTGAAATGGGTAAAAATTGTTCCATATTTGCACCACTGCTTTTCTGTCTGCACTCGCTAGTTCTTTCCTCTTCCCACTGGTTTGACTTGACTCTACCTCCTTCGTCCAGGTTCATCCAGTGGGGTATAAACAAATCCCCCCCCCGGTTACCACTGTCGCTACTGAGCCCACTGTTGCCACTGTTGCCACTGACGTCACTGTCGCTACTGACACCACTATCACTGTACGTGGCTGCTGAAGAACTTCCCCTTTTCCCCAAAACAGGGGAATTTCGGTGAACGGGTAAAAAGGACCCTAAAAAAATGTTCTTGTCAGTTACATATTTCCTTATTACACTCACCAAACGATACATTTTTATTTTCAGTCGTACTGGAAGATATGTCGTTTATTAGAGGAACCATTTTTTAGCTTCTTCCCAGATTATCGTAAAAAAAAAAAAAAAAAAAAAAACTAATTTGCCGTTTTTCCAAAAGTTGCTCTGTTTAACAATTTTTAATTTATAACTTCAAAAAAAAAAAAAATAAAATAAAATAAAATATAATAATTAATTACACATAATTTATAATACTGGTATATTAAGCAAAAAGGTCACATAGCAATTTGGAGCACGAAATGAAAAATTAAATCTAAGCCCTTTGCTGGTATTTTCTATTACATTCGAATAGTGTCTTATGTCGCCGTAATACAGATAACTATGCTTCCAAAGAACAATTATTGTAAGGAAAAAATATTTGAAGCGACATGGGCAAAAAAAGAAGGAAGAGGCAGTGGCGGTCATTAAAAAGTTCTATGCGGAAAATTAATAGAGACCTATGCAAATTATTTTTCCATAGTGGTAAAATATGCATATATATGTTCACTTAAATGCGTTGCAAGGGGTGAAGCTTCTAGTGAGGGTCGACTTGAATAAACACGACATGACTTGCTAATATTTAAAAATGAGGGCAGGACAAATTGTAAAAAATAGCTAACTGGAAGTTACAATTTGGGGAAGCACCAAATATAGTGAGATTTCTTTTTCTTTTTTTTCCCCCACTTTTCCTTAACTTTTGCCAAATGGTAAAATTAAATTTAAGTAGGGAAAAATTAATTTTTTTCTTTTTTTCTTTTTTTTTTTTTGCCATTCCTTCGCTAGAGCGCTTATTCTTTCCTTCGCATTTTACTGTAATAAACATGAAAGAGGGGCGAATAATACTTATCTAAGGAAGTGAGGGAGATAAACACATATTTGCGCTTTTTTCCAACGTCAGAAATGTTACTTCTTAAATGCTTCCTGCTCCTTTTGGTAATTAGCTTAAAACGCATTTTTGCATTGAAATTGAACACACACCAGCTAAGTTTTTTTTTTTTACATATACCAATAAGTAAGCAAAGCAGTTGTAACAGCACTTGTAAAGATAAGAGAGCCTTTTCACTATATGGCGTTCCAAAAAAAAAGAGCTCTCACAGGCGGACGAGACGAAGAAAAGTGGCATGGATGAGAAAAAACCCAGCGAAGTTATACAGGGTAAGTGTTGCTTCCCAACGATGTTGCCGTTACGAGGTGCATACGTTAGGAGGAAACTAGTACTTACACCTACATGCATATATTGGTGTGTCGTGTGTGACCATTGCATGTGCACTAATACCAAGTGAACGTGTTGTAGCATTAAGTAGTTCTGGTAACCCTCATAGCCCTTTTTAAAGCGCTTCGTGCGCTTTTTAATTTATGGTTACACTGTTTAATCGGTATACGTGCAACGCACACTTAGTAAGTAACATATCTCGTAGATGTACTTACTTGGAAACGACGTTAATATAAAATTTGCGTAGACAGAAAACGTAATGCATACCCAAGCTACTCGTATTCAAATTGTGCATTGCGCAACTTGCGGAGAATAAGAAAAAAGAAAGACAAACATATCAAAGTGCTTATTGCAAAGAAACATATAATTTTTTTCCCATTGAAAAGATATAAAATAATTCATGCACAAAATAGTAGTTAAAATGTAAAGCCTAAATAGGTGCATTTTTAATGCCCCTTTTTTGTTTATTATTTTTTTTTTTTTTATTCTGCCTTGTATCCATACATACCACGTACGTACAAGCCATTCCTTTGCACACATAAAAATGTGCTGAATGGTGTTTAATTTGTGAAAAAAAAAGTGAACATGCGATATTTTTGTAGCACTCGTGGGGTTAAAAATGATTTAAGTTAATTGGTTTCTGTTTTTTTTTTTTCTTTTGTTTTACATTTACGTTATGAATGAATATTAGGGAAGTATTACAGTCATATTGAGGATTTTTTTTGTCACACGTGTGTGCATGTATATAATGTGTATACATATCCATGTGCACATATTTATTTACTTTGCTTTTCTTGCTTCTTATTTTCAGACGAGTGCCTACGACATTGATGAAATAATGAGGTACACTGACAGAAAACTCACAGCGCATTACACAACGAGGGATAGTTGGTTAAATCTACCATCCACAACCCTAATAAATGATTTTTTTCTGTTTAGAGAAATACGAAATTGAAAATGGAAAAAGGGGGTTTCCAAAATACCTCAGTATTTCAAATTAAATGTGTACCCATGTATATATGTGTAGAATTATTTTGTAAGAAAATTAGTGTAGGCGTACAATTTTTTTTTTTTCTTTTTTTTTGCGCTTTTACAAAATTGCAAGTGAATATGTAAGCTTACAAATATTTTTTTTTTTTTTTCGAAGTAATGATTTTTTCAAAATTTGGTTAAAACATTTGAAAATATAGTAATAAATTGCCAAGGGAAATTAAAAAGAAAAAAAAAAAAAAAATGAATTAGCGAACGTACGAATGAACATTTAATAATATACGATGAAAAAGGCAAAAAAACGCATTTACTACAAATAGTTTGTAACGTGTTCTATATGTTGTTTTTCCAATTTTTTTTTTTTTTTTCCTGACTCATTAACTAGTAATACTTAAATTTAAAAACAGCTATTTTTGCGTGCGTTATGTTTTTTTTTTTTTTTTTTTTTTTTTTTTAATTTTACATGTACAATTCATTTGAAATGCGGCTAAACAGCTGTTGATTTAGATGTGTGCACGAATAAACTGTTTACAACACTTTTTTAAAAGTTTCTTAATTTTCTTTTTTATTTTATTATACTTTTTCTGAAATGTATATAATCGTACAGTAAATATTACGAATATGTGTATATTATTAATATGCGAACGTGCGAACGTGCAAACATGCGAATGTGCGAACGTGCAAACGTGCGAACGTGCGAACGTGCGAACATGTGAATATGCGAATATGTGTATGTAGAAATGTATATATATAGATATGTGTATATATAAATATGTGTTTATATAAATATGTGTATATATAAATGTGTATATATAAATATGTGTACATATAAATATGTGTATTATAAATATGTGTATATATAAATGTGTATATATAAATATTTACTTACCTATATGTAATTTTAAAAAATCAATCGTTTAAAAAAAGCTGTTTGGTGATTTTTGTTAATGATTTTTTTTTTTTTTTTTTTTTTTTCTTAATATCTTTTTCCTGAAAAAAATAGAACAGGTCCTCGTTTTTCATAATATTTATGAACAGTTCATATTTTCACAAAATGATATTTTTCCGTTAAAGTATTTTAAGTTGTATATTTTTTATACTGATTTGAAAAAAAAGGAGCAACCTTTTATCACCTTATCTTATACTCGGACTTGCAGAAACGTATTTATGTGTACGTGTGTGAAGGGCGTATATTGTTTCGTTTTTTCTTTTAGCATTTTAAGCGTAATAAATGGTAAAATTTTGCGAATGCGCTCTGCTGATTCGGTTTTTTTTTTTTTTTTTTTTCCTTTTTTCTTTTAACGCTTATCTTGTACCTTTTTTTGTAAACGACTGCATAAAATAAATTTTTTCAGCTTAGTTTTTAAGCATTAACCATATTTTACAATTCTACGACATTACATCTTTCTTTTAAATTTACAACATCCACCGCGTGATCTATGCACGTGAAGAGAACAGCTTAAGGGGAAAACTGAACCTGCTTGTTGCATATAAGTATATATATATATATACATATATATGGGAATTTTTTTTTTGCACAAATTTTGATTCAATTTACACCAATATTAGTACCCTTGGGGAAGTTTACGTCCATCCATATTAAAGAGTTTTCTTGATCCAAGTTTCCATAGCAAAGTATAAAATAAGTTGCGCACATAAAAAGGTTTTCGTCCGAAGGGTGTAGTGCAGTGTAGCAAACGAAGAAGCTATTGAAAAGTTCGCCAAAATGTGCTCGACAAATCAAAAACTAGCCTGTTGTTCAGGGGATAACGTTTTCGATTCCAAAGAAAACGAAAATGAAGCCTACCCCCAAATGGTAAATAAGCAGCTGCCACCGAAAGTTTTAGAGCCAATAGTGCAGAATAAAATTGTGGAGGTTCCTAAAGAAGTATATTTAGAAAAAATTGTGGAAGTGCCTCAAATAAAAACAGTGGAAAGAATAGTGGAACAAATAAGACCAATTATAAAATACAAAAATGTGTACAAACCGAAGACTGTTTATGTAGAGAAAATAAAAAATGTTGATAGGATAATATATCAGGAAAAAATTGTTGAAGTTCCACAAATTAAAACTGTTGAAAAAATAGTGGAAGTACCTGTATATGTGAATAGAGAAAGAATTATTACAGTACCCCGATATATGGTTGTAGAGAAGGTTATACCTGTATTGAAGACAACAAAAAGAGAGAGCATTATGGAAGTTCCAGAAGTTAACTGCCCCGATATTGATATTAGTAAAGAAGTTGAAAGTAAAGAAGAAATACAAGTTAGCGATTTAAAACAAAACCAGACAACAAATGTTGTTAATGAAAAAGATATTCAACTATTAAATGAATTAAATATACAGAACATGAATTCACAAGCAACTATCAACATGGAAGCGGACCAACAGACAACCATGGATACTATAAATGATGAAAATTTCTGCTCAACTGTAAGTTGTAAATTCCTTCCTATGTACGACAACTTCCCAAAATTACAATCTTCTGTATGTAAAGGATTCCCAGAAAGAGAAAAACGATTTTCAAGTATAAACATATACAAATCAAAGGATAGTGGATTTCCAAAAATTAGGATTTCCAAGACACCACAATTAATTCAGAGAAACTGCTACTGCAACTATGCTTAAGAATTATGTCCCGTTCGTTATAAGCCCATATAAATGTGTGCTATGATTTAACGAGGACTTTCCTTGATTCGCATTGTATGTTTCCACACGATTGGTCAGACAAATCGAGGAGAGGGATTCTACTTTTCCCTATTTTCGTTTATTCTGCTTTATATTTCCATATTTTGCTTCACCCAACTTTTGGTATGGTATGGTTTGCTTTGTTATTTTTTTTTCCTTTATCGCTTTTTAGCAAACGCGAAAGGAATTTTGCAAATGTGTATTAGGTGCATTACTACAACAGTTAAAAAAAAAAAAAAAAAAAAAAAAAAGTACATAATATATATAAGCAGAAATTTTTTAAACTTGAATTCCTATTTTTTTCGGTAGAACCTTTGCATTGCTTTTTTTTTTTTTTAAGATACATGCACAACTTCCTTCGTTGGGTGAAAGTGCACGTATAATCTGTACATGCATTTATACCAAGTAAAAATATTAATTTTTTTTTTTATACCTTTTGATATGTTTAATTCATATGCTCTTTTGCAAAGATATCCAATACAATTAATTTGCTGAGCGCCTGCATCATATCCCTTTTATTTTGGCATTTCTGTCATATTTTGTCTCTAAACCTTCTTTTACTTCGTTGCACATTTCTACAATTCTTTTTTCCTCCCCCATATCCACCTTCTCTCTTCCATCTTTTACTGTCTTCCCTTTTTTTTTTTTTTTTTCTTTTTTTTTGTTTAAGACATTTCACTCGATATGTAAAAATGATACTTAAAGTTCATCATGCTTAATTTATATATTTTAATGTTACTCCGTTTTTCGGAACACGAATGTACTCTCTTTTATAAATGTGGACTATATATGAGACAAGTAAATAAACTTTGAATAAATCTACTTTTCCTCTTAATTTTTCACATATCAAAATAGGGAAACGAAGTAACGGAATGAACATAATATTTTCTTTCTCTTTCATGTCAAAATAAAGTACCAATTCGTAATTGAATTTGTCTTATAAAGGGAAATTTATTTTCATTGTTAATTTTTTTTTTTTTTTTTTTTTTTTTAATAGCATGGCTTTATGTCGTGTAGAAAAATTGAAAATGCGTGGGATGTAGCCCACATCAAATGTAGTAGCGTAAAAGGGTAAAAAGGTATCATAATATATGCATTTTTAATTTTATTTAGCCCTTTACCATTTCGCATTAGGGTTTTATGACTCGCACCTTAATGTATGTACATACATATGTGCACATTTGTTTATCCATTTTTTTTTTTTTTTTTTTCATCATTCTGTATGTACAATTTTTGTTGTCAATCTTTTTTTTTTTTTTTTTAACTCTACATTTACCTACACATTGTTTATATATACATTGGTAATAAAAAGTTATTAAATAGGCATATAAAATGGAACTAATAAATGAGAAAACATTTCCCATGTAAAAGTGGTAAGTAACACTATGAATATGTAACCTTCAAAGGAACATATTATAAATTGTATATAGTATTCAATATTTTTGCCGCGAAAAAGTTAACTAGTTACGTGTTCTTGTTAAACATTTTAAGGGGTAATTAGCGGTTGTGTGAGACATATTCGTGAAGAGGCTTCATGAACGTTCTTTTATTTAACCGCTTCATCCTCTGCAAGTCTTTGACATGTACCGTATTCTTTTTCTTTTTTCCATTTGTCTTTTAATTTTTCCCTTGGGTCAGGTGGAGTGAAAAACAGTGCAAATGCAATTGAAAAAGAAATGCAAAAACATGCGTTCACATAAAACATGTCTGAGAAGAAGAAAATAGGTTCCTATGAGGTTGTAAAAACCATTGGAAGAGGGTCCTTTGGTGTTGTTACAGCGGTCAAAGACCACCAGGGGAATATGTGCGTGCCTATAAGCCCATGTGGGGCTGTCGAAAATGAAGGAACATGCATTCAATATGCACTCTGTTACGACTTTGCACACCGCACATGGGACGATGAATAATGCGAATGCACTTTCCTTAATAATGATACACTAAGCGTTTCTTTTCTTTTTTCTTTTTTCTTTTTTTTTTTCCTTTTTGCGAGAGCGATAATATTTTTCACTTATTTTTCGTAGCTTTGTAGTTAAGCAGCTGGACATGTCCTGCATGAATTACAAGGAAAAAAGGAACGTCGTGAATGAGCTAAAAGTAGGGATTGAAAAAAAAGGAGTTTATATGAAATACGCAAAATGAAGAGGTACGAATGCGCAGACGCATTTAATTGGTAGCTCGCTTGTGGTGCCTCTGTTCTTCCCGGATCTTCTTTCCCTCCCCCATTCACCACCGTCTTATGTTTTTCCACCTTTCCAAGGCATTAATTGAAGTATCGGTGCACCCCTTTATAGTGCGATATAAGGAAGCCTTCGTTGATGACTCCATCCTATGCGTTGCCATGGACTTTTGTCCAAGTAAGGAAATTCCCGTTCTCCTAATTGTCGTGCCATTTGCGAATGCCCTTGCGAACGCATTGATCTCACTTCGTTTGGCACATGTTTGCAAAACAAAGAAGGGGATTTGGGAAAATACATAAAGAGGAAAAAGGAAAAGAAAAAGTTTATTCCCGAGAAGAAGATTAGAAGATGGTTACTGCAGATAATCACAGCGTTAAACTTTTTACATGATAAAAAACTCATTCATCGAGGTAATTAAAAATCTATGCTTTGCTTACATACGTAGACAGAGCAATGTCTTAAGTTTAGCTTATATTTAATGAAACCCTTACCCAACTACCAGCAACATCATTTACCGTTGTTGCTGAATTACCGTGACTACACACTTGTCCCAAATATGCAAAGTGTGAAGCAGCGCAGTTAATACCCCCTCTCATATGTGTATGTTCTCTTTTTGTTCTTTTTAAAAAGACTTAAAATGCAATAATATATTTTTAGATGAACATGAACGAGCAAAGGTAGGTGACTTCGGATTGGCCAAAATTCTGGAGCATACCGAACAGACCAGTACTCTCTGTGGGACCATTGGTTACATGGCACCTGAAGTTTGCAGGGTAACACCCACTTCACCTGCGCACTAGAGGTGTTCTATCCATTAGCATTTACATACCAACATTTATGCATCAGCAAAAGTGCGTGCAAACATTTGTACGTCTATAATGGCATTCTCTCCTTTTGCTGCCTTTCATGGTTGCACCTGTATAAGAACGTGCCCTACGGTTGTTCAGCCGATATTTGGTCTCTAGGGGTAATTGTGTATGAACTGATTAGCCTGAAGCAGCCTTTCAAATCGCAGAACTCCAATATGCTATCTGTTGTACAGAAAATTTGCGAGGATGAGGTATGGAAGACACTGATAAAAAGTTGCAATATTGAAAAGGGTGGAAGAGGAAAATGTGTATATTTTTGCATTTTCACATTGTTTTATTTTATTTTATTTTACTTTATTTTATTTTATTTTTTTCTTTGTGTGTGTGCGTGCACAGAAAATAATTGTTCCATTTTCTCTTTCAGCCGGATCCACTTCCGGGAAATTATTCCAGAGAGCTCA
The DNA here is from genome assembly GCA_900088485.1 of Plasmodium ovale wallikeri. NCBI lineage: Eukaryota > Apicomplexa > Aconoidasida > Haemosporida > Plasmodiidae > Plasmodium > Plasmodium ovale. The sequence goes on along the minus strand of FLRD01000088.1, from coordinate 5,359 downwards.
TAAATTTATGCAAGTGGATGCTAAAAAAAGACTCCGATCAGCGACCAACGGCGCGGGATCTAATTGCAACAAGATATCTACAGGTACAAAATATGCACATGAGCAAAAATAACTCAAATGTAGTAAACGCCTGCACGTAGAGGAACCAAGAAATCAAATGTTCGAGAAGCAACCACGAACAAATACAACTTCCTTTTGCCCTGCAGAATGAGGTACATTCAATGAAGACCGAAATTTTGCGCAATCAGGAGGGGAGTTAGTAAACTGTAAACCCAGTGTGGGGGGGAAGGAGGGGATAATTTTTTTCTCTAGGTCAAAAAAAAAAAGTAAAATAATAAAGTAAAAAATAATAAAGTAAAAAATAATAAAGTAAAAAATAATAAAATAAAACCATAGATACTGTGCGAAGCGGAGATGCAACTGACACACGCGAAAACGTACACGAACGTATGGACATGAACCCCAGTGTGGCTCACTGGGAAGAGGAGAATATCATTGGGCATTTTCAATCGAATCGATGATGTAATTCACTTGCTGCGAATAGTTCAAGGTGTTCCAATGATAGTAGGGGATGTAAATTAACGAAAGGGGAAGGTTAGAAAGGAGCCATTTTTTATACTTTGTATTATAGGTTTCTACCATCCTATAATAATGCACATGTTCAAAGGATGATTCCTTTAGAATTAGTAAATTGTAGTGTGTTCTCCCATTAAACTCGATAGCGACATTTTTGTAAAAATTCTTTTTACAAAATTGAATGAGTATATCTAACGTTATTTGCTCCTTCGTTACATATTCGTACATTATATGATGCTTACTATAGAACTTTTTCAAAATGTGGAAAATGGTACGTTGGTTGTAGTAATTATTTTCGTCTATATTATTTTTTTTCCACTCACGTATTTTTTCCCTATAAAACATCATAAGGGCGTTTATTTCGGCATACCAGTTGGGGTAGTTATTACCATGTAAGATGGTAGACGCTTCACTGTACATATCGTGTGCATGTATACTGTGCACGGTTTTGTCATAAAAGTTTAGGAAAACCATTTGAAGAGTGTTCCTTCTTTCGTCATTTAAATCCTTTATAAAGGTATTAATTATTATGTCCCATCCTAACAATGTGTAATATGTCTTATATACAAAAGAGGATTTCCAATTTGCCCTTTGGTTTTTTTTTAAAAAATTTATGTAAAGTCGACCCATGTAAATATCGAATATTCCTATAATGCAAGAAACAAAAAAAAATTTAAGGACATAAACCATATTTTCTCTACTTTCCATCAAAGAACTTTTTAAAATATACCATTTGCAGTAATTATAAATGTGTACACTGTCACTATTCCTACGTACTAATGTTAGCAGTTTGAGACCGCTTAAAAATATATCCTTTTTGCTAAGCTGTACACAATCTTGCATTCGTCTAAACGCCTTAACAAAATGGGACACTAACTCGTTATGAACAATTTTGGAGTAGTACATAATACTAATAATGCTTATGTATATGTAGTTATTCGACGTGGTCTCTCCTTTTCCTATTCGATACTCACAAAAATTGAGAAAATGAAAAATGCTTTGCTCGTCTATTATACCCATCTTCGTTTTTGCACAAAAAAAGGTGACCAGCTGGTCAAAATTGGCATCCCTGGAAAGAGCATTCTCACCATAAAAAGCGTCATACTTTATGCTTCCCAACACGCGCACCATTAGATCTACTTTGCGAACAAACGTCTGGTGGTATTTCAAGTTGTATATTTCCTCATAGTGGTAGCACCAGTTCGTTTTTTTTTCCCATTTCAATATGCCATCAACATTTTTTAGCATTTTGACATTTTCCCTAAAATTGTGACTAAGAGAATAGAGGTATATGAAATTAAGTTTTTTTATATACCTCCTATTATGTAACTGGAAGAAAAATTTTAAAAATCGTTGACACCCTCTGAGTATTGATAAATAGCTACATATTGTATACATTGGTAGGTAATTCAACAGCTTATCGATACATATTTTAAGGACAAATGAGTAGCATAACTGTAAATTTAAAAGGTCATATTCTTTGCATACCCTTGTTTGTATTTCACTATAGGGTAAACTTATTTCAGTGTTTGTCATACAGTTTTGCTCACTCTCTACTTTGATATCTTTATATGCATATTTCTGTCCATAATTACACGACATTTTAGACATTTTAAACATTTTTTCATCTAATGGATGTAAGACACTGATTTGGTGATATATAGAAACCCATTTATTTTCATTAATTCGCATATTTCTTAACAAGTAGGACATTTTTACCAAATTCAGATGGACATTATATAGCTTATCTCCTTCACCAGTGTATGTTTTCAACGAGAGTAAATTAACATTTTTTTCTCTCTCCTTTTCTATACACTCTTCTATATAAAGAATCGTTTTTTCAATTTTTTTCTCTTCCCTCCTTATTAATTTTGTGTTGGTCCAACTAATTTGCCTCTTAAAGATGAAAAGAGTCATTCTCTGGAGGTACCTCTGGAGAGGTTTCCAGCGAAACGTGATAATACATGATATGAGCATCGTTTGAAAAAGTAGCACTTAACGACCTTTTAAAAGTTCCATTTTTGTAACTCCTATAGACATGTCCTCATTCACTCAGCTGTTCTATTCTTTGCCTGATTCTCTTCGCACTCTCTACGCGGTCTCCTACGTACGACTTGGTGCCTAATTTTTTTTTATCCCATCAGCGTCATTTTTTCCTTTTCTCATAAGATTTCCTTTCTTGCCCGTTTTGACTTAATTTTTCTCCCTTTTCGTGTGTATCTTGAATGTTCTACCTTTCCCGTATCCTGGAGTGGTTCCATACGTACATCTCCGCTGTTCCTATGCGCGTGTCGTTGTGTATAGGATTCTTTTCCTTTCTTTTAAGATTTGTTACACTTTTATATGCGTCCCCTTATCGCATATTTGTGGCCCTAACTCAGCTCTAAGGATAAGTCACGGAAGATAGCTGTTACGCTGGAGTGCCTCGTGCATACATAAGTGGATGTATATATATATATATATATATACATACATGTACGTATACGTTTGGGCACATTCGTGGTCACCTCACCTTTTTTTTTCCCCCCAATTCTTTTGTGCGTTATGTCTCCCTTCGTGCATAATGATTAAGCGCAAACATAACAAAACGGGGGGAAAATAACCCACATATATATATGTATATATATATAATTTGTTAATATCTGGGGAGTTCTCCCCATGAATACGTCATCGATTCCACAGTTCGGTTAGCTCTTCGCTTTTTCGGAAGAAAGTCATTTACCTATGTCGGTTGTTCCTTTTTGCAGTAATGCTTGTAGAAATAGTCATACGTTAGTGCCTTCTTCGCTGTTTCACTTCTTCGCAGAGGTGCGTGTAAAATGGGTGAATGACATGGGGGCGGTGGAAAAAAAAAAAAAAAAAAAAAAAGGTAATAGAATAAAAGTTATAAATACATTAGTTTTTTATTTTTCTTTTTCGTATTTTTTTTTTTTTTTTTTTTTTCCAATGCGTAACTCATCCCACCTGAATTAAAGACCGAAAATGAGAGTTTTTGTGCTGCTTTTTTTTTTTTTTTTTTTCTGTTAAGCAGTTTTAGTGACATAATTGGGTGGAGAGACAAGTCGAACGCGGTTGTGGGGGGCAGCTTTGTATCGCATATCGAGGTGAAAATAAAATCCCAGGAAATCTTGAATGGAAAGAAGGATGAGAAGAATATACTCACGAAATCATTTGAGCAGGAAGGAGAAAATGGATATGTCACAGTAGGGGGAATGATAACTTCGCACGAGGTGGTACGCATTAACTGCAAGTTCAAAATTGGGGATTTCGTCGAGAAGACAAAAGTGAAGGTTCTCTTGGTAAAGGAACTTGCTGGTAACGCCAGTAAAAATGGGGCTCAAAATTCAGCACAGAAACCGAGGCAAATATCGACGCAAACGTCGAAGCAAAAGTCGAAGCTTGATGAGGAGGTGGCGCATGGGTCTGTGTTGTTACCTCCTGTGGAGGATTTGCATACAAGTGAAACGCTTGTGTTTGCAAATAGGTATGATAACGATTATATTACCTCTAGTCTGTCCATTTTACTCATCAATTTAGTTCCCTTTAGTGGTTACTATACATTTACCATTTACATTACAGATGGTGGTAGCAATTATATGCAAATCCCCCTTTTCAAAATTTACCTCTATTTTTATAACAAGTTACCTATAGTCAAATATCCGATGAGGAAGGGAGAAAATGTTATTTTAAAGTTGAGTAGTATGAAAAGGGAATTAACTAGACCTAATGTAATGAGAACTGTTGGCATGGTTGTTCATAATTACAAAGAGTATTATACACGTCCAGTAATTGGGGACGAATATAACTTCTTCCTCTCAATTTCGAAAAAGAATGATGGTAATTTTATTATATCATTTTTATTTCTCCTTTTTATTTTCCTTTCTTTTTTAATTTATATGTATATTATTTTTTTCCTTCAAAAATATAACCTTAAAAATGTGCACACAAGTCTTATCAATTATGCTTTCATATTTTGTTTAATTTCTGTCATATTTTTGTTTGCTATATATGATTTATTTTTTAACATCCTTGAGATGTTGTACATTTTTGCTCTTACATTTTTTTTCTTTTTAATGCTCTTTCATAAAACATTAAAAAATTTGCGAGAACTTCGCAAATGCATATAATGCGAAAAGAGCGAAAAGGGGACGTGTGCATAAACATGTTCATGTGATCAATTCTCGGCTTCAAAAAGGAGTCCCCCTCCCCTTTCCCTACAGCGCATATTCGTAGGTGCATTGGATGGATGAACCGCTTCATATTTGCCTCCGGTTGCAATCCTTCCGAAATGATCCCCCTTTAATTAGTTTTCCCGCACATTTTGAACCTTCAAAGTGACACTTATGTTTTCTTAAACGCAAGAAACATTCATTTAGTTTATGCATATAGGGCTCGTGCAAAAACGCACGCACGCAAGCAAGCAAGCACTCATATGATGGGACGGGACGGGACGGAACGGAACGGGACGAGGCATAACGGTGCACATGTGCAAAGCTACACAACTTTGGGGGAGAGTGAGGGGAAAATAAATGAAGGGTTAACAAATCGGATGAGGGGTCTTATTCATACAGGGAAATATACAAACGAGTACACTTGCGAGTGCATTCATATGAACATGCATATGTATATACATTGTATCTACGCAACGTACGGTCTCGTGTTGCGCATATGCATAACACCAGTGGCGCCTAGTGCCCTGTGCACATGAATGTATGTGTATTATGCACCCATAAGAAGAAGCTGTCTTTTCGCTGACAAACAAGGGGGGGGGGGGGGGGGGAGG
>FLRD01000087.1:0-202169 GCA_900088485.1 Plasmodium ovale wallikeri | reverse complement strand
GTGCATAAAAAAAAAAAAAAAAAAAACAAATACTAACGGGCGTAGAGAAGTAACAATCGCGTTTACTGTACACACACATTTCACATAAAAAGGTTCACTTGGACGAGACACACGTAGGGGTTTAAAAAAAAAAAAAAAAAAAGAATATAAAAATCACGCATTCATGTGACAATGCACACCTTTACGAATTACACAAGTGAGTAATCCTTTTCCAAATAAAAAAAAAAAGAGCGTGAACTACTAACGTTGTTGGTGTTGTCATTTTCTGATTAGCGGATTGGCGGATAGGAATGCGTTAAGCCGCATCATACTGCGTGCAGCCCTCTAATCATCCGAATTGCTTATTTTGAGCGTTGGTATAGTGTACTTCAACTAAGTTCTGCTGAATATGGTGCCCCAACCCCCCCATCCACATCAATCGCTCAGAAAGAAATCAATGTCCTTCTTTTCCTTGTTTTCATTTTTGAAGTTTATTTTTTCTCTATTTAAGTTTACATTGACATTTTCCCTTTCTTGCTTAGAGAGGTTAGAAGTGTGAGAGGGAAATACTTCATATGTATTGGGTCTATTTCCATTGATTGTTTTATACTCATATTTGTTTATGTTATTTTTACTATTATTGTTTGTATTATCATAGGTACTAATATTTATATTTGTAATATTTTTTTCTGAGAAGGAAATATTTTTTGAATTTGCAAAAAGTCTAGCAATGCATTTTTTCGCAGCTTGTACTTTTGCATCTCGTAATTCTTTTTCAGACATGGAGTTCAAATGGTTGAAGTTTTTCTCTTCATTTGATTTGTGAACATTTTCCTTGTCTTCATTTGTACAATAGGTACTTGTAGTGATTGGGACATTTATTACATTTTGCATGTTCAATTCCTTTATCTCCTTAGTCCCATTGTGGGAATAATTCGTGTTATTTCCATTTGGAAAATCGTTAAAAAAGTAAGAATCTTTCACACACTTACTCTTGTTAATGCTTTTACTTCCACAGTTTCTGTTATAGTATGTTGGGTTAAAATGGTAAAAATTATCATTAGCGTTTTTCTTATTATTTGGCACATTCTTTTTGAAGTCTATAAAATTAACTGTTTCCTTTTGATAGCTCAAGTTCTTTTTCCTTATGCTTTCTTCTTCCAATTTATTGTTGTCCATAATTTTTAGCGAGTCGAAAATGTCAATGCTTCCTGTGTTGTTCATTGTTTCTCTTGAAAAAAGGGAAGATGTGCAGGTGTGCAGATGTTCAGATGTGCAAAGTAGGGACGGCACGGGGGAAAGCAAAAACGGGTAAATATTAAAATCAATAGTACAAACGCATGTGTCGATAAAATTTTAAATACTTACATGTCGGCTTCACCTTTTAAATGTCCTGTATCAACCGTCTTATTTTTCGAGTTATCTGCATGGACTCTACAAAGAAATGGGGAAGTAGAGAGATAAATGGGATATGTAATTCCTTTTTGTTTTCTCGTCGCTTCTTTTCTTTTAGGCTACGCATTTTTTTCTTTTTTATATTTTCCAGGTCTATTTTTTTTTCACCTGGTGTCTTCCTTTTCTGGCATGGTGGTCACTGGGAGGCAATTCTTTGGGTCGACTCCTAATGGGATTCCAAAAGAGGGTATGTATAAAGATGTATATCTACTCAAGTGCTGTGCAAAAAGGTACAGATATGCGAGAGTATAGTACCTTCTAAGTAGTACTGACATGGTTCTCTCTTATTCGTTGGTACATAGAGCTTTCTTTCGTATTTATTCTTGATCCAATTTTGCATTATCCTAAAAAGGAATGTATATATGTACGTTAATACGCAAGTGTATATGTATACTGTAGTAGTGCAAAACATAAACTACAACAATGAGCATGCACGTGTAGTAGGTACTGACGATACAGACGCATACTCTCCGCTGGGAAATGCTCGACGTGTAAACTATAATTGAGCTTATAAATATCTCCTTTTGAAATATGCGCCAGAGTATATAAAAGGTAATTCTGCAGAATTATTCATGGACGGGCTTTACTAAAGCGAGTCCTGCTTGCGATTTGTACATTGTGTACATTTTGTACATTTTGTACATTTTTTCTTTTCCCCTCCTTTTTAAAACTTACGATGATGAATCCCCCTGCTTAGGCCTATACACCTCAGGGGGTAAGTTATACAGGTAATACTTGTTGGACAAATCATTCCCTATAGTTCTTATACACTTGAGGGTAGGGGAAAAGAAAAAAAAAAAAAAAAAGACGGTAAGAGTGGTGATAACAGAACGGATGAAAGATGCGACAAAAATGGAAGAGGTAGCTAAGATGTAATTAAAAGTGCGAAAAAAGAATTTTGTGCACATTCTGAAGGGGGCGCTTAGAAGAAGCGATGAAAGGAAAAAAAAAAATTACGTGTATCCATTGAGGCATAATTTTGTCTAGAGTTAGGGATTTAACTTTGGAAATATGTACACCCAAATTTCTGTGTATGCCCGAACATTCTATGCAGATGACTATTCCAAGATTGACACTGGCCCATCTAGGGCATTTGGCACCACAGTCAGCACATTTGTTATTTCCATTTATTTTCGTTAAATTCTCTATATCACGCTGGTTTGAAGCGCTGCTCTTACTATTCATACGCATTATTCTGATGGTGGCCCCCTACGCACGTGTACATACGTGTCTTCGTGGTTGCGCTGATACGTGCATGGATAGGTTTTTATCTATGCATATACAAAGAGGGCATATAGAACGGCAACTTTTTCAACTGGAGGGTAGGGGAAAACGGTATATGAAAAGGCACAAATGGTAATTCACGCAAATGGATGATTATGCACGTGGCGTCTTCGCAGCTGAATGCTATCCTTTTTCGATGATTGCTTATCAGTTGTTTTAAAAAAGCCGGTTTCTGTTCGAAAGTTTTTTTTTATTTCTTTGCAATTATGCGGGTTAGCGGGTGAGCGAGTGAGCGGTTGCCCGTGTGTGCACATGAACTGGTGTACATTTACACAATCGCAAGCACATAAACGCATTTGCATGCCCACAACTGGGAAGGTTAAAGTGGAAGCTCTGCTCTCACGAGTCGAACTGATGAATTCTTTTTTATCGTAAAAAAAAAAAAAAATGCCAACTGTTTTTTTATTAGTATTGTCATTATTTTAATGTGTCATACACCTTTTGTGCACGTGGAAAATGAACCCTAACTCGCATAACTTCTTTGTACTCATAGCATGGTAAAATGGGGATACAAATAGACGCTAAGTTGCTCTTAATTTGAAGATCATACTTTGTTTGCTGTTGAACAGAAGGGGTTTCTGCCTTACTCTTCCACAATTATAGCGTCTCGTAAGTAATTTCTATAGTCTAGTGACTCTGCCGTGTCGTACTCCGGGTCGACATAACAAGATGGTGCTTCTCGCTATCTTCTCTTCAGATTACTGTTTGCCTTATTCACTCACCCTTTCGAATTAAAAGTGCCATCCAATTTATGAGACATGAGCTTGATAACACGAGTGAGGGGCTTCAACGGGAATTGCATATGCCTTGCATAAGCAATATTATATATGCCCTATACATATATATATATATATATATATACATACATAGATATATACGTACCTTTTTATTATATACATACATACATACATGCGTGCACTATACATGGAAATAAGATCTTAATATGCACGTAAATATTTTTGCAGAAGGATGACAAATTCTGATTGTAAAAAGGGAATTTTTTTTTTTTTTTTTTTTTTTAAATGGCAAGAAATATAGTGTAAATTTTTTGTCCCACTCCTATTGCTTTGCGCGCTTAAAAAAAAAAAAAAAAAAAGCTTAGTCCCCATTCGAGATAGTCGGGCATCATGCTACATTTACGTATATGTACGGATGTGCGAATGTGCATAAGCGCACATGTGTATTTTAACCCATTGTCCATTCGTTCACGGATTGTAAGGCTATACCCTGGGGGAGTGAACTCAGAGAGGGAAAAAAACATTCGAAAATTTTTGTACATTGCACAAAGGGGGGATTTAAAAAAAAATTACATAAGCCCATAAGAAATGTGTGCGTTTTTTTTTTTTTTTTTTTTTTTGCTTTATATGCATCAAAGAGGGTTTATTTGGAAAGGCCAGGGGGTATCTAATTTTTCGCACTGTACGTGAATTTTTACATGTACGCAAGATGTTTTTCAAAAAGGGGTTATCAAACGAGTGCTCAAACGGGTTGTCAAACAGGTAGTAAAACGTGGGTAGTGGGCAACGCGCGGGTGAATCATTCGTATGACCCGCGCGTGTCGGACGAATTTACTCGTGATATGCATATAAAACTACAAACAAGGTGACGAATAATAACAACACATGGTGATGGCGATGTGTGGCCAGATGAAATCAAGCCATGTAAACGTTGAAAAGGGAGTCCGCATATGCGTTATGAGGACATCCGCACAAACATTAAAGTGATGCTGTTTTGTCAATAGGTGCACAAATACTGCGCAGTAAAATGGTGGAAAAATAACGTTACACTGTTAGAAACATTCGCTTTGCGCGTAAAAGTTGCGCTACTTCCTCTCTCTACTAAAGTCACATGGGCTTAAGTTTCTCTCCCGTCGTAAGAAGAGATTTCCCGCTGTGCAGGACACTAGTTACAAATCACGAAAGAAGGACCTTTTTTTCCTTTTCGCCTTAATCGATATATTAGTATCGTTTACATTAATGGGATAGAAGTTAATGGTATTGTCATGCGATATACTGGAGAGTAAATTTTTTTTTTTGTTAACTGTTAATTTTTCTATGGCATCTCCCTTTTCATGTTTAGCAATAACATCTCCAATTTGATTTTGCTGTAAGTGTGCAACCTTTACTAACCCATCAGAAGTACCATAAAGGATGGTGTATTCATCTATTTTAACAAATGTATTTATCATGTCCTTACTACCTTTTATATTTGCTTCTATATTTGCCCAAGGATATTTTGAAAATGTCATAATATATCCATTCATGGTTGTACATACAACTTTTGAGTTACTTTGAGTAAAATGGGAGCATAAAAATTCGTCCTTATGCTCATGGGATATACAACGGGATGTAATTTTTTTTTTGTACAGTATATCGAAAAGAGCTAAATATCCCCCGGATAAAATAACAATTGAACTATCATCTACATCTAAGAGCATATAAGAAATATTATCATCAAACTGTTTAGTTTTATGTATAGGTTTTTTTGATTCATCTCTAATATCCCAATGCTTTATTATACCATTTTCATCTGCTGTTAAAAATGTATTCATACCTGTGTATAAAACAGAAGAAATAGTACTATTATGACATGTGTTAATCCAAATAAGTTTCCCTGTAATGTCAGTTACAGAACATTTTTTATCGGACGATGCTGATAATATAGACTTTCCATTATGAGAAAAAGAAACACATCTAATAGTCTTTTCATGATTAGATATTTTCCATTTTTTCTTAAATTTTTTATTTTCTTCCTTCAATTCGTATAATAACAAACTTCCATCAAAAATCCCTGCACATATAACGTCTAACTTGGGGTGAAAGTCTACATCAAAAACCAAATCTGTGCACTGTACTGTAGCATATGTGGTGCTCATCCTTTCTTAACAAAGTCGCACAAAAAAAAAAAATACGTACATATACGCAATCCTTGTGTTAATGATCGCTGTAATTTTATGATGCCCTTCTAAACTATCTACCCCCTTTTTTTCCACTTTTTTGAGTTGCTTCCTCCTCTTCCCCTTGAGGGTTCTTCCTCCAGTTTTCTCTCTACCCCGTTCCTTCTTTACTCGTACACCGCCTCTATGCAGTACTAAGCATGGCTTCGCTACGAGTAGATATGTACTTGTGTTGCTGCGCCGTTACGCGGTTGCGCCGTTGCGCGGTTGCGCGGTTGCGTGCTTATTTATGGAAATACTTCCTCTCCGTACGTATGTTTACATACTGGTACGCGATTTGTTACTCCCGCGGCCTCGGCAGTCGTCGTGGGACATTCGCTCTCCTTTGATCGAAAATAGAAACTTGAAAGGTGAAGAAGAGTTAAATAAAGTGAGGAAAAAGTTAATAAAAAGTAACAACATTCGTAGGGATAAAAAAAAAAAAAAATCGTAGTGACTTAGTTGAAAAAGGAAAAATGTTATCAAAGTAATGTTATATGCATAATAATTCAAACTGTTATGTTGGGATATCTAAAAGGGAAAGACCTAACATAATTTTTTTTTTTTTTTTTTTTTTTTTTTTTTTTGTCAATTCTTAGCTTACGCCGTTCTTGTGTTAACCCCCCTTTGGAAAGAAAATATTTCCCCGAAATGCAACAAAATGGGAAGGTTAAAATCGCTTCTTTTTCTCTGCACATGCACTCTCGATAAGTGCTTCAGGTCTTAGGGTCACATTTTCCCACACTTCACATTATAATACGCTCAATTGGGGGCCCATTTTGAAAAGCCTTTTCCACCTTACGTCGCATATTTTCACATTTTTAAGAAATATACGTATATACTTAAGCAAAAAAAATTGCATGCAGAGGAAAAAAAAAAAAAAAAAAACTTATTTTTTCCCGTCACAGTGAAAACATAGCTTTTAGAAGGTTGACGATATTTGACATGTCCGAAAAAATTGAAGGGAAATTTTTTCATCAGACGAAGAGGCATAAAAAAGTTTATCTCTTCTCCAATTTTGCGATTTTTATTTTTGTCCGAAGAGGCAAAAAGGGAGTAATTTTCCTGCACATTCCGAGTGATAAGCACAGGTAATCCAAAGTACCTACATAACTATTTTTAGTAGCAGTCGAATAGTTTGCCGGTGCATGGTAAACGTGTGCGTCGTTGCATACGTGCATACGTGCAGACGTGCACATAGCGGAGTGCCTCTTTTCAATCCATAGATATATTATCTAAATCCAACGTATTGATAACTATTTTGTTATAAGGCAAGAAGCCCTAAAGAAAGCGAGAGTTTTTGTAAAAACTCGGTGCAATGCACCCATTGTACGCTTTACAAGCAGGAGAAAAGCACGATATAGCAAAAGAGCATAAAAATAAACCTCGTTCCTTTCCGGGAAAGGTCACAAACTATAACAGAAAAGCCGGAGACGTTTACATAGTAGCAGTGTCCCCTTTCCGGAAAAGCGCTTTCGCCGGCTAACGTTGGTGAAGGCGGGAGGGAGGGGGAAACGAATGGACAGTTCGGAGGTGATGAACATCATGAGCGGTGTGCAGGACCCTGATTTGTGCAAGTACAGAAACAAGAGGGTGGTAAAAACGGTTGATGATATAAACGAGTTTATAAAGGATTACCCTCGCACTAATAGAGAATTAAATACGTATATTATAAAAAAGGATAGAGGAAATGATGTATCCTTTTTAAAAAGTTTCATTTTTTACATTTTCACACAGATAACAAGTGTATTGGCAGTATGTCTGGTTATATTTTGCATTGGTTTCTTAATAGGTAACCACATATCATCTAAATCGTCTGTAATTAATTCTGTAAATTATAATGTCTATTTGGGAAATGATGTAGGCGCAGAACTGGTTATACGTAGTAACTCGGGAGCGCCCAATGTCGATGGTAATGTAGGCGAGGCGAAGGAAGGCAGTAACGCAGGAGGGGCAAAGAGTGATGATGAGGGGTATCCCATTTTTAGAGTAAACGTAATGATAAATTTTAACTTTGACTATAATAATTTATTTATGGGTACATTAATTAGTAACGTATTGTTGTATTATTATCCAGCAAATGATATAGGTATGAGTTCAGAAGAGATGTGTTATAATGTTCAGAATTACAAATTTAGAAATACAGTTTTATCTTCAAATAGAGAGAGTAATAAGTCATATAAAGACAATGATGAAATGTATAGAAATTTTTTAAAAGAAGAATCATTAATTTTTTTCAATTACTCGATTAAGACAAATAACAATATAAACATAACTTATGTAAACAATGTATTGTTTGAGAATCTTAATTCATATCCAATTGGTGGTTCTGATATAACCATATCCCCTGGCATAATGCAAGGCACAAATTCTATTAATGCTCTAGCTAGTATTCACCATATCGTGAAAGATAAAGAAATTTTATATAATCTACTTAATGACTGTAAAAAGGGAAGAATATATTTAAAATTACACCTAGGAGAAGCTCAAATTAAAACTATCTTATTCCACTTTCAACCACAAATTGGTTTTTTTCTTCCCTTTAAAATTCCATGTACAGTAAAAAAGGGAGCTGTAATAGGAGAACACGATGAATTTCGTCTTAATGTCGTTAAAAATTACAAAGTGCAAAAGGCAGCAATCCAAAATATAAACTTTTTTATGAATTAAACCTCCATACTATTGCCTAGTTTCTAGTGGCGCAGCACCGGGACACGGACAGCTGTGTGTTTCTGTGTGTTTCTGCGTGTTTCTGCGTGTTTCTGCGTGTTTCTGCGTGTATATGTGTATAGCCTATGGAGGGGATATGGAGTTGCTTTTCTCTTTATAGCTCTTCATTTACTCTTCTCCCTTTTGTTGTCATTGCAGGTGGGTACTCTATGATTACCCCCTTTTTTTTTTTATCCATTCTGCACAACGCGCAAAACACCATTGGCATTACTTCCCCCACTCCATGCATGTATAAAGCATACGAAAATAGTTGTATCTCAGTGTTGTGTGAAAGCATTGATCTTCCTCTTAAACGCCCTCACGTGTACAATTTTCCTTCACACACCAGCAGGTAGGATAATTTAAAAGGGGCATATGGGTCCTCATTCAAAGTTGCGGGTTTGTAAAGGGGAGGAGCAGAAAAAGAGAAAACCATTCACTTACTGTTGTTCTTACGTCTAGATTGGTGATATATATTTTATTCGCATATTTTATATTCAATGGTGTGAAAATGGACACACCTGTGCTGTCCTCTTTGCCTACCCCTTTTCTATAACATATATATATATATATATATATATACATATACGTATGTGTATTATATATGTATATATGCACATAGGCACATATTTCTGCGAGCTGTTATTAAAGCCTATGCAAATATGGTGGAACAAGCACAAGTCATATCCTGACCTTTGGTGCTGAAGTGAGGTATATCCCTTGGGTTAAACGGTACGTGACATTGTCCATCGGTGCTCAGCGCATACGCAAAAGGGTAGGGATATTGTGTATGTGTAAGAATATGCGCACGAGTATAGTGCATGATGCGGCGATCCGCACGTGCAGCGCCGTAGTTACTGTTTTTTTTTTTTTTTTTTTTTTTTTTGCCTTTTCTTCAAATGGGGACTTTTGTGGTTTTTGCTATTTTTGTAAGAAATCGAAAAAAATGCCAACATTATTATTCCCTCCGCACCTTGGATACTTCGTGGTTTGGCATCTCCTCTTTGTGGAAGAAAAGGCATTCCCCATGTGGAACAAGTGCAATACCTTATAGTTTCAAGGACGAATGATAGGAGAAAAACGAAGGGTGTTTTTTTTTTTTTTTTTTTTGCGATATCGCTTCTCAAACGGTATCGTTTTTTGCACATATATCATTTCGTACATCAGGTACAAATACTCATGTAAGCTAATCTTTTTTTTTTTTCCTTTTTTTTTCCCTTTTTTCACAATTTGAAAATAATTCTCTACGTAACTTTTTAAATAACTCTTAGTTAAAGCGCTTTTCCGTTTTTTATAGCGTAAGTTACTATATTTGGTTAGCTCGTTACGTTTTTTTGTTTTTTTCCCGTGAGAGGCGACTTCCCTCGATTTGTTCGTAGTGCTTGTGCGCCGCGTTCGTTCCCCTTGACTGTTCTGAGTACCCCTTTTTTACACAAAAGAATGTCTGCATTATGATAAAGGGCGAAGTTTTTAGCAGCTCCTTGAGGGAGGATGCTAGCCACGACGAACTTGTTACGGCGAAACAGCTTTTTGATACCCATTTGAAGGTAGATGAAAGGACAAGGGAAATTTGGAAAAATTTTAACGAGGAGGAATATGCATTGGAAATTATGCAAAATAGGTTGAAGGGGGGTAGCGAGAAAGGTGCAGGGGCTGAAACGGGCCAAGGAGGAAACGGCGGAGCGGGAAACGACGGAGCAGGAAACGACGGAGCAGGAAACGGTCGAGTAGAACAAGCTAAAACTATGGAAAGTATCAATTGGGGAGGAGGAAGCGAGGGAAATGTTGGTTGTAAGGAGGAGGAAGCGAACATTGCATTTAGAGAAGGGTTACAGTTCTTACGGGAGAATCCATTGCATATGCAGACATGGTATGAATTTTTAGAAACATATGATAGAGAAGAAGCATATGAACAATTTTTGGTAATTTTTCCAAGGTGTACATTTTATTGGATAAAATATGCAGAATTAAAAATAAAAAAAAAAGAATACATAGAAGCATACAGAATTTATCGTAGATGTATAGATTCAAATATTTATGATTTGAAATTATTTTTTTCCTTTTTATACTTTACATATCATACTTCTTCAATTCATGAGTATATAAGTTTTCTCTTTGAAGGATTGAAACATGTAGGAACAGATATAAAGTCAGGTAATATTTGGGTTGAACTTTTATATATATTAATAAAAATATATAATACTAATCTTATGTTAAATAATGATATAGACAAATTATTATGTGACCCATTTAAAAATGTAAATCATGGTAGGAGTAGAAATTATTCTCCTCTTATTCCATCAGAAAAGGAACAATACATTTTTAAGTCATATATACCAAATGAAAATTCAAAAATTACTTATATACAATATTATACTAGTGATGAGAAGTTAAGAAAGTTTTATATCTGTTGGTTAAATAATACTACAAAACATTTAGACAAAGTATGGAAATGTTTTTGTTCATATGAGAAAAGTATAAATGATAATTTTACAAGTAATTCTTTATCCATGTATAATACTAACTATTTAAATGCAAAAAACGCATATAGAGAATTATGTATTTTGTATAAAGATGTATATTATGAGAAGAAAATTAAAATTATTATACCTATTAATAATATGAAATGGAAAAGAGAAAATAACTTATTATACACACAATGGATGAATATTATAAATTTTGAAAAAAACAATCCTTTAAAGTTAAAATTGGAATTAGTACACAAAAGAATTATGTATGTCTACGAACAAGCTCTGTTACATTTACAGTTTAATAGCGAATTATGGTTTTCCTATTTTCAATTTTTATTATTAAACAAAAAATATGAATATGCAATTAGAATTATGAGAGAAGCCATAGAAGTTTATCTACCTTTTGATGAATTACTAAAGTTACACTTTGCATATTTCTTTGAAAAACATTCCTTCATAAATCAAGCTCATTTCGTTTATCAACTAATGCTTCGCGAGGTATCCAAACGGGGGAAAAAATTTTCTTTGCCATTTTTATTCTCGAAAGAGGGATTTAAAAGGGGAATTTATTGCCATACAAACTGGGGAAAGAAAAAAAGGAAAAGGGATACTAGCGAAAACACACAGGAAGTAACCAAAGGGGCAAAATCAGAGGGGGGAAGTACTTCACCAAATGGAGATGGTGCTGTTCAATGTATTGGAGATGAAAGTGGGCAAAAAAGTGAGCATGCAGACGAAACGCGTGATCATCGAAGTAGTAGCAGCACAAGTGTGGGGGAAGAGATATGGAAGGAACTATCGAGCTTGAGTGACGAAGATATGAGGAGAAAATTTAATCACAATGAGTATGAGAAGATAGAAGAGAGAAAAAAATATTTTGTTAGATATATCAATGTAGACAAAAACAAAAGAAGAGACTTTGTTTATACACACTTTTTAAATTTTATTAAGAGGAATTATGATGAAACGATATGGAGATATTATGTAGGAATAATTTTAAATGAGAAAGAATGTTCCCAGTATATGTATTACTACTGTGCAAACATGGAAAGGAGAATGTTTCATAATGAAAAAAGGGCTTTATATATAATGAATGAAGGTCATAAGAAATTTTCATCAAAGAAAAAATTTCTACTATTCTTTATTAAGTTCCTACTAGAAAAAGGAAATATAGATCATATCAGATGTTTAATATATAAGTTCATTCATAGTACGTATGTAAGCTTTTATGAGGAGTATGAGAAAGGGAATAATACATCCACTAAGAAAAGTGCCAACGTGAAAAACGAGAAGGAAAAGGCTAAGGCGAATGGCGAGAAGGTAAAGGGCGGGAAGATGAGGGGAGAAAAGGCGAAGGATACACACAACGAGTTTAATCAATTCGAGGCAGATTACATAAAATTGTTGAAAAAAAAAAATAAGTCATGTGATAAAGTATGGAAGATACTAACCCAGTTGGAAATTATGTACGGCGATGTAAGAAATATGAACAAAATTTATGAGACTAAATTAAAGTACGAATCGGGATACAATTTGGAGGAAAATAAAAATATATTGCTAAATTTTGCGAATAAACCTAGTAATAATAAAAAAATGCTTCTCGAAGATTCCAGTATTGTCGATATCCTTTGTAAGGGATATCTGGACAATTTACGAAAGAATGACATTGACAATTTACAATTTAAAATAAATTTGGTTAACTCGCAGCTGTTTGGAGGCACGTCCTTTAAAAATAGCTTCGACTTTTTCCAACTGACTGGCGAGAACATATTTTCCGACTTGACTTTTTGTGACTTCTCCGCGAAAAGGAGGACAAAGAGAAAAGAAGAGGGGAACAAAAAGAGGGAAGTCAACACAGACACGGATGCGGGTGCTCACGATTCAGCGATAAATACTCCGAATGAGCAGTCGAACTGCGGAAGTGTAAACCAAAACGTTGCGAGCACAGACCGAGTAAACAGAGGAGGAGGGGGCTTGTACAAAAATTGCTCCAACTACGAAGATATGGTAAAAAATGAGATTGAGAGTGACACCGGTGTAAAGGCGGATAAGAAGAAAAAAAAAAAAAAAAAATATATAAAAAAAAGCCAAATGTGCTCAACATATGACCCATTCAATTTTTTGGATTCCCAAAGTTATGTAAAAAAAAAAAAAAAAAGCAACACTGAAAGTGCTCATTTAAATAAAGAAAAAGTGGAAGACAAAACGGATGTAACTAACCCAGTTAGTTGTATTGTTAGGCCTGATTTAAAGACGATGTCTTTGTATAAACCTTTTGAAAATTTCGAGCATTTTGAAAATGAAGAGGAAAGGAAATATAACGAAAGAAAATTTCCTATGAATGATAAGCCATACTATATGAACAACTTCAGTAAAAAAAATAAATGCGATGAAAAGGACGATTTTTTTAAGAGGGAATATTTCTCAATGCCAAATATAATAAACGATTTTTTAAGTTTATTACCAGAGGAAAATTCAAGTATAAAATTGTCAGACAATTCAATTGATTACCTGATTACGTCTTTGCAAAATTTGTCCATACCCAAACTGAAAAATTTCCCCTACGAGCCAATACCAGTAAAGGAGATCATGCAAATTAAAAACGAGATGAGGGGTTAACTCTGTTTGCAGTTTCGTCCACGCAGTAAAAGTGGAAAGAAGATTCGTTTCCATAAAATAGCGCAGCAATGAGTAAAACTTCTAAACGAGGTGCAAAAGTGGTAGAATTTCCCATTTTTACAAAATTGTGCATATTTGCACGAAGCAAATGGTTAATAAAAGCGCGTACCACATTTTAAGGTAAAACGGAGTTTTTTTTTTTTTTTTTACATTTTAACTGCAATTTGGCGCGTACAAATTTCACGTTTTTTATTTGGAATGATTAAGTCGCAGTATTTTTGTAGATGTTATAATTAAAAAAAACATTCACAGAGAGGGTTAAAATTGATGGAAATAGCATTGTGTAGACCGTTTTAATCGTGAAAGAGAGGACGAATTACGCACATAGGAACCACAGCAAGATTAAATATTTGTCCCCCTTTTTGTTCTTCCGATAAAAGGTATTACATTTTTGCTCTGATTGGGTAAAGACCTGTGACCGTTATAAATGTGGGAGGATAAGGTGGGGAGGTAATGCGTAAGGATAACGTGGAAATTCATATTTCTCCTAGAAAAAAAGTAATCAGCCATCTTGATTCGGCGATTAAAGGGAAATACCTCTTTTACGATTAGTGCTTTGTTTTTTTTAGTTACAAAAGAGTGGAACACGACCTTTCCTGTTACATTAAATTTTATAATAAAAAAACAATAATAATAATATAATAACATAATAATATAATAATATAATAATATAATAATATTTGTTTATGTGCATTATAAATTTTTTAAGAATGTTTTTTATTTTAACATGACCAGGCAATGATTTTTTTTTTTTTTTTTTTTTTTTTTTAACTATCGAGCTATTTTTTAAACTGTTATGATTTGTTCAGGTACTTTTTTGCTATTGTAGTGTAGCTGCAAAATGATGCCTATTAAGCATATTAATTTGCACGTTGCCAATTTTGCCAAAATAAGTTCCCTTCGTGTATATGTGTTCCTTTGTACAAATGTGCGTGCTTTAATTTTAAAATAAGGACATGCGCCGCAAAACGTGCAGTCATCAAACGGCTTGCTATAATCGCTTCGTATGTGCTGTCGACGTAAGTGCCTTTACCGACCAGACATGCCGTATGCACATACATGTGCCTACAAGTATGCATTCTTTTAACATATATACATGCGTAAAGTACAATCTGTAACGTATCAGTTATTTACGCCGAGTTGGTTGTATTCACTGGTGCGTCATTTTACCGAGGCTGTACTTGCAACATAAAGAACGCAAAAGTTAAGGACTCTCCAATGAAGGTTTTTTTTCTTAGTAGGTAATCATTATTTATAAGTTTTATTTGCGTTTTATGTGAGTTTAATTTTATGAGAAAGTATATATATAGAACAAACTGACATATTCGACTAATTTTTTTCTGTATGCACCTTTTGGGAGGTTTCATAGCTTGTGGTGGCAGCTATTTTTTTTTTTTTTTTTTTTTTTTTATTAGCAATGAAATAAGCGTTAATTTGATAAATATATTAATCGATGGGATAGTTTTTTTTTTTTTTTTTTTCTTTAATTAAATATGAAATAAAAAGCACCATCTTGTGAAAGAACCTTTTAAAAAAGCATGCTTGATTGTTGTTCTTCCTAAAACGGTAGAAAAACGTGCGACTATAGAACATGCAATTTTTTTAAACCTCATTTTCCCCCTTGGAGTGTTTTTTTTTTTTTTTTTATTCACCCCGTTGCTTTAATATTTCGCTTTTTTTTTTTTTTTTTTTTTTTTTTTTTCCTTTTCTCTTTTTTTCTTTTAAGTCTGTCTTTAAGCAAACATATATCTCTTCTTGGAAGCGTAAACCTGTGCATCCTTACGAAACTTGATTCTCCTTGAAAAAGGTGAAAATCGGTTTTATGTAGCGCGTGTATTTTCGCAGTTCAGTGTTAATGTTTTTTTATTATTTGTTCATAATTTATGTGTCGCGTAGCGAGTAGCGCTGCGCTTGCGGAGCATCTTCATAAGCATTTACACTATTTTATTCCTCCATTTGGACGTTATATTTTCTAAACGTATAGAATATTTTCCATAAAAATGGTAAAAAGAAAATAAAGCATCACATTGCATTGGAAGGGAATTGCATTATGAGCACAAAAGCAGTGCATTCCTTTTTTTTTTTTTTTTTTTTTTTTTGCACCAAAGGCAATAACTTGAATAGGCTGAGTTTACCACTTTGCAACTTGCCGCATCTCAGTTTGCCGGTGAAGAAACGGATAAATGTATGCCGTGTCTGTGATCATTATCATTATACACGCGTTAATATATATGAATTTTTTTCTATGGAGAAAAAGGATTTATTTGTACTAATTGGAAAGACATGTCAATATGTATTTGCACCCCGTATCGATAATACATTTTAAGTTATGTCTTTTTCATTTTTCAAAATGTTTATAAGGAATTCGTTTGCACATTTCTCATGTAGGTAAAAATGGATTATGTCCTGAATGACGAGTGGATATTAAGGAGGAATAGGTTATTTTGTGATGTGGTAAATAATTTTGTAACATCATTTTATGAAATACAATATAAATTTTTTTTTGTAAAAAAGGAGTTGCTTACTATTAATGAATCAATAAATCACTATGACACAATCCAGATTATTCAATCTAACCTATTCCATATTATTGTTACTTTTATTATAGATTGCAAAGCATTAAAAAATCTTAAACATATAATTAGCAGGACGTTTAGCATATCTGACTATAGTTACATAGCAAATTATTATTACCTTTTTGAGCATGAAAAATTTGTAGATTTATTTAAAAAATTGGAAAGATGCATGTTAGGATGTGAAAAGCTCAACAAATATTTGTCCCTTCAAATACAAAGACTAAAGGACAAAAGGAAAACATAAATAAAAATGATAACACTGGAAAATATATATGAGGACCGGAAATGCAAAATGTTCGGTTGTGCCTCAGCAACTCGGGTGCAAGGATGAAAATTAAATAAAACTGGAATGGAAATAAAAAGGGGTACCATGTCAAAATGAGAAGGGGTGAAAAGGAAAAAATGGCAGCAAAGAAATGGCTACCATTTCGGATGAATAGTCGAGGTTGAGCATAGTACATCCACTCAGATAAACCCTTTACACGGAACAATGAATTTCAGATCAAAAAAAAAAAAAAAAAAAAAAAAATGTGAATTCCCCAATAATTTTTTTTTTTTTTTTTTTTTACCATGCTGCGGTAAAATTCTGTTTAATACGAAATGGTAGCTATAGCATATTGTATTTACTTACGCACATGTATATTCAACCTTGTTTTACAAAAAAAAAAAGAAAAAAAAAGAAAAAAAAGGAAAAAAAAAATAGTATGTAAAAATATTTCACATATGCATACCAAGGTGGATGTCAACAAACAAATATTCTGAGGAATACGTACAAATGTCCATAATTTAATTACCGCTACAGGGGAGAACCAAAAATTTTCAGTACAAATGGTGATAAATGCGCTGTGTGCACACTTGCAATTTCACCTGTTCTGTGTTCATAAATCGGTAAAGCGGCCCTTGTAGCGGTAGGACACATGTACACGTAGGTGCATTGGACGCGGTTTGTGCATAAAACTATTAATAATAATAAGGATATGCTTTAGGAAAGTTAAAAATAGACGTTTCTCAATGGTACACACATTTACGGAAGAGTTTACTTAAAAAATAAATTCTCAAAAAGGTTAGGCAGATTTTGGTATATTCGTACTTATGTGACCAATGTTCCAATGTGCCAATGTGCCAATGTTCCAATGTTCCAATGTGCCAATGTTCCAATGTGCCAATGTTCCAATGTGCCAATGTTCCAATGTGCCAATGTGCCAATGTGCCAATGAGCTCATGTACATGTTCACGTCCATGCCGCGCGCTATCCCCCCCGTAGGTAATCTGAGAGTTCATCCCGTATCTCCATTTCCCTGAGTGTGTAACCAATAATTAACTGCCAGAAGCATATGTAGGTCAATACTGAACCACTTATATAAATGAGTTCATTGGATAAATTTTTGTTAATATTTAATGTCATGCCTTGAATTACTAATTCTACAATTTTCTTTGTTGCATCTAAGACTAACGTCCCAATGTTGTCTGTCAATGATCGCAGCTGGATATCACTTAGAGACTTTATATATGAGAGTAAATCATCATTTAAAAATGTTTTACTTTCTTTCATTATTTTCAATTTATTTTCTAGTGAGGAAATTTTTTTTCTCAAAAAGAGAATATAATTTTTCGTATTTATTATGGGAAAATCGTCATTTTCTATTTCTTTACATTTTGTGTAAGGCTTGATATCCTGATTAGGTTCATTTTTTCTATAATCTTGTGAATTGCTTTGAATAAGTATGTTTATATCTTGTACGTTACGTTCATGCGTATTGTTATTAGGATCACTGTCGCATTCATCCCGTTTTTCGTCCAAAATATTTCTAACATTTTCTCCCTCTTCATTGCTATCCTGATTAAAATCATTTTTACCACCTAATTCACTTGCGTTTAGTATATCTCCCCCATTTTTCTTATGAGTATCAGCGAAAAGGGTATTAAACGATTTCTTTAAGTTAACAAAGTTGTCTTCTTTTATGTTTATGATATTCTTTTTATCATAAAGTGATTCATTTAGACTTAATCTATAATCAGCATTTTTTATCATATAACCAGTAAGTATTATTTGTAAAAGAAAATTATATAACTTATCGTAGGTAATTAAAATAGATGTTTCTATAGTATACTTTTGAATATTTCCTATGATATTAAAAATAATATTTTTAACAGCTTCTTTAATCCTTTCTGATGTATTTTCAAAAAACCTGTTAATAAGTTCATTTGGTGGTATACTACATATTTTATCAAAATACTTGTTGTTACTGTTTTCATATGATTTATTATGTATTGGGAAAAATAATGGGAAATCTTTATTTTTTTTTGAAATAAATATGTTATTTATGTTTTCAGTAATGGATGAGAAGGATGAACTTGAAGAAGTAAATCCTCCCCTTTTGTTGTCGTAAAATTTTCCATTTTCTTCATTTTCTTTCTTAACATGGTTATTATATAAATTTTCTCTTTCCTGGGTATGATCATAAACGTGTTTGGAGTGAACGTTTTCGCTGTCATGCTCGCCTTCGCCGTAGTATTCTTCGTCGTCTTCGTCTTCGTCTTCGTCGTCTACGCCGTCTTCTTCGTCGTCTACTCCGTCTTCGTCTACGCCGTCTTCCCCGTCTTCTTCTTCACGCTTTGTTTGCACATTTCCTCGGCTTATATCCCTTTTCCCCCCTTTTTTTCTATCTAATTCTTTTAATATTTCTTTGTTTCTTTTATCTTTTAAATACCTTTTCCATTTTTCCCTTTTTACCATTCGGTTTTGCTCTTCTTCCTTCCGTTCTTTCTGTACTTCTCCTTCCTTGTCCTCCCCACTACGGTTAGCAAAACCGCTTTTTTGCGTGTCATTGTTGAACAGCTTAAATTTTCTTATTTTAAAAACGGATGTGCATTTATTGCATTTGAACAGGGAACATTTGCCATAACTACTCCCAAGTTGTAACGTTCTCCTTAAGTGATCCTTAAAAAGTGTGCTCTTCGATGACAAATCGTTTATCTTTGTTAAATAATTTTTCGGTATAAAAAAATATTTCTTTTGCTGTTTCAGGTGTATTTTTTTTTTACTACTTAGTTTAGCAACTTCTTTGTCAAAAGGACGAAAAATTTTCTTATGGCAATTTACATACTCAAATTGGGAGAAGTACGTAACTAACAGACCGATAAAGCAATTGATGAGAAACACATAAATCGGTCTTAGCATGATACGCTGGTTTTTCTTTTTTTTTTTTTTTTTTTTTTTTTTTTTTTTCCTTCGCTTTGTTTTCCCCCTTTGTATTCACCTTTTTTCTGTGTTCTGTCCTTTCGCCTGTTCTCTCCCTTTGCTTGCCTATTTTTGGTTTACCTATTTTTTTTTTTCTCTTAATTATAAGACAAAAAGGAAAAAAAGGTTGAAAGGAAGCATAATTACAATATAGCAGACTTCTTTCTCCTTGATATGCTGCTATTCAACCTTTGCCCTAAGGAAGGCTCTACAAAAACGTAGTAGCATTTTTTGCTTTTTCGCCTTGTTCAACCTTTTGTTGCTGTGCTGAATTACCGCTTTGTTTTATATCTTTTTTTTTTTTTTTTTTTTCTTAATTATTTTTTTAAAAATTTGGAATAAAAAACTTGTGAAAAGGGCTTAAAAAAAAAAAAAAAAAAAAAAAAAAAAAACAAAAGGGGGGAACTATTACTGCATGACATTTTGCGAACATGTAATACGCAAAAGGAAAAAAAAAAAAAAAAAAAAGAAAAAAAAGGAGCAAATGGCAAAGTTCTCGTCTCGTGTTCCTATTTTGCTAACGCAATGGGCTTTCCAACGACATGTTTTTGTTGTAACCGTTCATGTATATACACAACGCAAATGCAAATGCAAATGCATGCGCCCTGGGAACACACACAATGTAGTTGCATTCGGGGGGGGGTGGGGGAAAAAAAAAGCACTTGAACAAGTTGCGTTTTTACGACAAGCAGGCAGCTTCGGGTTACTGCAAGTCGTTTTGCACCTGTATTCTAGCGTGTATCAATGGACGAGTGTACATGGGAATTAGTATGTGCGTATGGGGAAGCCCAAAAGGTTTTTTCTCCTCTCATTCCAATGTTTAAACTATGGAGACGAAAAAAAGGGGCATCCAAGTATTGACTTTTTTAATTTTTTTAATTATATCGAAAAAAAAAAAAAAAAAAAAAATTAGCCAAGTAGTGCTGAAACGGAAAATGTTTTCCCGTTTCAGTGCGAAAAAGGATCTTTCCACTTGTATGTGGTCATACACAAATGCATACACGCACAGTCGCATGCTGCGAAAAGGATGAAATGAAGTGCCTCTTAAAAAGTCAGCTATTAATAGGCAGAAAGTTGCACAGAGAGGGGGAAAACCCCGAACGGGGTGAGCAAAATAAATGGGGTACACACTAGTCCAGTGCTTTGCAGTAATTTGCTCCACGGTGGATCCTCCGTAGTCTCTTCCCTCGCTTTTGTCGCCCCGCTATTGTTTCCCAGTTGGCAAATATAAGCAAGAATAGTCATTCAACTTTTTTTTCTTTTTTTTTTCCCTATACTTTTTAATGTCATTTTGTATTTATTCGAAACGATATCACTATTGTTCCCTTTATTAAGACTAGTACTTTGTGTGTCTCTTTTTATATTTCCCAGATTGGTAGATCGGAAGGTTGACGAATTCTTTTCATTTTCATCTGGGTTAATTTCTTGAAACTTAGTGAGATTATTTGCATATTTAAGTTTCCAATTAAGCAAGTTTTGTGTATTCTTTATAGCTTTCGAATTAAGACTAAGTATAGAAGAACTAAGGTTATTATTTTTAAAAGAAATATTTGAATGTTTATCGAATCCATTTAAATAATTGCCTGCATATATGAATGTGTTCTTTAATAGTGAGTCATGTGGATTTCCTTTTAATATACATTTGCATATATGCTTAAGATATTTTTTATTTTTTTTTAATTGTATATTGACATTATTACCATTAGGCGCGTTCATATTTGATGTTAATATATCCTTTAAAGTAACCTTTTCATATTTCCAATATTGCGGTATTGATATGTTACTTAAGGGTTGGAAATGCAAATACCATTTTTTGCTCTTACTTACATCATTATTGCTTAGTAAGCTTTTTTTGCTTTCAATTTTGTTTAAATCGTAATTTATGTCATCAATTTCCAAGTTTTTCAAAATATTATTTTTTAGTTTCCTTACATTTTCTTTCGAACTGAGAAGATCATCTAACCCCCCTATGCTTCGTTCGCTTGGATAATCAAAAGGACAGTAATTTTTAAAGCTCATTTTTTTTTTTTTTTTTTTTTTTTTTTTTTCACTTATATTTTTTTCGAAAATTATACAGTTCACAATTGTGTGTCTATGATTAAATCGGTGAGAATTTCACACGTCAGTCGAAGTCAAATACTTTACACGGCTCATTCTAATTTCAATTTTGGTTTCGCCAACTTGGCATTTTAGCGCCAAAAGAGGGGTGAGAAGAACATGTGTATGTGTGTGTGTGTGTGAGCGCGTGTGTGAGCGTGTGTGAGAGTGATTTCTTTGTGCTACTATCAGTGATTACACTTCATTCAGGAATTATGCAATGGTTACCTTTTGCTTAACGTAGTTGTCCTCCTTTGTATATACAAAGCTGGTTTTATTTAATTTTTTCGAAAAATGAAAAATTTCAGGAGAATATACCTGTTTATATACTTGTATGATGTATCCTTTCATTGCACATCATTCCTTTGCTTTCGTACGGTTGGTATATTCTCGCATATAATTAAAGTGGGGGAAAAAAATACCTTGGAAAAAGGACTTGTATATACGATCTTTAGTATAACGGATTGAATATTCGTAACGCTTTAAAAGAAGATATCTGTTGTCTCTTCTTCCCATTCTGGTGTATCACGTCTGCTGGTACTGAAGTATTACGAAATTTCATACCCGCCGTTTATTTCGTTACTCTGTTAACTTTTCATACAATCTTATTTCCGTTCTGCCGATCTTCCTTCTTTCGGCTGCCGCGGAGGCGGCGAAGGAGAAGCTTCCGATTGGAAAGTCACCGTTAATTTTTGCTTCGTACTCTTTTGCGTTTTTTCGTTTTATGCGATTGCACTTGGTGATGGAAAGTGAAAAACTGTAATATTTTATGGCGAAGCGAGTACTGACGAATCTTTTATGGCGAAGCGCGTACTGACGAATCTTTTATGGCGAAGCGAGTACTGACGAATCTTTTTTTTTTTTTTTCCTTTCTTCATTTTTTAAAATGCAATTATCAATGCTTTTATATTTTCCCGTTTCGCTCATAATTTTCGTAAAGTGCAAGCATTTCTTGCCTTTTCTCCCTTGACAAAATCGTAAAAAAAAAAAAAAAAAAAAAAAAAAAACTCTCGTTTAATGAGTAAATGTAAAAATGATACATGCATTCATTGTTGCATTTTAATGTACACGTGTATTTTTTTCTCCATCGTGTTGTGTTCGCCACACAAAATATACATGCAAATGCGTGCCTAGGTACGTTGATGCGTATGCGCACACGTGTATTCATTTATGCACCACACTGCGTAACAAATTAGAGTTTTATGAGCACACTGTTTTGCCACCTTTGTAGGAGCAGTTTGTTGTAAGCGGCTAAAAAAGTGCAAGTATGGTTTCAGCAGCACCAAACGGCAAAGCGAAAAAGCGACAAAATAAGGACAGGCACAGATACATGACTACGTAACAGTTGTTTATGTGACTGTATGTTTATGATCACTAGGATGAGAGGCTAGTGTAGGTGTCGCAGGGGAAAATCAGAAACATTTTGGGCGCCAAACGCAGCCAAATTTTCTCTCTTTGCTCACTACATTTTTTTTTGCGTCTCGCTCACTTTTTTCATTTCTCTCGCCTCTTTTATGCTACCCCAAACATCACAACCGTAGCACGACATATCACAGAGCGCATATCTTTATATTTACGTCAGGAAGTAAAATAAATAGTATACTATGCCATAGTTCTCTTTCTCCCCTCACGTTGAAAATTATGAGAGTAGTAAGGGCAAGTCTGTTTCTTCTTTTCACAGTGTGCTTAAAATGTGTATTTGTAAGAGCTGCATACTTTTATGTAAAGGAAGGAGTTGAAAAATGCTTTGTGGAAAGCGTCGCAAACAACGTAGTTATAACATCGACCTACGACAACTACGGACTAACCGGTGAGGAAACATCGCCTCGTACACAAAGAGGAATATGTGTGGTTGTACCCCCACAGGTGCACGTCAACACGCAGATATATCAATACGCGCGTATTTTTTCGAACCTCCGCGGATTGGTAGGATAAATACCCTTTTGCCCATTTTTGTAGAGCTGAAATGCCTCATTAACATAAAAGACCCTAGCGGACGTGTGGTGCATTCCCATGACACTTCCCAAGTTAGGAAGGGTAAGGCGCATGTGAGTGGTGTCGCATTTGCCCATATTATTATACCTTCTCAGCTTTAACTTTCTCCACCCCTCCCCCCTTTTTTTTTTTTTTTTTTTTTTTTATTCGCATGAACGTAATTATGTATAGGAAAAGTATCCTATTTGGCGAAAAAGGATGGGCTATACAACATTTGTATTTCTTGCCCATCTAGTAATTGGTTTAAGAGTACATCAATAAAATGGAGTCTGTCTATTGAGGTGGGTGGGTCAGATATCGATTTGGAAAATGTTGCAAAAAAATCAGAAATAAGTGAAACCTTAACTATTCTACAAAACCTTAAGAAGAAATTTAATTCTATGAAGTTACAGCAGATATACCAAAAACAGATGGTAAAAAAAAAAAAAAAAAAAAAAAAGTGCGTACAGCATACCACGTATCGTGTATTGCACAAGGTTGTATCTTTCTGCCAATATACGTGTGCACATACACGTACGCTTACGTAAGAACACCTGTTTAAGTGCCTCTTTTATGTAAATTTTCCCCTGTATAGGCTTCCAATCTGTATGACCACAACAAATCTGTTCATAACAAGATGTTCTATTGTTATATAGTAGAAATCATCATTCTCGTAGTCATTACCGTGTATTCAATTGTGCACTTGAAGCATTACTTTAAGGCCCAAAAGTTGATGTAGCATACCGACGGAGGGCAATATATCATATCCTCGCCCACGCACACGCGCAAGCGCACGCGCACGTGGCATGAGCATGGGGATTTCCCTTTTCGATTTTAACACGTTTGCACTTTGCACTACGAGTGCGCTCATCTTTTCTTTGGCCACAAAAAGGCGTATGCCAATTTGTGGGAACATTTTGAAAACGCTATAAAAGAAAAATGGTACATACTGAACAATTTTTTAAGGAAGGTCTTAAAAAGGCCATCAGCTATGATTTAAAAGGACAGAATGGTGGAAAAAATAGGAATAGCAGGAAAAAAAACGCACGTTTGTCGTGGGAAAAATTTAACAGATGTGGGAAGCATGCGGAATGCAGTTTTGGACATAAGGGATGAAACATTTAGTTGTGAAGGGTGTGTTGCGATGGATACTTCAAAAAAATTGTGGAACGAATGGCTTAACACTTGTAAACTATCTTGTCCTTCTGTACGTAGTATATTGGAGCCCCGTCCATTTCGTTTAGTGAGTTGATTATCTTGCGCAATTGTAAAATGTCCAATTTGGCAAGCTCCGGCATCTTATCCTTGTTTCCTAGGATTATCTGGGGGAAGGGGAACAAGGAAATGGAAATGGAAATGGAAATGCAGACGTGGGGTAAAATAGGATGACAGCGCGTTTACTTACACGTGTAGGTGCACGCACGCAGTTACGTGTTTAACTGTGCATGTATATGCGTGTGCACACGTGGTGATGCGTACCAAGTCGAGGAGTGCCTCGTCCTTTAGTCCATCCCCGGGATCGTTTAGCGTCACGTTTTCGACGATAAGTCGTTCGATTTCCTTTACATCGAGAGATACGGACTTAGAGCTTGCGCTTTGGTCGTCACTTATCATGAGACTTTCCTCGTCGTTGCTTTTGGACTCGCCTTTCCTTTTCTTTTTCCTGTTCGTGGAGTCGTTTTTCTGATTGGCTCTTTTTCTGGTGACTTTTTTCTGTTTTTTGCTTTTATTAAATAGTTTCTTCCCACGTTTTGCTCCAGCCTTGGTGCGTCCGTCGTGAGTAATGTCTTCATCGTCGTCTTCGCCGTCGTCTTCCTGCTGCTCATCCTCTTCTTCTTCTTCCTCTTCTTCTTCCTCCTCTTCTTCCTCCTCTTCGTCATCGTCGTCCTCCTCCTCATGATCATCGATTATTTCCTCCCCAAAGAGAGTGTACATTAGTAATTTCTTCGCATAATTTACATCAACACTTGTGACATAACGATTCAATTTCAGTTTGGCATGAGAAGAAGCAATTCTAATGATAGCTTCCAAAGTTCTTGGGGTAACACCTTGTATTATTTTATTATGTGAATATTTTGCTGCTTTTTCCCTCAAGTCTGCATACAATTCAGTTATTACTTCACAAGCTTCATCACTAACTTCTGGATATGGTTTCCATCCATCAGTTCTTTGTTTTTCATTATAAAAGATATTTTTAACATAATGTAAGTATTTTTTAAAAAAAGGTACAGTTAATATTTCATGTTCAATTCCTTCTTTGTCATAATATATCATTTCATCTCTATTGGCAAATATAGGAGTTTCAAATTCATCATTTTCTTCTGTGACGTCATTATTTTTGTTTATTTCTCTTTCGTTGTAAATACTAATATGTTGTGCTTTGGGATTTATATCATAACTATCTGCTTGTATAACAAAATTTTTTTGATTATTTCTACTTTCACTTATAATCGGTTTAGCCTTTTCAGTCACATTACGCAATACAGATTCAGCTATTCTTTCATCATCTTTTTCTGTAGCACTATCTCGCACTAAAAATATAAGATCAAAACGAGAAAGAAGAGAAGGTTCAAATTGTAATTGTTGTCCCATATCAAGAGTATCATTCCAACAACCATATAAAGGATTAGCAGCTGCTAAGACTGTACATCTTGCATTTAATGTGGTATGTATACCTGCTTTTGCAACTGTAACTGTTTGTTGTTCCATAACTTCATGAATAGCTACTCTATCTGTTTGTTGCATTTTATCAAATTCATCTATACATACTACTCTTCTATCACCCATAACCATTGCACCTCCTTCGACTACTCTTTCACCTGTATCTTGATCAGTTACAATAGCTGCTGTTAAACCAACTCCTGATGATCCTCTACCAGTAGCTGAAACAGTACCTGGCATTATACTCATTACATATCGTAATAATTGTGATTTACCACAACTTGGATCACCTACTAGCATAATATGTATATCACCTCTAATATGATGTGATGGTAAAGCACGTTCAGTTCCACCTGCTAGCATTAAAACTATACCTTTTTTTACTATATCTTGACCACATATAGATGGAGCAAAAGAATATCCTAATATATCTATAGTATTTTCTTTTTTAGCAAATGCATGAAAATTTTTCTTGTCTGCTTCTGATATGAAAAGATTAGTATCATATGCTTCTTTATTTTTTACTAGAACATTATTTGCAATGAGAAATGATCTACCTAAACCACTATTCATACTATTTGCTTGTCCACAGCTAGCTCTATATACACCCCAAACTCTTACTCTATCTCCACATTTTACAATATCACATAGATCATCTTCTACAATAACTTCAACCCATCTAGGCATCTGTCCAGTCGGAGCATCTTCTGGTGTTTCTTGTATAACAAACTTTTGATGATTTTTATATTTACATAAACCAATTTCATGTCTATGCATAATTTTTCCTTCTGGATCAGAAACTGGTGGTCTTCCTGAATCCTTTGCTGTTTTATCGAAATCTGTTATATCATAATGAGGTCTTAAATGTACAGTTTTTTCATCACTTCTAACATCTGCATTAATATCATGTACAGTTTCTCCTATATAAACTGATTGTACCAATTTTGGTTGAACAGTTGAACATTTGTTTACAACACCTTCTACAGCAACTAATTTGTTAATCATAGAACTTTGCAAACCTCTAGGAGTAACATGATGTCTACCTAACCATCCACATATTCCTATTTTAGGACAATCAATATCTACTTTACTTTCTAATGATTTCCATAATTCTTTTATAGCAGCTTGGTATGCAGGAAGAGCTAAATATGGTTCTTTTATAAGACACTTTGCTAACATCTCAAACTGTTCATTACCTGTTTGAAAATTGTTAATGTTACATATTAATCTTTGATGTATTATTATGTTGGGAATATTTTTGTTTTGCATTCTGTTGTATTCATCTGTTGCTTCTGATCTCAATTCTGTAACTTTCTGATGTATATACTTATTTGTTTGTACAAAAAGTAAAAAACCATCCAACAATTGCTTATACTTTTGTTGCGTAAATACTACACTTTGTCTTCCTGACTCGTATTCGCTTACAATATTTTCATTAAGTTTTTGCAACCTCCTCTCTCTATTGTCTTTATCGAGACGCATAGAACTGTCCAAAATTGAAGAGTGGTTAATCGATGAGTCCATTAATGTGTAGTTTATTTCAGAATTCATCGTACGGTAATCCGATCTCCCCAATGGGGAGCTGCTCTTTTCGATACTCATTCCGTCCATTCTCTCTGAGGGGGGAGGGGATCCGATGACCAGACAAACGCTCACGTGCAACTGCCGATAAGGGGAACCGCTAACCAGGGGCACCGCAAATGAGGGGCACCGCTAATCAGGGGCACCACTAATCAGGGGAACCGCTAATCAGGGGCACCGCTAACCAGGGGCACCGCTAATCAGGGGCACCGCTAATCAGGGGAACCGCTAATCAGGGGCACCGCTAATCAGGGGAACCGCTAATCAGGGGCACCGCTAACCAGGGGCACCGCTAACCAGGGGCACCACTAATCAGGGATAGGCTCAGATGCGTATCTAAAATTTACAGTTTAAAAAAACGAAGTAACTACTCCTATTTTAATACACCATATGACATACGTGTAAGGGGGCTGTGGTTTAAATGTACAAGGAAAAAAAATAAAATAAAATAATTTGAGAGAAATAAAAATGGTTAGGTAAAGTGTCGGGAGAGTAGTATACAGGATGATTTATGCAATGTGTGCTAAGTTCTATTCCGGACTGGGGGAGAGCGAATGTTATCATGAAATGAAGCAAATTGACACGCTTGTGCGCTTGTCAATAGGAAGGGTTTCACAATTAGCGCACGTGTATACATATGTACATGTTAATCGTATGTGTGTGTATGTGTGTGTGTGTGTGTGTATGTATGAGCGTGCTTATATTTTACGTCTTCGCAGTGTTTCAATTTAGGCGAAGTTTTGCATATGCTTGTGCCTCGCATTATACGTGTGCAGTCAAATTTTCTGGTTTGCACATGTAAGGGTAATGGTTCTATTTTTAAAAAATAAGTTTTCGTCTTTGCGTTGGATCCTTTGGTTAAAAGCTTTGATCTTTTTTGCAAAAGTAATTAAAGAAGGTTAATACCCTTGTTTCATAACTATGTGTTTATCTCGGATTTATGAAAAAAACCCAAATGATTTATATATTTCCCAAAGCGCATAAAATGAATATGCATATGTATATGCCAGCCGTGCGGTCACATAGTGTTATTTTCGCATGAGGAAAAATGGGAGAAAAAAAAAAAAAAAATTCCCTGACTGGCGAGCAATAACTGGGTATCAACACGCGCGAAAATGCGCACTGCGTATTTCGTGACATCCCTTATGCTAACGTGTTGGAGGGGCGTGTCGTGTCGTATGGTATCGTGTCACGTCATGTCATGTCATGTCATGTCATGTCATGTCATTTTATGTCATGTCATTTTATGTCATGTCATTTTATGTCATGTCATTTTATGTCATGTCATTTTATGTCATGTCATTTTATGTCATGTCATTTTATGTCATGTCATTTTATGTCATGTCATTTTATGTCATGTCATTTTATGTCATGTCATTTTATGTCATGTCATGTACGTGGTTTTTTTTTTTTTTTTTTTAATGTCACGTTAAACCCGCTTTGCGAAAATGCAAATCAAGCATGTTTTACGTGCATAAAAGGAAAGAACACTAGGGAGCTAATAGGAACGCGAAAAAAAAAAATTTTACGCTTGTGCGCAGGGGCGTCTTGAAAGGAAAAAATCATTTTTATATGGTGGGGGAATTAGTTTTAAGTATTGATTTGTCTTCTTTTATGACATGCACTTCTACCTACTTACATGCGCGCGTGAGGGAACATATTGTATTCACATATACACGCGCTTTTTCCAATTCAGCGTGCACCGTATTGTTAAAAAGGGAATACTTATTTTTTCCCCCTTTTTATGGGATTTTCTCCAGGGTAGGCATTTAAAAGTTTCAAAATGGAAGTTTCCATTTTGTTCGTATGAACTGACGTTATCGTAACTTGATTTGCTTTATGTCGATATGACTAAACAAGCTTTTTTTCGTTATTACAACTGGGCATGAACAAAATAGCGAAAAAAAAAAAAAATTGAAAAAGAAGGCGATCGAAAGGTGGATGGGTGAAAGGGAGTGTTGAAGAGAGATATATACTATATATGTCGTTTTTTCCTGTTAGACACCATAAATTTCGCCACGCAAAATGCTTTTCAATTTTATGCACACACCTTGTACTTTTTTTTTTTTTTTTTTTTTTTCCATAAGAATATGCTATTAATAATAATTTAAGACGATTACATTTTTCCCTTTTTAAAAAATTTATATAATACTTAAAAAATTGTTACATTTACGTTTTCATTTTTTTTTTTTTTTTGTTTTGTTCTTCAGTGTTATATACATTAAAAATATATCAATTTTTTGGATGTTAGTAGAGCATAGATGGGGGAAGATGGGGGGAGACTCACACAGTTGGGGTGGTGGCGCACTGTTCTCATGTGAGCATGCGCAAATATGTGCTCGTGTACGATGGTACGGATGTATGCTCATGTACGCAAGTAGGTCGGGATGAATGTGCACATATAAGAAGTCGTTATACATTTTTTGGTAACAAGAATACGGGAGTAATATTAAAAATAAAATTCGAATTTAATTGGCATCTCCTTTTTTGTGCCTTTATAGAGTAGTATTATTGGCATACATTTTGTTCCACTCTCTTGCAACATTTTCTGCATCATTTTTGTCTTGCTTGAAATGCTCTGCTACCTTGGCATCTAGTGGATCATCCGGTTCTGGAGAAGACAACAGTGCCTGTATGCTTAGCAATACCGTTCTTATTTGCAGCGCAGGACTCCACTTATCTTTCAGTATGTCTAGGCATATTCGACCCAATTTGTCCTACAAAAGTGGAGGAAGTAACGATATAGGGGATGGACAAGACACAAATGTATACACAATTAGCACGTTTATCGTGTGTACTCCTCAAATGGCTGTGGAAGAATATAGGTGCCATTCAAACAGGTTATCGAAGGGAAAAAATGCCCCAATTGTACTGATGGCCCATATGGATGGGTTTATGCATTCTCAGCTGCTACAGTATACTTAGTTTTTTTTTTTTTTTTTTTTTTTTTTTTTTTTTTTTCCCTTTTCTCTTGTTCGCTTGTTTGTTTTCATTTTTCTTCTTGTTGTCCTTACTATGTTCGGGTGGTATATTTTCGTCAAGAAGCGAACTTTCGGAGGCTCCATTGGATACTGCTCAGGAAGGAAAAGCTCCAACCGATATGTCCCACCTGCTCGGAAGGATGAAGATAAACACGAGAATGAGTGTGCCAATATGCGTACATTTACACATATAGATTCAAGTGAGAATTGGCACAACTGACACTGGGGTGTGCACTCACATGTCTGCGTAAATGGATGTAGCAATAACAGTGTGTATTGTTACCTTCATATGGAGTGCCGTCTGGTCCGTTTATCAAAATGTCGAAGTGTCTGTAATTCTCTGGTACGGGTACTGCAACTATTCCAGGTGCTGTTGAGTAAACGTAGGACAAAAATGGAAAAAAAATGAAAAAATGATAGGAAAAAAATTGGAGAAAAGTGGGAAAAAAAAAAAATGCACGTATTGTTATAGCTCTGCATGATACATTAAAAGGTAAATATAAACTTTTTTTTTTTTTTTTTAAATACGTGGTTCATTTGCTAAGTTCTGCGTTTCTTTGGTTATTCTTCTTGGAAGTGACATGATCTGTATGTTGTAAAAGTACAACGGGATGGAATTAAAGAGAAGGGAAATGTGTGAATTTGCAAGAAAACACGCAACAATGTGAAAACCACGCTGTGGTAAAATGGGCATTATTGTGTAAGAAAATAAGTTAACCATTTTAATGTGTTCGGGAATAAAAATAATTTTATTACTATTGTTTTTCCTTTTTTTTTTTTTTTTTTTTTTTTTTTTACAAATGTAATAATCCCTTTACAATATATAATATTTTTCCCTTTTATGTTTTGTTAATGTAAGGGAGACTTTTCTTCATGTATTAATATATCACCTATTACAGAAATGTATTCCATAGAATTGTAATAATGCATGGAATAACAATGATTTCTCTTTTCTTACAATTCCTATGATATATATACATATATATATATATGTATATATGTATATATGTATATATATATACGTGATGTATCTTTACCTATTTAACTCATAAACAAATAGTTTTCTTTTTTTCTCTCATATTCTTGTGTTTCCAAAAAAGTTTCATTACTATGCATTTTATACATACATATATATTTTTTTTTTCTTTAATTTTTAGGATTTCAAAACATAAAAATAAAAAAAAAATTAAAAAAAATAAAACAGAATAAAACAAAGTAAAATAAAATTCCTTTTAATATTGTTTCTAAGCACCCACAAAAAGTGAGTTCATATAATTCTTTATGTTATCATTCTTTATTTTTACATCAATTTTTTTTTTTTTTTTTCATCCATTGCGCGTCAATCTTTCAGCCACTGTTATTATGTCAACATAAACACATCACTGTCACTATACAATTTTGCAATTTTGCAACTTAGCTATTTTGCTCCTATGTATTTTTGCAAATACTTCTTTTTTTATATAATTAAACTTTTTGCCTATTTTAAATTTGTGTAAGTTTAAAAAATGGAAGTTGCAAAAAAAAAAAAATATATATATATATATATATATATACGTACACGTACATATGTACGCATGTAACATACACCATTCAGAAAAATGTCTCCTTTTTGTTGGGCGTGCGGGATGTATTAAGCTAACAGTTATTAGTACATTTTCTCATTGTTTTTATTTTCCTGTTCTCAAGGCGGATCTACGGATTTGTCCTTCCCTCTCCCTGTTCCAGTGTTTCACTCGCAATTGCGGTGTTTGTACCTTTCCCGTGCACCGTTTATTTTGCCATTCACCTTGCACCTTTTTTTTTTCAAAGTGTAAAAACGGCAGAGAGGGCATGCACATATGTACCACGCGTCGGTGAATGCGAGAACTTCCTGCTGCATGTTTATGACGGAGTGCGGTCCTTCCCAGAAGCGCGTTTACGGTGCGGATAAGTGGATGTGCATACAGAGGTGTGGCAAGAATGGGGCTCGAAAATGTCACCATCCGTAGATTCCGTAGATACGCATTTACCTGCGCACATTAGCGCGTGCAGAGAAAACGTTTTACACTTTTTTTCGCCGAATGCAGTTTAACTTGTCAAAGGGAGGAATAATCGAAAAACGGCCTTTTTAAAAAGTTCACAATTGTTAAAAGCTTAAAACAGTTTGTGCATCATCCTGCAGTTTACCACAAAAGGGTTTACGCACATGAGGTGTGCATATACAGGTACCAATACTTCGCACCCCATAAGGGTAACCCCTCTTATCATAATACATGGGTATCACGCTGGGATGTCTGAAAAATGTTAAAGAGCCACTCCTTGCAAGTGGGATAAGAATCCCCGATTGGCAGACTGGTTTACACCCTTTACAATGGCCATCATATGCGTGTGTGTAAATAGTGTAGATATAGTTATCTACAGGTGTACACACAAGGATGCATATATATATATATATATGTATAAATATATATGTATAAATACATATGCAAGGCGTAAAGCCCATCACTTGGAATGTTTTCCCAGTTCCTCCTGCTTACAGCACAATGTCTTCCTTTTATAGAGAAGTAGCACAGCTATGTTGTAATCACTACAACCCCCACATAAATCAAGAGAGGAAAACTTGTGTGTGGTTACTCTATCATCATCCATTTTAAACCAAATGGAATCGTTTGCACTTTTTCCTTTTTTACCTGAAGAAGGGTCCATATTATCATATTTGTTATCCTGGTCTATATATTTCCTCATTTTCTTCCAAGAAATGTAATGACCACTCTCTTCATTTCTCCCCTTATGTGTGATTATAGAAATTAATTCATATTCTCCCGATGGAATTTCAATTACCTCATCGTTCTTTTCACTTTTTCCCATACTGTTTTCTCCCTCTGTCACGCCATTTTCATCACTTTTCCCAGTTGAATTTTCATCGACGTTTTTCTTTTCGTCAACCTGGGTCTCTCCTTTCATCTTGTTCTTGTCTCCATCCTGGGTTGTGCTAGCGGGATCGCTCAATGAAGAATTTATTTGGGCATCTTTTCGTTTCATAATTACATTTCTTGCAATTTTTAGATGATTTTTTACACTTTCTGAACAGAAATCGTAAATATCAAAAGTTTCAGGAAAACTTACCTTTCTACAAATTTTTGCTGTAATTACAGATACTCCACTATTTGATTCCACTATTTGTTTTGATTCAAATCGTAGAAAATGAACTATTAAATATGGTGGTAAGGAATTAATTTCCGATGTCTTTTCATATAATGCATCTTCTTTGCTATCATTTGATCTATTCTTTCGCAGTTTTTCATTCAGTGATAATCGTATACCTTCATGCATGTGATTTACTGGGGTACTATGAGTCCCCATGTAGCAAATTAGTTTGTTATGGAATTCTTCCACAGTTTCGCACTCTTCTCCTGCATTCGATTCTGTTGCATTCACAGGTAGGTTGTTATCACTTGGGTGAGGTCCATTTAAGTTTGTCCCACATTGGCTACTTCCTTCCTCTTTCGCAGTACCTTCCTTCGCGGTATCCTCCCTCGCAGCCTCTTCTATGCATCTAACTTTGCTCACAATTTTGAAGGAAAATAGTTTATCAATTATTTTACTCTCCGTATGATCATTAAGAGATGTAAGAATTGCATTCATACATTCTTCTGCATCTTGTTGTGCATACTGTTTTGTCCTTAAATTTACACTTTTAAATTTAGGAAAAACATCTCTAAAAGACTTTAGTAATTCAAGTGGGACATAAGGATCAGATGATTTTCCAAATGATTGCGAAAATTGTATGTATGAATCAAATAATATATCTTTGTTCGATTTCAATAAATGTTTTTCTTTTCTTTTTATACTTCTAAGAAATTCACCTAAATCATCAAATGATGTTAAAAATTGCAATACAGCATTAAAATAACACGTGTTTCCCAAATTAACTATACCCTGATCTTCAAAAATGATGTTTTCCTTGGAATGTAATTTCTCTTTATCTTCTTTTGATAAATCTTCGACAAAAATGACTTGGTTTGGTTGTTCTACCAGAGTTTCTGCTGAACCTACTAACATGATCTTATCCTTATCTTTTATGTTTAACGAGGCCAAATTCGTGTCATCCTTTAATAGACCCTTATACATAAGCTTTTGCTTTTCAGGTGGAACGTTCGTTAGTTTCCTGTAGTGAGGGGAGGAAACAGCAGGGGGTGTGTACAGACGATACTACGAACACATGCATGTATGCACGTTCGTATTCGCGAAGGTATAAGAGGCATGAGAACCATGCAATGTTGCAAATGCGCTGACACGTAAATAAGCGCAACACTCGCGTAGGGCAATACACCCCTAAGGTGCCCTAAAAACGCGTAAACACTGTTTTAAGCTATTTTCATTTAGTGTGAACAAAAATTGTCCTAACAAAAAGGGGACATGCATGCAAGTCCATTTTTTAAGATACGAATTAAAATTGGAAAAGGTGCAAGTCCACTGCAATTGGGAACACGAGAAGACTGTAAAGCACAACGTTTTATTTTTGCACAGCGCAACGTAACCGAAGGTAAAAATAAAATAAAATGAAATAAAAGGAAGTAACAGAACAAAGCAGTTTGCAATTTATGAAAGAGACATGGTTTTCATTTAATCTCCTACACCGGAAAATTTTCATGTACATATGTGTATATATATATATATATATATATAATACGGCTAAACATGCATTCCCTTTTTGTCATGCGCCTGTAACATGTTCATCCGCGTGTCACTGTAAATATACTCTTTAAAATGACGCTTTCTTCTTTCTTTTTTGACGTTACCACAACTGCTCTTTAAATGAAGTCAGCGGTTCGCTTATATTAAGCTGGAGGTCACTGTACACATTGCTTTTCCATTTTACTGTTACGTTAACTACAGTCATCTTATTTTCTCTATAGATATTTTTACTTTAAATGTTTACGATTTTGCCGTTTGGCTTAGGATGAGGAAAAAAAAAATATAACAGAAAAAAGGGAGTAGCAAAAGGGGAGTGGTAAAAGGGGAATAACAAATGGGGAAGGAAAACAAAATGAATTACTTAAATACAACAATAAACAAGATCATAAGGAATTATACGTGCCTGTTAATTTTAACTTAAAAATTAGAGGATGCACAAATTTGTTAAAATCAGATTATAATGTACACTATTATGGAGAAGAAAATAAAGTACAATGTGTACTATATTTATTGCTTAAGAACTTGGACCATTCTTCAGTTATTTTATAACTTGGTATATATGATGAAATGGGAAAGGAAAAAGAAGGGGAAAAAAAAAAAAAAAAAAAGGACAAAAAAGATGGGGAAAAAAAGGAAGCGCAAAAGGAAGGGAAAAAACGAAAGGCCAGAATGAATAAATGCTGTACAGAAACGTCATATATACAAAAAAAATTGTTGAAATAGTGATTGTTATGGCAAATAATGCTGAACTATTCAAGTGTATGTATGCATACTTATGAATATTTATAAAGAATATGAAAAAGGAAAGAAAATCGGTAAGCCGTACTACCATGACATTTTAATGGCATAATACTTTTGCATATTTTACGTAAAATTCAAAGCTTATTTAATGCTCAATTTGTTAAATATGTCACAAATTGCTTCTTAAAATAAAAAAGTGAACATTGCATACATAGTAATTTTTTTGTACGCAATACAGCTGTTAAAAGCAGGCAACATTTGACGGCTCAAAAGAGCAAAGCTATGTTATGCGTGTACTTTTTATTTATATATAATGAAGTATAAAAAGTTTATGTTTCCTTGGAAAAAAATTCCCGTATTCAGAAATTTACGCTGCTTAAGATAGATCAAAGCTAGTGATGGAAAAAATGAAAAAAAAAAAAAAAAGAGAAAAAGAACAAAAAAATTTTTTTTTACATTTTTATGAAAAAATTAAGCAGAAACGGAAATGTGTTATGAAAAATGTTTTTATTTTCCAAGCTAAAAAGGAACTTTTTATATTATACATAAACACAGGAACATTTCCACAAGTGCACATATGTATATATAGATATGTGTGCATGATTAAACTTCAAAATGCCTGTCCTGTCCCGTGCCCAATTTTTCGTGAAATGCCAATATTTGAAATGTAAGGAACTTGGAAGTTTATAAAAATTTTTTAAATTATTAATAAAAGGCAACTCAATAAGGAATTTATTTTATTTTCATATTTGTCTAGTGCAAAAATTAACGACCTTCGCTGTTTAGTATAACAAATTGCAAATTGGCAAATAATGTAGAAGATAAACGAGGCGCAATAAGATGGGCGAATTGCACTCCATTTTCGTGACGCATATAAGCGTCCGTATACATAAATTTACATGTATATATATTTATAGCAAAACAAATTTATTTAAAAAAAATAAAATTGACGCATAAGTTTTTGTAGTGTTAAGGATAACATGCAAAAGGAATACACACATTCAGGTGCTTTTTGAAAAATGTTTTGGGGATATTTTCTCCCGTGCGTATTTCATTCTTTGCCAATGGATTCGCCGAATATTGCACATATATGTGTTTGCCTGCATATATCGTATGTACGTATGTATATATATACCTATATCCGTGGTCCACCTGTCTGCTCACTTATCTATTCACAATCGGTTAAAATTTCTGCCGAGTTTTCCAGAACCAGAATAGTGTGTTCCCACTGCGAGCAAAAAGAATTGTCATTGGTACACACTGTCCATTGGTCTTTCCACGTATGAATATTTACGCTACCTTCAGATAGTATAGGCTCAATTGTAAAAATTTGTCCTTTTTTCATGCGATCATTGTCGCCATGACCGTTCGGGTAATGATGCTCAATTAATGGAAACATGTGCATATTTTTTCCAATAAAGTGACCGCAAAAATCCCTTATCACTTTAAATCCGTTTTTTTCGGCATGTTCCGTTATTATTTTTCCAATTTCGGAAAATTTCTGACCATCTCTGCACACAGAAATGGCTTTATAAAGACATTCTTTACTTACATTAATTAATTTTTTGTGCTTTTCCGAAATTTCTCCTACCCCCGTTGTGCCAGCGCAATCGCCAAATACACCATCAACGAAGACTGTGCAGTCGTATGTTATAATGTCCCCCTTTTTTAATTTCCTTAAATTAGGTATCCCATGACACACCACTGAGTTTAAGGAAAAAAAAAAAAAAAAAATTATGAACAAGCAAGGTAAATTAAAAGAGGTAACCATAAAAAGTGAGTGTATTCCGTGTAAATATTTTTTTTATTCTTGCTCCATGAAGCAATAGAGGAAATAATTTTAATAAAAAGATTATAATAAGTCCAAAGAACGCATCAATATGTGCATAACATAAGTTGTGTCTTAACACGTTTGCGATTGCAGAGAGGTGTACATCACATTCATCGCAATTTTGTAAATATAACATTATTCTTGGTTCATATAACAGAAGAATGGACAAATGATACATAAAAAAAAAAAAAAAAAAAAAGTGAATGGCACTACCTTCATTTGGGGATGCGCACACCGTTTTGGGAAAACCATGAAAATTAATTCCAGCGGGATAA
The DNA here is from genome assembly GCA_900088485.1 of Plasmodium ovale wallikeri. Taxonomy (NCBI): domain Eukaryota; phylum Apicomplexa; class Aconoidasida; order Haemosporida; family Plasmodiidae; genus Plasmodium; species Plasmodium ovale. The sequence continues at coordinate 164,022 of FLRD01000087.1, read as the reverse complement.
GCATTATTTTTTATGTAAAAATCAAAAGCCATTTTGTCAATATCATCAGTAGTTGTATTTTCTTTCGAATTTTCTAAACATAACTTTAAACATTGAGCTGCTAATTTTCCAGCTTTTTTCATTTTATTAATTGTTGCTTCATCTTTAATTTCGTATGTACTCTCCGAATGTTCAACAATTCCCGTTTTGGCATAGCTTGGGAAATTAATATACTCTGGAACCCTTTGAACTGGTGTTGTTTCATATTTGCCTTAAAAAAAAATTAAAAAATTCCGTTTGGTAAATGGTAAAAATTGGGAAATGTACATATTTTAAAAAGAACTCAATTTGTTTATTCTTTTTCGTAATGCGTGTATATGAGATAGCTTTTGCTCATTTTCACGCTAAATTGGGAATGGAAAACGTGAGAGGTTATTATTTTGCCGTTCTTTCTGATTATCGTAAAAGTTTTTTTAATTTGAATGCATATTCACTGAAGTGTTGGTGTACATTTGCGTAGGGGTATGTCGGCACAATTCATGTCTTTGTGTTCATTTACTTTTAAAATAATTTTTTCCACACCCGTTTATTCAAGCACTTAAGAGAGTATTCACATGAGGCGTACATATAAATACCTCCTACAAATTTTGCGCAAAAAAGTGCAAACATGATGGGTTGAATGGTGTTCACGACATTGCAAGCAACATATTACAACAAATGAAGCTTTCAATTTTTCCTTTTCTTTTTTTGTTTTTCTTTTGTATATATAAGCATATTCGTGCTTTTTATTTTTTAAATAATAATATACTTTCATATAAGCGTGTTTTTGTTTATTTTTTTCAAAATATTATACATGTATTAACGAAAAGGTTTCACGCTTTTACGTAATTACGTGTATATGGAAGAATGGCGTATTCTTGTTACCATTTCTTTTCTTGTTGCGCTTTTTCGCTTTTACAGCCACTTTATAGTTATGAAGATTTGTCAAATGAACGAACGCATTTAGCAAGTATGGGATGAAAAACGCATATACTTTTTTTTCCCACGTTTTTCATACACAACGGCAGAACACGCATATGAAGTGCATTCCTGGTGTTCACTGTAGCAGCAGAAGCAAGGAAATTTAGCACTTAACATTTTGAGACATTCACTCTATTTTTTTTTTAATTACCATCTACTAAGGTTGGTTTAAATAACGTTATTTCAGGAAGTTTTATTTTATTTATTTTTGGTGTTAAAATATGTGTATGATAATTAGGTATCCTTTTTAATATATGAGAACATTTGAAAATATGATTTTTATTCAATTGTGTCATTTTAAATGTATAAAAAAGGTAGATTTTGCTTTGAAATATCGAATTCTCTCATTGTATATTCTTTTCAGCATGTTTTTTGCAAATTGTATGTTTTTATTTTATTTTTATTTTATTTTATTTTTTTTTTTTTTTTTTTTTTCCCTGTTCAGTATATCTATTTGATAAGTTTTGGAAATCTTGTCTGTATTAAAAAAAAAAAAGAAAAAAAAATTAAATGTTTTCTGGCTCTATATCAAATGGAGATATATATACAATACATATACAAAATGGTGAAAATGTATCTAACGGGTTGTTCGTTTTGTAGAAACATAAAAGGGGAAAAGGAAAAAGAAAGATAAAACAAATTTATAAAAATAAAATATATTTATCGCATACGCTTAAAAATGTTTAAATCCCGAAACGTTTTATTTTACAGTTTTTGTTCGACAACTCGCGTTATTATTTATGTATTAAAAAAAAAAAAAAAAAAAAAAAAAAAATGGGTCACGTAAAAATTTTGTTGCCTTTAAAAAATATTGCATATAATTCACGTTGGTTTACATTAAAATATATGCTTACAATTAAAACTTTTTTTTTTTCGGTTTTTTCGATAAATTAATTTTTATGATAATTTTTTACTTCTCATCCATTATTCATATATTTATTCGAATATTAACATAAATTTGGAATTACATTTTTTAAATTTTCTTCAGCGTAACTTTGAATAATTTGGTTTAAATTAAAAAAAAAATTTTTTTTATATTTATTTAACAGATTTGTAGCAATTTGTACGCTTTTTGTGATTTGTACGTTCTGTATACTGTTTATGGTCTGTACGATTTGATCGATTTGTAATTACCGATGATAGATTTTTTTTTTTTTTTTTTTTAACGTGCTAAAAAAAAAAGAAAAGGCAAATCTGGTCATATACGCTGAGAATCAGCTATTATTTACCGGTAAAAGAGCCTTTTGCTTTTCACAACGTTGGCGACATTTCGAAGTGTTCGCAACCTTCAAGATATTGCTTTACGTTTCCATGTTTGTAACACTCCTTTTTGAATCGAAGAATAAAACTTTTGTGGCTAAATTGACAGGAAAAATTTTCAAGAACATTGAATTTTGCACTAGTACTATTTTTGCGAACTCTTTCCAATTTGTTCTCATACGGTTACATTCATACCGCATACCTCTGGAGAAAGGCACATTTCAGATTGTACAGTCTAACTGCGCGAAGTAGCTTTTTTTTTATAATATAATCATAAAAATTTAGCCCACTTAAGTAAACACACGTACACTAGTTGATAGCAAAATAACAGGTATGCCTAAGGGAACCCAAGTGATTTCAAGCTTTCCTTTTTATATAGAGAATCCCATTTTTTATTATGTTTATAAAATACCCATTTTTTTTAAGAAAAAAAAGAAAGAAAAAATGTTCTAGCAAAAATTGAGGTAGTAGCAATTTATTTGACGTTTTACACATTCATAAGGAACTCAAAAGTACGAAAAGGTCACTCGGAAAAAAAACTGAAGAATTTATTTTATTTTTAGTTAATTTTTATTATTACAAGTTGGGCATATAAATACAAAAAGAGGGGTTAGTTTTATTTGTATCCATATTTTTAAATCCAAGGTGCTGGCAATAGGAGAGGCTGCTGAAAAGGAGTATTGACGGGGTAGACTAACGGATTGGCTCAAAAAGGAGCATCCCAGCAAACTATCTCAACAGTGTATACACAACACTGTATTGATAACATCAATAGGAATAATCATAATAACTTTGTGAAAGTGCCCAGGAATTATATTCCATTTTTTCACGCCAGGGAGTGCTATCAGAGGCTGAAGGGGGTAGAAGTTGCATAGAATTTTTTTTTTTTTTCCTTCCTTCCCATTTTGTTGTACTGTTTTGTTTCTTCACATAAAATTTTGCTTTGTATACCCTGGATAATATTTGCTGCTGGATAATTACACAGTTTTGCAAAGAAAAGCAGGTAGTCAAAAAAGCAGATTACGCAGACAGGTTGATATACGTGAGCATATTTACTTTTATATCCCCATATCTACGCCGAAGACAGTGCTATGTTTGATCCATGTTATGCCAGTGCAGATACTTCATGAAGTAAAGTACTTTATACGCAAAAATAGCACAAGAATACCAACTGGTCAGTATACTTAGACAGACAAGGAGGCTGACATATCGTACTAGACAATATTACGCGTCTAGGGGACATTATAAACTCACTCTAACGAGCGCATGTCGCCGCCCTCCTGTTCGCACGTGTATATATATATATATATATATATATATATATATATATATATATGTATATATGTATATATGCTTAACGTGTAAGGCAGGTTAGTGGGATAACCAGCAAAACAACCAGCACTTCATTCCTTCTCCTCCCTTCATCTCCCCTCTCCACGTGTTAACATAAATGAGTAAAGTTTGTGTGCCCAGCAAAAATGATAAGGAAAAATATTGTAAGAAAAATTTCACGGACTTTACTGTGTCAAATAAATCAACAAGGATATATATTCAGGACGATTTAAGTAAAGATGATGATGTAAAGGATTCAGATCATTTAGATGGAATTAATGATAAGTTAATGAATGCTGATATGGGATGTATGTTTGGAAATGTTTTGAAAAGAAGAGAGAAAGATAAAAATTCTGATGTGTGTAGTAATGTAAATGAAAATTGTACAAACAATAGTTTTTTTAAAATTAACAAAATTAATGTAAAAATAATTCTTAGATACATAGCTGACTGTTGTTCTTTCTTATGTGCAGTTGGTATTTGGGGCGTTTTGGAAGATATTCTTCGTATATTATCAAAAGAAAATTATTATGTTAAACTTTATTATTATTTAATTTTTACCATATTGTTTACCTCCTTTACGTGCTCATTCAATTTGTACCTTTCCAAAAACGAGCACGAAAGTAACTGCATTTGTAACGACCTGGAGAGTCAGGAGTAGTAGCAAACTGTGCTTATGTAATATGTATAAACACACACACACACATATACATACATACATACATACATACAAACACAATACCGCATGGATGATACATATGCGTGAACAAGCCTGTACATGCGTATGTACATCCCGAGTCTAGTCATCACTGCATTTTACCTTATTTTATTATTATTATTTTTTTTTTTTACATTATCCTTTTTTTTTTAATTTTTGGTTTTTTATTTATTTACATTTTTCCGTTCTATTTTTATCCTTTTAAATTTGATTTAATATTATTTGACTTAATTTTTCTTTTAAAATCCATTGTTTATATAGAAAAATTTGGGTAAAACAAGGCCCTATGCATACCTGAAGGCACATGTAAATTGCCAATTTTCTCACCTTTTCCCCATTTATGACAACATGTGTTCGTTTTTCCTTTCCTTTAAAGTTGACCATGTGTAATATAAACAGTTTCCGATTCGTTGGGATGAGTCCTATATCCATTTGCGCGCGGTTAACGATATACCCCTTTGCATGGGTTAACTCGAAAAAGGAGTGCAAAAAGGAGTGCAAAAAGGAGTGCAAAAAGGAGGGCAAAAAGGAGTGCAAAAAGGAGGGCAAAAAGGAATAGTAATGGTAAGGGTGAAGGTAAAGGAGGCGAATATGGCCGAAATAAAAAAATGAGCGAAAAAAAATGAAGGAGGTTGTTTTTTTCCATATGTTGTACAAACGTAAGCACAAACTGTAATTGCAAAACGCCTCGATTCTGGTTTCGCCAAACTGAGGTATTAAAAATACTCCCCGAATAAAACCTTGCTATTGAGGCAAAAAAACCTCAATTATTTTTTCATTTCAGCTCATTTACATGGGGATGGGCAAAAAAAGTGTTTAATGGTGTTCTGTATACCATACGCCTAATATTATGGGGTAGCTATTCTGTTATATGGAACACATTTGAAGAGGAACATATGGAAAGGAAAAAAAAACATTTTGCAAAATGCGTTGCCATTTGTTACTGTTTAACCAATTTACCTTTAAAAATATAAAGGAGTAATTATTACAAAAAATGTGTTGCTCCTTCGGGTTATTTTACCCTTTTAAAGATTCCCCCCAAGCAGTATTATAATATAATGACATGTACAAAATTATAGGGGGGTCCCATCTATTATGGGCCTCTTTGTTGCTTTTCCATAAACGACCACTATTGCTAAGGGGTACGATGTATTTAACAAAACCTTGCGATATTTGCCATCCCCTTAAGAAACAAACGATTTTCATGAAGTGCGCTGGATGAAGAAATGATGCCGAGCAAGGGGTGCGGTGCGCACATAAACGTATGCATATGTAGATATATACATCTGTGCCTGGGCGTGCACGTATGTGAACTCTTTGTACACGGGCTTGCCTACGTGCGCATTTCCTTATGCTTGCCTCCGCGAAGGTGATGTGCTATATATCTCTGCATTTTAGGCAAAATGAATAAAAACATTTAAGCCCGCTTCCGTGTATTCCATATTTTACAAAAGCACCTACTCTCAAATGCGGATTTTGTAAGAAATTTTTTTTTTTTTAATTTAATTAGTATGACAGCTACTAAAAATTAAGGGTAATATATTCTTCCTTTTTTTGCATAGTATCTCGTTTTGCACAATTTCGCTGCTGTTTGGCCCGATTTTTGCTCCTATTTTTGCTTCGCTGTGAGCTGCATTTTGTGCAAACAAAAATTGGGGCCTAAAATATTTTAGGAATCACACCGTGTCGTGCTTTTCTCGTTTTACCAAACGAGTTGGATGAATTTCGACTTAAGTGCTTTGGCCTTTTATCCTTGCAACCCTCTTAACCTTTTTTTTTTTTTTTTTTTTTTTTGATACTTGTTCATTATTATATATGTAAGCATATATATATATATATATACATAAAAATGTATGCATAAATATGTACGCGCACAAATTGAAATTTTAAAAAAAATAAAATTGGTTGTTCATTTCGTTTCATACAAGAATTATTTTGCGAAACATGAAATGAGAGTAATTTTGCATGGAATAAGATGAGAACCATTTTGCACGCACATATTGCAATTTGTGCTGGTACCGAGTATGCATATGAAGATATATTTCGTAGCACATACCAAATTATGCACGTATATAATAGTAGGAGCACAAGAAAGCATACAAGAAAAAACCATGTTGCATTTTTATATGGAGCGTAAGCCTAGGCACAAAAAAAAAAAAATTAGTTCATTATTTTCGGAATTAACTGCGCATTTACATTTATAGCTGCAAATATATATATATTGTATACGTATATGTAAAAATACTTATATCGTTCAAATGTTTTACCTTTTTAAAGTTATATACTTACGTAAAATATTTTTCCTCGCAAGTTTAATCATACAAATTTGTTATAAGAATATTTTTAATTCCATACTTAATTATAAAAAAAAAAAAAAAAAAAGCGGTATTTTCGCCAATTTTTTCTCAACCCCTCAAACTTACAGTATATTTTCTAGTTTTACCCGAACAAGGAAAAATGATGGATGCAAAAAAGAGTAAGTTCCCGCGAAAGCATACATGCTTAGTGAGATGAAAACGTTGTATGTATATGTACTTATATTTAAAAAAATGTAAACGTGCGCATATATGATACACGTACACGAACTCAAGTTTGAGTTATATTTCATCCTTTCCCTTCGCTCGGAGTGTGGAGGATGAGCCCGTTAAAGTATATCTAGCGTGTACATTATTTAGCACTCTATAAATTTTTTGGCCGTGATTAAAAGCGGCGACCTGTGCAACATGACGAAAAGGATAATATGAAGCATCCATCCGAATGGCAAACAAATGTTTGCTCCTTTTTTGCCATTAAAAAAGAAAAAAAAAAAAAAAAAATTAGCCTACAAAATTTATTTTATTCTTCGTCTTGTATTGTTGTGCATATGAACGTACGTAAAAATAATTTATGTTAATATTTCCAGTGTGTATTTGTGTGTGTGTGTCTGTGTGCGTGTCTGTGTGTGTGGTACGATAAAATGATTTGTGTTTGTATCCATTTTGAGCGGAAGTATGTTTATTTAATGAACAACATGTATATGCTTATTTTTTTTGTACTTTGCCAGTTGAAGAATTAAAGCAGTTTGTTTCTTCGTGCGAAGAGGATCCATCCATTTTGCTGAAACCTGAATTCTCTTTTTTCAAAAATTTTATTGAGAGTTTTGGTGGAAAGGTTAAGAAAGAGAAAGACTTTTATGAGAATATTCCAAGTGAAGATAGCACTGAAGAGAAATCAGAAGATGAAGAGAAAGAAGATTTGGATGAAGAAGAAGTAGAGGAAGAAGAAGAAGAAGAGGATGAAAGTACTCAAGATTTGATGAAGGAAGAAACCATTGAATGTCCTCCATTGGCACCCATTGTTGAAGGTGATTTAACAGATGATGTATTAGAAGAAATTAGTAATTTAAAAGCAGAAGCTGCAAATTTAGTTCAAGAAAATAATTTTGAAGAAGCTTTGATTAAATACAATAAAATAATTTCGTTTGGAAAACCATCTGCTATGATTTATACTAAACGTGCTTCTGTTTTGTTAAAACTGAATAGACCAAAAGCCTGTATAAGAGATTGTACAGAAGCATTAAATTTAAATATTGATAGTGCCAATGCTTATAAAATTAGAGCAAAAGCTTATAGATATTTAGGAAAATGGGAATGTGCTCATGCAGATATAGAGCAGGGACAAAAAATTGATTATGATGACGAATTATGGGAAATGCAAAAACTAATTGAAGAAAAATATAAGAAGATTTATGAAAAGAGGAGATATAAAATTAATAAGGAAGAAGAAAAAAAAAGAAAAAAAAAAGAAAAAGAATTGAAAAAAAGGTTAGCTGCGAAGAAAGCCGCGGAAAAGGCTTACAAGGAGAATAGCAAAAGGGAAAACTACGACTCTGATTCGTCTGACTCCTCTTACAGTCAACCTGACTTTTCTGGAGATTTCCCAGGAGGAATGCCAGGTGGAATGCCAGGAGGATTCCCAGGAGGAATGCCCGGAGGAATGCCAGGTGGATTCCCAGGTGGAATGCCAGGTGGAATGCCAGGTGGAATGCCAGGCGGAATGCCAGGCGGAATGCCAGGCGGAATGCCAGGTGGAATGCCAGGAGGATTCCCAGGAGGAATGCCGGGTGGAATGCCAGGAGGAATGCCAGGAGGAATGCCCGATTTGAATTCACCCGAAATGAAGGAACTATTTAATAACCCCCAATTTTTTCAAATGATGCAAAATATGATGAGTAATCCAGAATTATTATCCAAATATGCAAATGATCCAAAATACAAAAACATATTTGAAAATTTAAAAAATTCTGATTTGGGAAATATGATGGGAGGGAAATCAAATCTCAATGGGAAAAATTAACTTTCGTAAAAACATGACAAATTTTTTAACATAAAATTTTTTATGCCTATATGCGTGTGGCATGCTTATATATGTATGCATGTATGTGTGCATGCATGTATGTATTTACACATGTAACTATTATGCGCATTTTCCCCTTTTGAAATACAATTATGAAAAAAAAAAAAAAAAAATAAAAATAAATGAAATAAAATAAAATAAAAAAGGCTGTATTATATTATACATTGTGCGTTATGAACAACCCTTTTTTATTTTATATTTCACAAAAGCACGAGGATATACACGCATATATAATATACATATGGATATTGACTTATGCATATATTATGTACCCATATGTACATACATAAACTTGTGTACAAACGTGAAAAGACGTGTATAAATCTAAATTCCACATATTCCTTTTTTTTTTTTTTTTTTTTTTTTTAATATATTGGTATTAACAAAAATATTTTTTTCCCACTCGAAAAACTTTAATGAATCGGAAAGAAACATCAACATGTAGTAGTGGAAATAGGGGTATAACATTTCCATAATGCACCTCTCGGTTGCGATGGGAAAGGTGAGAAAATAACGGATGAAATGGGGTAAGTAAAAAGGGAAAATGAACTTGGAAAAAAGGATCCCATGTAATACCCCCTGCAGTTATATGTACCGCGGCTTAACTTTTCTTCTTGAAAAAATTTCTACGCATAAGAAAAGGGAAACGCAAATAGGGTGCAAATATGGTACAAATATGGTATAAATATGGTACAAATATGGTATAAATATGGTACAAATATGGTACAAATAGGGTGCAAATGGGGAGAAAAGGCGCGAAAACCGTGCGCACATGGTCATTCCTCCGCACCGTTGCACAACATAGAGGCGCACTTTAATTCGTTTGTCCTTACGTCAGTAGAGTCTGCTGAAGGACCTTTCTCTTTTTGTTGTCAAAGGGCGATTTCTTCTTTGTATCCTCTTTGGGTTCATTTATTACAGGCCTTATAATTTCTTCCGTAATGGGAATCTCCTTATCCACGGTCACTAAATAACCATTTTCGTAATACAGATCTGTACCCTTTTTCTACAAAATTATTTGAAGATGCGCGTATTCGTGTAAACTAGAATGGCCCCCACAGTTGAACAATGGTGTGCATTTTCCATGTATTAACTTATGCACGCATGGACATATTTACACGTGTACATGTACGTATATGTATGCATAAAAATATGCACGTATTCCTAATTTTAAGCTTCTAAATTACCAGTTTAACTCTCTTCACTACGCGCACACCCACATCTTTGCGTTCTGAATCGTTGCTGTCACATTTGTTATCACTTGATTCTCCTGAAAAAAAAAAATAAATAAAAATCAAAATAATAGATAACCTCGCTTAGTTGTATTATTCTTTGCATTATTCTCGAAATGTGTTCCCAAAGAGGGCATTGTTAATTTTGTGCTGCTTTTTGGTTCTGTAAGTGTGGAAGGGCACGAATGGTGACATGTGTAAGTACGTACGTACGTACGTGTGTACATGCGTGTGCATATACATGCAAAAAATAGGATGACAAAACGACCCCCGGTTGCACTTTTCCCTTTTTCAAATGAAAATGGATACATCATGCACACGCATGCATGTATGCAAGTATGCACGTATGCATGTATGCACGTATGCATGTATGCACGTATGCATGTATGTATATATGCCCTATTTCTTTTCTGTTGTATATTCTTTTATTGTGCCCATTTTGAGGTGTGTAGTTCTTACTTTCCAGCTTGCTTTTCTTCAACTTCGTTTCCGTTGTTTTCTTACTCGACGTAGTTTTCCTCTTTCCTGTATCTGCAGGATGGAAGAGCAAGCATAATGATGTATGTGTGTCCATATAAACGTAAATGTCACGTGTGCATGCACCTACAGGCGTCGTACACTGACTGAACTATGCAGCAACGTGGAGAACTATACATATACGTAGCTGCATAAGCACTCGCGTCGTCTCACCCCTTTTGGTGTCCTCTTCATTCGAGGAAGTTTTAGCCTGGCTCTTCTTGGTGCTACCCTTTTCTGATCCCTTTTTTTTTTCCTTTTTGACGGGACTACTTACCTCGATGAAGACAGAATATGCGTCGTCATCATTTTCTCTCTTCACTTTAGTGGGTGAATTACTGCTATTTGTTTTTCTTTTCTTCGACGTAGGTATGTTTTCATTTATGTCGTTAGAATCAGGTTTCAAATCTGAGTTTTTAACTATTCGTGATTTGACAGTTTTCCATTTTGTATCATCTTTATTAGGTGTATTTATATTTTTATGTACACTATCCTGTTCTTTACTTTGACTTATACTTTCTCTTTCATCACTAGATATCTCCTTTTTAATGTATAAATTAATATTTTCAGAATCACTTCTATCTTTCTTGATATGTATTTCTTTCACTCGTGTTTTTTTACTCGAATCACGTTCATCATCCCTATCTTCGTTATCTTCTCTATTTCGTAATTTCTTAATCAACACTTTTTTATCATCATCTCCTTCTTCGCTGTTTGCCTTCGGAGTATCACATTCTGAATCTGCATCTTCATCTGCTTCTCCATCTGCATCTGAATCCGAATCCACCTTGTCAATTTTTACTTTTAAACCATCTATTATAATGTCAGGAAATCTGATGAAGAGAGCAAAAGGGGAATGGGTTTCTCCATGTTCTAAATTATCAAGGGTGAATATGCATGCACATTTGGCGAAGCATATCTCGCACTGTTTGAGTGGGTATGTCCTTACTTGGGGACTATCACTTGGTTCTTTGAACCCTTCTTTTCGTGTAATTTGTCTATTTGGTTTATTTCCTAAAAGGGTAGAGTGGTGAGAAGGGAATGGAAATGGGAAGGTACTCCCTGTGCATAACAATATGGGGGGTTTCTTCATTTCCTATTGGCATTTTGGTCGTTACTTGTTTCCACAATATGGACAGATCTGCTCTATTTTTTTTTGATTGTACGCTGTAAATTTTGATTGTATAATTGCCTTCTTTATGCATTTCTGCAAGGAACCCGTAAGATGCGATGCACATGATGTACATAAAAGCATAGATACGTATATATACGCATGCGCAATGGAAAAAAATTATGTGCAATTAGTGAGTTACTCAAAAGGTCCTTCTCATGCAAAACAGCACAGATGTACTCGGTCCCGTTATCCTTATATCCTTCAACCAAATACGTCGCATACAATTCACCTTTTCTTTTTTCAAAGTAGTAATGAATCAACCTTCGAATTGGGAAAAGGGGAGATGTGAAGGAGGGAATGAAACGACATGCGGAAGGATATGGAAAAATTTTAACTTAAACCTATTTTAACCGCTAAAAGGGAAAATTGTTACAAATGGGTTGTCCCTCCACACATATGTATACTTATACATACGTGTACGTGCATAAAACGTTGTGCTCACTTTTGGGACAAATCAGACGATATTTGTAGTGCTTGTTTTATACCCAGAATTGTAATCTGAAAAAAAAAATAAAATAAAATACAATAAAAATAAAATAAAAATAGAACCTGCATGTGGAAAGATTAAATGCTGCGTGTAAACGGTAGAAGCTTCCATTTTATATTTTCTTTTGATATAAGTGTTCTTGTGTATATTGATGCATTCACTCGTTTATAAACATATGTAGAAACCAGCATTATTTATCATTTATATTAGACAACATCCTGTGCATAGATAATTTGCAACGATGGCGTATATATATATATATATTTTTTTTTTTTTTTTTTTTTCTCATTTCGCTGTGCTGTTAACTGTACTACGTCTTGTGTGAACATTCACAGATGAAGTTTGCAAACGCACTACTATATATGCGCGTGCGTACAAACGTGCATGGATTATTATGTATGTGCATGCATGCATGCATGCATGTGTGTATGCATGTACAAAACATTGTCCTATATTTTTTATTCGAATTAAAATTCTCCCGATTATTTTTTTTTTTTTATTTACAACAAATCCGTCTTTTATGAGTGAATCAAAAAAAAAAAGTAATTCCTCTATATTTGATATGGTATTAACACTTTGCATATTTAGTTAATAATTTTTTTAAAAAAATAATTTTCCTTCAGCTAAAAAAAGGGTAACATGGTTACCGTGTAAATTGTTTATGCATTAACGGTTATTAACTAGGTAACATAAAAATGAGAATCTTGTGTTTTCAGAAAACAAATACATTTCCACCCCTCGAAATGTTTTCGTGTATGGAAATATACTCACACGTACTTGTTAAAACGGCGGATGTCTACCTCTATCGTTGAGAGCCTACTGAAAAAAAAAAAAAAAAAATACACAAAATGGTGTAATCGTAGAGTATTATAATTAAAACGTTTTGCTAATTTAGTTACTTAAATGTATACATAAAAATGTATACAGTATATTTAGTAACATGCGTTATGGGGTATACAAAATAAACTTGTTCGTTCGCATAGGGAACAAACGAATTTACAGTTTTGCTGAATTTTATCACATTCAGAATAGAGGGTGCTATATTATATTTGTACACATGCAAAGATACATAATATGACACGGTACTCCGCAGGATCACGTAAGGATTCGCAGTTTTGCTTCTATTTGCTGTTTTGCTTCTATTCGCTGTTTTGCTTCTATTCGCTGTTTTGCTTCTATTCGTTGTTTTGCTTCTATTCGTTGTTTTGCTTCTATTCGTTGTTTTGCTTCTATTCGCTGTTTTGCTTCTATTCGCTGTTTTGCTTCTATTCGATGTTTTGCTTCTATTCGTTGTTTTGCTTCTATTCGCTGTTTTGCTTCTATTCGATGTTTTGCTTCTATTCGCTGTTTTGCTTCTATTCGCTGTTTTGCTTCTATTCGCTGTTTTGCTTAGATTTGCTGTTTTTAGTAATGTTCTGTACAATTCTGTTGGGTTCTGTACCTTCTGCAAACGTTCTGTAACAATTGCCTCTTCCTCTTGTGCCTCAATATGTGACAGTTTCTTGCTTCTTAAAGGTATGTAATAGGTTAAAACGCATGAAATATAAAAGGATATATGGGGCGTTTGCAGTTTTGCGTATTGAAAAATAGGAAAGAGGAAATGCGAAATAGCTGAGAAATCCTTTTCGAAGTGTTATCAGAATTGCCTTAGTTAAAAATACTTCTTTTTATATTTTTCATGTTTCTCATTTTTTTCATTTTTTTTCTTTATTTTATTTTATTTTTTTAGTGAAGGGGAGTTATGCGCATGGCAATATAGATATCTACGAGCGCTCCTTTTTACATCATTCGTTTTTTTAAAGACATTCACGCATACGCGTTTACGTATACATGTACATGTATGTGTTCAAATATATATATGTATATGCTTTTATTACATACATGTATACGCAGCACATACATACATATACACTGCACATAAGTATATGTATGTTTATGCGTATGTATATGTACATACATATACACACTAAATAACAAACATAAAGATATACATTTGAACTGTTGAAAAGAAAAATTTTGCGTAATGTATGCACTTTCATAGGAGTGCATACATATTCGCAAAATGGGGAAATTCTCTTGAAGTTACAACAGAAAGGATATAATATTGAGAACTGTTCGCACAGAATTTTTAGTGCATGCTAGTTACATTACTCTTTGCAAAGAATTTTAGAAGTGTTAATTTTAGCAAAGAAAAAAAAAAAAAGAACAAAAAATGTAATTTTCGTTGCTCCTTTTGCGTCCATTTTGCGTGCGTTTTGTGTACTTTTACCGTGTGTTTGCTGTACTTTTAGCGTTGCTTTTCTGTACGTCTTTTTACCACCTTGCAAGCCGCTGCGAGTTTGCATATGTGACGGATTACAACTTTGTACGCCTTTCTACCATCGTGTACTCCTTTTCGCTTTATTTGTGTGATCCTTTTCGCTTCATTTGTGTACTCCTTTTCGCTTCATTTGTGTACTCCTTTTTGCTTAATTTGTGTACTTCTTTTCGCTTAATTTGTGTACTTCTTTTTGCTTAATTTGTGTACTCCTTTTTGCTTCATTTGTGTACTCCTTTTTGCTTCATTTGTGTACTCCTTTTTGCTTCATTTGTGTACTCCTTTTTGCTTAATTTGTGTACTCCTTTTTGCTTAATTTGTGTACTCCTTTTTGCTTAATTTGTGTACTCCTTTTTGCTTAATTTGTGTACTCCTTTTTGCTTAATTTGTGTACTTCTTTTCGCTTAATTTGTGTACTTCTTTTTGCTTAATTTGTGTACTCCTTTTTGCTTAATTTGTGTACTCCTTTTTGCTTAATTTGTGTACTTCTTTTCGCTTAATTTGTGTACTTCTTTTTGCTTAATTTGTGTACTCCTTTTTGCTTAATTTGTGTACTCCTTTTGGCTACCTTATGTGCACCTTTTCTAGTCTATCTTTTGCCTTTTTTTTGTAAGTTCGCATATTAAGAGGATTATAATATGATATACTATTTATTGGGAAGTAAAAATAATTGTATCCCACGTAGTCTAGATGGTTAGGATATTCGGCTTTCACCCGAACGACCCGGGTTCGAGTCCCGGCGTGGGAATTAATTTCAATAGAAAAAAAAAAATTAATTTTTTTAATTTTTAGGAAGTTAAAAAAAATTACAGTTCTGTTCCTTATAAGGTATATACTATAATAATTATAAAATAGCGAATGTTTGTTATGTTAAAAAATTGTTGTAAAATAAAAATTTTTTAAAATTCCAATCTATGTCCGTTTATTGTGTTTTCTCAATTTTCTATTGCCTTCTTATGTGCGCATGCATAGTGCGTGCAATGCCAATGGCCGTCAAATTAATACTTCTTAAGGGGCGTTTTAAACGAATTTTTTTATTACATATTACAAGGGAGGGGACAAAATGAAGGCCACTTTTAGTTGCACATTATCAAAAATAAAATTACCATGTTCAATTATGTTAAATTCTTTAAATGTGGAGTAGGCTACTACCGCCAAGAGGCAATTGCAAAATGCAAATTTTGAAACTTCTTCTGAATTTCACCTTTTTGCCAAACATGCTGGAGTTATTTTATTGGCATTGCATTTTTAAACATGTTTTTTTCAAGTTTTCATTGGAATTTAATTATGGGAAAAAAACTTTTTGAAGTTGATATTTAACTAGTAACTGCATTAGGTTGCATCATTTCACACGTACGAAAAGTTTATACTACTGCGTAAAAATCATTTTAAAATGGCGGAATTCTCGTATATATTTTTTCCCCATATAAACGGAATAAAAAAAAGAGAAAAAAAAATAGGGAATCCAAATTTGTACATTCAAATAAAAGGGGGAACTATTATTAACAGAGTTGTATTTTTAATAAGTTCAAACATGACTCTCTTCCATAATATTTCGAGATATCCTGTGCTTGGAGTAAACTGCATATTATAAAGTGTATACCAAATGG
Organism: Plasmodium ovale wallikeri; assembly: GCA_900088485.1. Lineage (NCBI taxonomy): Eukaryota > Apicomplexa > Aconoidasida > Haemosporida > Plasmodiidae > Plasmodium > Plasmodium ovale. Next base: position 147,982 of record FLRD01000087.1, on the reverse strand, counting down.
TTATAATAAAATTGAATTTAAGAATATGTATACACACATATGGGACTTTATTTTTACGAAAATTGTGAAGCAGCAAAGAAAGTCATGAAAAAATAAACGTAGGACTTTTTCAACTAAAATTTTAGAAGAACATTTTCTTTAAAAAGAACGTTTCTTCATTTTTTACAAAAAATGCACGAGGTGGGGTTCGAACCCACGCGGTCTAGTGACCAGAGGATCTTAAGTCCACCCCCTTAACCACTCGGGCACCCGTGCTTATAAAGATAGGTTTTTTAACAAAATTTATTATTTTTAAAAAGGGAATAATATATTACGTTAAATTTTTGTGGTAAAAAATAGTACAATATTATAAAAAATTTAACCCCGTGTTTTCCAATTATAAGGATATTACCACAAAAAAAAAAAAAAAAAAAAAAAAATTAATACTACTAAAATTGTGCAGTTCTTATTTTTCCTTTTTATTCCTTCTCTATATTTAAATAATATCCTCATTTTAAATTCGCAAACACAGTTATAGAATTATTTTTAAGTGATCAAACGTTAACACATTAATGTGCTTTATCGGCCTAAATAAGCGTACCTTTTGTTACGTGCAAACATTAATGCCATTTTTATGCTCCTCCTATGTAAAAATATAGTACTTATACGAAAAAAAAAAAAAAAGTGAAAAGGGAAGAAGAAATGTAAATTGTGTAGCTTCTTAAAGGGAAATATTTTAAACACATTCAGTGTTTCTCAACCTTCGATTCCTTTCATATTCTTTTTCCACTCTACATTTTGTTTTCCCTCATTTTGTGCAAAATGCATATTTTTTTCACCAACAATTTGTAATATTTTTTAAATAGTACCTTTTTTAAAAAAAGTTCTGATCGCATAAAATGCATCTAACTGGGTAGAAGCTTACAGATGAAATGAAAAGTTTCGAATGTGTATATACATATGGTAAAATTTTTCGCAACATCCTTCTCACCTTGAGAGAGGATAATCCATGCAGAACGAAGAGAACACATGTTTTCTTTCCCATACGTATATATTTACCCCATTAACGAATCGAATTTTTTCCCTATATAAGTTACACCACTTGATTATACGTTTTATGTAGAAATTGAGCCCGTTTTAGGATGCCTAGACTTTCGCATGAAAGATTCTACTAGGGGAGAGAAATTGTAAACATAGAAATATAAAGCGCAGTACCGTAAGAATATATGAGCTTAAAATTAGGCATTTCTCATTTTGGAGATACCTATAAAAGGGAGACTACAACATTTAAGTGTAAAAAATGGTCGATTCTCTATCAGCGCTTCCCACAGGAGTATATATGCATGTGCGTCTTATGTAATTGTCGTGAGAAAAATGAATGCCTTCGTGAAGGATAAAGAAAATAGTATCTCGTACATACACGAGTGAAATTTGCGCATCGCTTTTTTAAATACTGGGAAGAGGTAGAAATGGATTGATTAACGTGGCGCACAAATAAATGATAGCAAATAGGAGATAGAGGTGATGGTTTAATTAAAAGAATTTTCTCCCCCTTTTTCACAACCCGTCCTACTTTTTCCATTTTAGAAGACTTGAAGGTTTACCTAAAAGGGGAAAAAGGGTATAAAATTGTTCTTAATTAGTTTCCATGATGGGAGTAGCTTCTTCTATTCTTCTCTATGCAGATCATTACCATAAACAATGCACCACTTCTTTTTTTTGTTTATTGCTAGTACCCGCCATCTGCTTCCTATTAATAGAATGCAGACTGACTTGTTTGCGTAAATTGCTCAAACATATGCATGCAGTCGAATAGAGACTACTTCCTACATGTAGAACATGATAAATGTTAACATATAATAATGTGCTGTTACGTTTCATGCCGTTTTACCTATTTACCTACGACACGTGGTTGGGTTGATATCTCTGGGGCAAAGCGTGACACGGCAACTGCTACTCGTGCAAAGAGGATAGATTTGCACATAGAAAGGGATGCAAATGGGGGATGATAATATTTAGGATAAGATTCGTAAAATATATTGTGGGACTGTTCATTCGGTAGGTATAAGAAGCAGTTGGGAAGGACACCCAATCAGTCGATACTGTTTGTACGCGTACATGCATATATCCTTCTTGCTATTTACCTCTCCATATCGTGCATCTCTTTTGACGATTCTCACTTAACCCTTGTTTATATACGCGAAATGGAAATGCGCTAACATATGTAAGCATGTATGTAATTGTCCTCCATTTCTACACGGAGCAGAAATATCTTCAGCACTTTAGAAATACAGTTAGCTCGAATTTTGTTAGAATTGTTATAAACATGGGTTCACACAACTTTGGAAATGTTTGTTCAGTACATAATGCTCTTCCTTCTGTTTATAACGCAATTCGTTCATCGTCTCACGAAAATTATTACGTGTGGAAGTAACTCTACTGGAGGTAGCTACGTCTTGGGAAAAACACTTACTATTTTGTTTCCCATGGAGTAATTGCAAAGGTAAAAAAAAAAAAAAAAAAAAAAAAAAGGTATAAAAAGTAATGTATCATAAGTTAGCGTGGGAATAAGAAACGGGTCGAAAAATGAAATACGCCTTCTTGTTTTCCTGCCGTAGTGGGAAGGATTATTAGGTTGGAATTCAAGCGGGTCATAAAAAAAAAAAAAAAAAAAAAATTAGCACTGAATAAGAGGTACTACATTTTAATCATTCATTTGGATATGAAAAAAAAAAAAAAAAATTGCCTTTTGGTTTTTAAATAAACTTAAAAATATATAACGAAAAGGGAAGCATAAGATATAAATAGGAAAAGGGAAGAAGAAACAAATCGGAAAGGGAAATTCCTGTACTTTTTTCAAAATGAGTTAAAGGCCCATCGTGGAGCTGTGCCAGCACTCGAGATGTGACATTAACTGAACCTGACCAGGGATACGAAGCGCGAAGGAGAATACTTGGAAAAAGGAGAAGTCAACGCGTGTATGTGCTATAACTGCGCGATTGATAAGGTATATATATATATATATATATATATATATGTATGTATGTATGTATGTATGTATTTATGTAACGAACGCCGGTGAAATATGGGTGACGTTGGTCGGGACGACAGCAGCGGCGGGGGTAGCGAAGGAGACTTTGTGTATGAGCCGGTGACTGTTCGGAGGAAGAAGTTTATGGACAACCTGGTGAGCAGTTTTAAAAGGGAGAAGAGGAGAAAGAGAGAGGGTAGGGATTCACAAAGCGGTGGAGAAAATGGAGTAGTATCTGGCGATGAATCTAGATCCCAATTTTGTGGAGATGAGGAGGAAACGAGAAATACACGAAGGGGAAAAGAAGTAAAAAATGAGGATAAGGTGAATGATAAAAAGCCAAAGGTGCAGAACAGCTTATTGGAAACGTTTCGAAAAATACGAATGGAAGCAGAGAAGGATAGAGTAGATGAGACAGAAGAAATTATAAGAAGAGAAGAAAAAATTTTAGAACAAGTATCTAAGGCATTAAATGCCCCTTTGCAATCAGTTAAAGAAAGAGCAAAAGGAATTGTGTATAAGGATAATTTTAAAACCATATGGACTTTACCACATAAATATAAAAATATGAATAAAAAATATGTAGATAAAATACGAAGTATATTTTATATTGATGTTAGTGGAAATGATATACCACCTCCCATAAAAAATTTTAGAGATATGAAATTTCCCAAAGGAATATTAAAAGCTTTAAAAAAAAAAAAAATTAAAAAACCTACTCAAATTCAGATGCAAGGTTTACCATCTATATTGATAGGAAGAGATATCATAGGTATTGCTTTTACAGGTAGTGGAAAAACTATTGTTTTTGTACTTCCATTAATTATGATATGTTTAGAAGGAGAAATGAGATGTTCAGTAGAAGAAGGAGAAGGTCCTTTTGGTCTAATAGTATGCCCATCAAGAGAATTAGCAACACAGACACACAATGTTATAAAATATTTCTGTGAATATTTACATAAAGATAATTATCCTGTGTTAAAAAGTTTATGTATGATAGGTGGTGTTAGTACATATGATCAAGGGAGAGAAGTAAAAAATGGTATTCATATGGTTGTAGCTACTCCTGGTAGACTTAACGATATGTTAAACAAAAAAAGGATGACATTGGAACAATGTAGATATCTTTGTTTTGATGAAGCAGATAGACTTATAGACCTAGGTTTTGAAGAAGAGGTAAGAAATACTCTTGACCATTTTTCGTCTCAAAGACAGACCTTACTCTTTAGTGCTACTATGCCCAAGAAGATTCAAGAATTTGCCAAAACTACCTTGGTAAACCCTATTATTATTAATGTAGGAAGAGCAGGTGCTGCAAATTTAGATGTCATACAAGAAGTAGAATATGTAAAGGAAGAATTTAAGTTATCCTACTTGCTAGAAGTTTTGCAAAAAACTGGACCTCCTGTTTTAATTTTTTGTGAAAATAAAAAAGATGTAGATGATGTACATGAGTATTTATTACTTAAAGGAGTGAACGCTATAGCGATACATGGGAATTTAGATCAAACAGAGAGACAAGAAGCTATAAATCAATTTAGAGAAGGGAAAAAAGATGTACTCGTAGGTACAGATGTTGCTTCCAAAGGATTAGATTTCCCTTCTATTGAACATGTTATTAATTATGACATGCCAAAAGATATAGAAAATTATGTACATAGAATCGGACGAACAGGTAGATGTGGAAAAACTGGTATAGCTACCACTTTCATAAACAAAAATCAGGATGAAGCTATTTTGCTTGACTTAAAAGCTTTATTAATTGAAGCTAAACAGAAAATTCCCCCCTTCCTAGAAATGCTAGATAGTATGGGAATAAACTTAAAAGAAATTGGAGGAGTAAAGGGATGCGCTTATTGTGGTGGACTTGGCCACAGAATAACACAGTGCTCTAAGCTTGAGTCCCAGCGAAATAAGCAGACTCTCTCCACCAACAAGGACGTTCTCTCCGGAAACAACAAGTACAACAGTATAAACGCCTATACAGGGGACTGGTGATTGGGAGAAGAGGCTGTCAGCACATCCCCGCATAAAAGGGGGAAGCACACATGGAAGTGGCAGTAGTAGAATAGGAAGTGCTAGATTAAAGCTAGGCGAAGCATAAAATATGTAAACTGACGATATGGCGACGTGCTAACCCGAAACGAGACTGAATAGAGTTGGTATTGGTAATAGGGATCTCCCAGTGGTCCCTCTTTTTGCAGCTAAAGGAAAACCCGTGCATGTATCTATCAAAAAGGGAACCTTGAGGTAGAGTTCTGAGAACATTCATTTTTTTTTTTTTTTTTTTTTTTTTTAAAAAAAATGGCAATTTATGTTCGTTTCATTGGCGTGTGTAGGATCACGTGTTCAGCGCTTATACGGCGAGGGGTACGGCAGTGAAATGTAAATATGATGCAACGCATATATATGTATATATATATATATATAAACATATGTGTATTATGTACACGTTATTACGCAATGAGTACGATGTGTGACATCGGCTTATGCGACTTTCTTATAAGTTCATTTTTTGTTCAATCATTTCGCTGAGAGGTTCCAATGTTTGGTATTGCATTCGCTCCATATACTCGTGAGCCTCTACACGATCGATTGAATTTCGCATAACATCAAGAGAAAGAAGGCTGCTTTTAATTCCAGGAAGTCTTCTTGACATTGCTACAATTTCTCTATCCATCACATTTTTGAAGGCTTCTTGAGTCCCATATATTAAACCAGTTCTCTTTAAATAATTATTTTCTTCATTTAATAAAATGTTATTATGAAAACTTTCTATATTATCTTCCTTAACTTGTAAATTTACATCTCTGAAAGTAACAACATCCTTTACCTTAAAATCGTAATTAAGTCTATCTAAGTATGTATTTTCCATTGTTAACAAAACAAAAAAAACTTAAAAGAAGAGGGGAAGGATGCGATGAGAACGACAGAGGTGCTTGGATGAATATTATTACTTATTCTCCTTTTCGTGGGTTTGTAAAGTATATAAAGTAGGGAGATCTCTTATAGATGAGCCTGTTCAGGGATGTGTCCATCTGCTCGAGAAAATAAAAGGGTAACCGAATTATTGGGTTACTCTTCCTTTTTCCACTTGAAGTAAAACTGATGGGGAAATATGTTTCTAGAGAGGAACAAAACAAAATAGGAGAGATAGCATATATATGCAAAATTGGATGAGCAATTTATCTCTTACATATATATTTTTTTTTTTTTTTTTTTTTTTACTTTATTTTTTACTTTATTTTTTACTTTATTTTTTACTATATTTTTTACTTTATTTTTTATTTTTTTTAATTTGTACTCTTTAATGTGCCTTAGAGAGGAACGCGAGCGATGCGCAAAAGGTCTTGGAAAAATCTTCCCTTCCTAATGCGTAAAATAGCAGAAAAAACTAAACAAACGTGCTGGCCTAATATGAATATATGTACTACCTTTACGTTGATGAAAAATGACCAGAATTTAGAAGAAATATATGTTTACATGTTGTATGTGCACGTACTTCTTTCTCACGTTAACAGTTGCTTTTTTCAACGCACATCCAAAGTTATGAACATACATTTTACGCGCGTATGTACACGCAACGAATTTCCGGTTTAATTATACCCTAGTTAACGTCAAATTTTATGGTCTTTTTTTTTTTTTTTTTTTTTTTCTTTAGCTAGATTGATAAATACCGTAGAACTGTGAAGACCCAAGAATGTGTTACTTTTAAAAATCGTCATGCAAGCGATCACGCGAACATGCGGCCTTGCTACCGTGCGATGCATACGCGTAAACATGCATTGTACACAAAATGTTCGATTATGCGCACGCGGGAGAGGATAGAACTGTAGCAACGTTTGTAGGGACCTTGCAAAGAAGCACCCAATTGTGGAAAAGGCTTAGGGAAAAACGATTAAACGCTTCGTTAAGTATAATAAAATAGCTTTATTAAAAAAAAAATTTTTTTTTCTCTCTTTTATATTTGGTTATGCAAAAAAAAAAAAATGGAAAAGAAAATTAGAGAAGTGGTTCGATGAATCAAAACGTAGCGCGTAAGGAAGCATATGTATCCGTGCATGCACAAACGCAACAAGGGTATTTACAAAAAAGGCTGAAAAAAAAAAAAACTAACTGGTACTTGCGAAATGCATAAAATGTGCATAAGTATTATTGTGCACACCACTATATATACACTTCAAAATGGGATAACGAGAGATGGGGTGACGTGAGGTTATGTTTGAAGGGATGGAGGATCTCTGGTGTAATGTTTCCAGGTGAATTACGTCTGAGTCACGCTCAAGGAAAAGGCCTTAACGAAGAGCAGCTTGTAAAGTGGTATCTACGAAAATGTGGGGGAATGTAACACGAAACGTGGCTCATTGCGAGGATGTAAGCTGCTATTTGTGCTGTGCACCTAGCATGTATGCTTGCACCCTATTTAGGTATAAAAAAGACGCTCAGTTGTTACCACCGAAGTGGAGTCCGTTCGCACGCAAAGTTTGACAACCTTCTTCTCCGCCTGAATGGTCACCTCGCTCAGTATCACCAAGTTGTTCGTCGTCAGGCACGCGAAGTAGTACAATTCCTGCGCGGAGGAAAAAAGGTAGGTGGCAATGACGGATGGGACGGCGATGGCACAGCGGTGCAATGCAAAACGTGTGCAAGCCGATGTGCAGGCCGATGTGCAGGCCGATGTGCAGGCCGGTGTGCAGACTGCAGTTCGCACTTCGCCAAATGCGCAGTTTTGCTCCCTCGAACGAGAAGTCACTAACCATGTTGTTTGTGTTCCTTCGAGCTATCAGGGAAATGTTAAAAATTTTCATCCGCTTTATCAAAATGTCTGATGTTATGACCATAGGGCTCGATGCCATCAGAATGCTCTGCGGGAGTAGGAATAAATTTGACGGGGGCATGAAGAGGGGCCATTGGCAGGAGAGTGGCACGGGGTGAGTAACAAGTGCCTAGTGCCTAGTTCCAAAATGGTCGAGAGCACTTGCACCTATTTGCTCACGACAGGCATACCTCCTTTGAGTCTTCTATAAGTTGCCATTTCTTCTTGAAGATGTCCTTCTCCATGCTAAAATTTTCCACAAAAACTACGAAAATGTCGTAGGGGACGTTGAAGTAAAATATGTCTATATTCGTCCGTATGGCGACCTACAAAGGAGAGGGGAAAGAGTAGCAGTACATGTGGTACGTACATGTGCGAGTTGCCAAACGTGCTGCGTCTTCTCTTTAACGCCACATTGGGGCTTGCGTATATTAAGCGCTTTCGAATTTCCTCTTTTTTTTGTGACTTGTAAGAACAAAGGGGTTGACGGGGGCGTATTCGAATTAAGCATATTCGGGACCAGCAATATCAAAATTTCTATCATAAATATAAAAAAAAAATAAAAAAAAAAAAAAGGGGGAGGAAGGGATGTAAAAGGCAAATGAGCTTTTATAGAGGTGACAGGAAAGCAAATATCTTTCCTGGTGTTTCCTCCCAAATGAAGGAATAACTACGTAATGGCGCAGCAACGCGGGGGCGTACCTTTAGTCTCCCCGAAAGAAACATTTTGTATGTCTATATTGTTAGGTGAAGACAGGCCAAATCTGCAATGGGGAAAATGCAAGGGGAAGAGGGGGAGGTGGGGTGGAGGAATGGTAACGGTGGTATTTGCAGCTTGAATTTTCGGGCTCCACTTGCAGAGGGGCGATAAAAAAAAAAAAAAAGAATCCCATATTTAATGGCCATTATGTCTGGCAAAGGCGCTAATGCACCCTTTGAACTTACGAGTTTTTGTTTATTTGGACCCCGGACACGACAACTGGGTTGGAAGTCTGGTTCGTTACGGCGATCTTAAGCTGAATTTTTCCTGAGAAAAGGGGAAACGGCAAGATTTAGCAACGGTACAGGGTGATGTGGTTAGAAGATGCTCTCTCCACGGATCAGGGAACGCAGTTCGTTTGTGATAACAAAATGGGAGCGATGATGTACGGAAGCAACGACAAAATGGGAGCGATGATATGCGGAAGCAACGACAAAATGGGAGCGATGATATGCGGAAGCAACGACAAAATGGGAGCGATGATATGCGGAAGCAACGACAAAATGGGAGCGACGACGGGGGCCCACCTTCGACGCGGTTTATGGATGACAGGATAGAGAGTCCGGTTTGTCCCTTAAGACCAGTGTCCTCGGGGGAGAGAACTTGCACGAGCTTGACAGGAGGAACATTTCTCTTTGGCTTGGAACCACCACCAACATCTTCATCGTTTAAACCAATGAGATCTATTGACTTTTTACTATCATCTGCATCTTCTTTATCATCATTAGCATAATCAGATGAATTATTGTAGGATTCGCTAGATGATCTAGAAATATCCGATTTTCTGTTATCACTGGAATAACTTTCATATTTATGTCTTTCCTTTTCCATTTGCTTTTTAATTTTTAAAACATTATAATCATCTCCATTGTCAATATTATCTTCGTCATTATCATAATCCTCATTTTGTTTGTTTCCCTTTTTTTCAGTATGTAAAGAATTATTGTTTTTCAAAATAAAGGTTTCTGGTAATTTGTGATATACAGAAGAAAGCATAGAAATATTTTTTATAAGTCTGTTTAAAACTTTTATGTCAGTAATTTTATTTTCTTCCTGAATGGGTGGTTTTTCAGCTAATACAATTTTTTTTGCTACATCTATATTTTTTGATAATAATCTCCAATAGATAAAAGCTCTATCTCTCAAATCAGGATTATCACTTTCTTCTGTTGATAATTTTAAGACTTTGGTGATTATATCTTTAGTATTTTTAGAACATTTTAAAAAAAGTTTAACACTAGCAGTTAATATTTGTAATTGTACATTATAAGGTTCATCGTTAAAATTATCTAAAAAGGAATCAATCAATTCATCTGCATTATCAATTCTTTCTACATATTCGCCTATAATCCATATTAGTGATGCTTTAGCATTTGATTCATCTAAACTTTCTAAATTATCACATAATATCGTAATAATACTTTCATATTTATTGGGATATTTTCTAAAAATATCTTTAATAACAACTATACATTCTTGTATTACATAATTAATTTTTGTATCTATTAGATCTAGTAATATGTTTATACATTTTTCACTTGATTGTGGTAACTTAATTGCACAACTACCAATAGCTCTTACACTTTTTTTTACAAATTCTACATCTACTTCTGTTGAATATTCTTTCAATTCGTAAAGTACTAAATCAACATTTTTATCTGACACTAATCTTATAATTATATCTAATTTTTCCATTTTTACATAGGCAGGTTCATTATATTTACAGAAAAACATATTAATCTTATCGGCAAGCATGTTTGGTAATTTTTGTGTAATTATGTTAATATTTCGTAAGGCTATATATTGTATTTCTGGTTCTGCTGATAGGAGTGTTACTAAAGATGGACTTAACTTTTTATGTACATTTTTAATGAATTCTCGATCAGTTATTTTTTCTAATAATGTTAGAATAACTTTAATTGATGAAAGTACAACTGCACTATTTGCATGTGATAATCTAGGTAAAATCCTTTCTAAAACTCTTTCTGCATCTTTACTATTTTTTGGTTCATACAAAACTAATGCATCTAATATAAATACTTGACCCCATTCTACACATTCGTTAATAGCATTTAAAAGTTTGTTAACATTATTATCATCTTTATTTATAACTTCTTTCAAAATATTCTTATTTGAGTTTTCGCATATATCAGTTAATGATATTATTGCATTTGCTACAACCATAGCATTACTATCATCTAATATATTGAGAAGTGTGTCAATAAATCCTTCTTCTTCAACCAATTTGGGAGATATATCATACAACTTTGCTATACATATTACAGCAGTTTTTCTAACATAAGGATCTTCATCTTTTAAACATCTTCTCAAGGGTTCTATTAAATATTCTGTTATTTGTTCTAAACGAATACAACCCATTGTTCTTATAGCTAATGCTCTAATTAAAGGATTTGGGTCTGATGAATCTTTTCTAAATGTATTTACAGCTAATATAGCTAATTCTGGTTGTACCTTTGCATAATTTATTACATACAAATAAACCAATTTTTTTAACTCTATATTTGATGTTTGCATGCAATTTACTACATCAGAAAAGAGTGTCGACACATCTTTTCCTACTGTCATAGCTGCTATTATTTTTTTTATTGCTTCCTTTTTTTTCTCCTTATGGGAAGAATGTAACTCTTCCTTCAGTTCGTGGATTTCCCCTTTCTTCGTAGTCTGGAAATACCGTAAATCGGACATTTTCCAAAAAAGGAGGAGATGGAAACAGCTATTTTTGCTTCTGGTTTCACTGGATTGTGGGAGTTGAGGTACCCTTTTTTTTTTTTTTTTTTTTTTTTTTTTTGTGCTTGTATCCGCTCGTATGTGTATATATGTATATATATACATATATATATATGCATACAAATTTGGTATGGACGTCTCTGTGTATGCAGGGAGAAGTTGGGGATACGCGGGATGATATGAGATTACATGGGAAGACGTGGAACCCAGGAAAATGAGATAATGCGCGATTGGGAAGTTCTTCCGGTGAGTTTGGATCAGTTTCCCCCCTTCTCCCCTTGGCTAATATATTCTCCCATTATGTTTTTCCCACGCATAATGCGTAAATATGTTAGTGCCTCCGCGTGCTGCTCTTCCTCGCTTACGTTCACTTTTGCATTACGTGACGCTTTTCTTGCTAACACAGCCTCAGTTTTTCCTTTCCTTCTTTACGTATGGGACTGCATAAAACCGGGTTAAGCTTCATACATTTGTATGCTTCATCGGCAGAGTATTACTCAATCTGTGTAGAAAAAATATTAAATGGGATATATTATTTAGGTAGCGGCTTCGCTATTTCGTTTTCTCCCTATTTCCTTATTTTTGTTTATCAAGAAAAAAAAAAAAATTTTCGACTAAAGTTGCGTTATGTTTTATTCTTCTGTACTGCAAGTGCACTCATTCATGTGCTTTTTCTTTTCCATTTTGAACATGTAAAATAAGTAAGGAAAAATTAAAAAAAAAAAAAACGACCTGCGCACGTGCGGGGAACATATTTCCCTCCTGGACACGCCCCGGCAGCCAAAAATATATACGCACAATATATCACGTGTGGTACGAACGGGAGTGCGAAAAACACGAGCATATGTTTGTATTCCATCCCTGCTGCAGAATTTGCAAAAATGAAACGAATTTCCCTGTTAGCATACTGTTCGTTCGCGTAAAAGGCATATTTTATATTCCTTTTTTTTTTTTTTTTTTTTTTTTTCCAAATTGTGAAGTTTTAGTGAATTTTATTTTTAATTTGCTAACATTTGGATACGTAAAATGTTCTTTCCCCAATGTTGTTACTATGGTTTATTTTCGATCGTGTTTCTTGGCTGCTTATTACAAAGCGGTGCTCGTCGTTACGTTTCAAAAAGGGGTAGTTACTATGAGACGTACTCATTTTTTTTTTTTTTTTTTGGTAACCCCTATCATGTATGACTATGTGCCAGCGTTGTGGGTGCTCCTTGTGTACACCGCCTTGAGACACAAGTGAACGTGAGTTAGTGTATATATACGTACATAATTCTTATATATACTGATGGACAAGGTTGGGTGTGCGCACCACATTGAACAAGGCCTAGAATTTTGCACGGGAAAACCAAATGGGAAAAGTGTACTACTCATACGACGCTTTCTTTTGTGCAGTCAAAATATTTTAATCTTATTTTTTACGTATTTACATTTTGTCTACCGTTTTTCTGCACCTTATTTAATTTTTTTTCATAGAGAGTGGCACACACGGAGAAAAAAGCCATTCTCTATAGTAAGTAAAAAAAATAAAATAAAATAAAATATAACATAATGTAGTATAACATAATGTAGCATAACATAATGTAGTATAACATAATGTAGTATAATGTGATATAACATAATGTAGTAGAATATAATAATACGGGCCCCCTGCGTTCTGTGTTATATCCACGACTCAAGAGTTATGGATGCTGTATAGCGTGTGGTGCACGCTGAGTAGGGTGTCCAAAAAAAAAAAAAAAAAAAAAAAGGGGGGGGGGGGGGGAAGGAGGGGTGATACAACAAGATGGACTTTAGTAGAAAGATGGGTGGAACGTGTGGTCGGGTTTCCTTTCACATTCCTTTTGCAGCATGTATGGTAACGGAGCATTTGCTGCATGGGACCATAACCCCGGGGAAGCGCATGTGCAGAGGGTACATATTATAGCCACACCTAGTTTCTGTCTTCAAATGCGACCATTGCGACCATTGCGACCATTGCGGCGATTGCGGCGGCTACATGTTCGCGGAGACGAGCCTGTTGCCGGGCTTGCCAGCGCCGTACATAGCGTTGTATGGCTTGTTTCTCTTAGTATTTTTTCCTTTTTCGTTTTTATTTTTAAATCTGACGTTTTTTTGGAAGTGTTCATCTGTAGAAGATCTGTTTAAAACTTGGACGAGGAAGTTAGATCGCATGGTTAAATTTTGCGTTTTATCAATAACTTGTTGGTATAAATTTGGTAAAGTAGTAGAAATTTCAATACAATTTTTTTCACTATCAATTTTTGCATCTAATTTAGCATTCCTAATGAGATTTACAATCCATTTTTCAGCTTCATCTCTAGGTAGATTAACCTTATTAGCAATCATATCTATATTGATAGATTTATGTATACGACAATAAGTTTCAAATATAATAAATCTGCTTTGTTCTTCTATGTATGGTTTTAATTTGTATAGAAAAACATCTTGTGATGATAAAAAACCAATTTCAGCAATACATTTTTGTGCCATATTAAAATCATAATCAGTAAATATAGAAATTAAAAGAGATGTAAAAGAATCAGTATATTTGGATTTAACCATATTTACAGTATTTAAAATCAGTTCAAAATGATCTTTTCTATTTCTATAAAATATAGCATATACACAATAATACCTAATAATATGTGGACAAATTATGTTTAATATGGATAAATTTTTTTCATCAATAAACCATTCTTGTAGCATTGAAAATAAATTATTTTTTGGATATATATTTTTTATATATATAACATACATAAAAAAATGAAAAATTAATATAAGTGACCAATGAATTAACCAACTTCTTTGTAAAATAATTTCATTTTTTGTTACCTTATCTTTACTTAATAATTGACTTAGTTTAACAATAGTTTCTACACATACATTAATTTCATTTATAATCTCATCTTTAATAATAATTTTGTGTTCATCATTTTTACAAAATATATAATCATCATTGTTTATATTTTGAAAATAGCTATTAATTATATTACTTATAATACCCCAATAACAGGTTCTCATTTTTGGTGAATCTGATATGTTAATTACTATTTCTGATATATTTAAAATGTATAATAATAAATTTTTTTTACTTTTTTCATAATCTTTTTTTTGATAATAATATCTACTTAATTTTAATATTTTATCATCTATATTATCTGAAAATGTATATGTAATATTTTTTTCAGATGAATATGCATTACACCATTCTCTTAAAGCCATTATACTCTTTTTTTCTACTGAACCTCCAATTTTATTTACTTGATCATTTTTATAATCATTCATTGCTTGTTGAAATTCTTCTATTTCTATTTCCAAACTGTCTAGACAATTTGATATAACTCCTCTATTTCCGTTTGTAAATTCGTTCTCTATACCGATCAATTCACGCTCGCAGCCGTCGTTCATGATGCTTAGATTCTTCTCAATTTCGGCATCATCCAGGATCTGACACAGGAAAAGGGGGAGATGGAAAGAATGGGAGTAGTGGAGCGGGTAAATTGGTATGCATACTCTATTGTATTAACCCGATGCGAAACAACCCCTTTTCATCGACAAGAAAAGGGCGTACACCCCCACACGTGAAACAATTTTGCCGTTTTTTTTTTTTTTTTTTTTTTTTCTCTCCTTTTTTTGCTCCCTTTTTTGCTCCTTTCTATGTACCTTATTTTCCTTTAGCCAAGCAAAAATGATCTGTGTCATATGCGGGTCTAGGTAGGAGCAAACTTTCCCAATCAAATTTGACTGGGCATTACTGCTAGTGGTGCTGTTATCCGATTCATCCATTTCGTTGCGGTTTTGTATGTTTTCACGCGATCGTCGTTGTATATCTATTCGTTTCTCCTTCGTCCTTTCTCAACTTAGCTGCGTCCCCACTTGGTTCTTACTTTATAACCGTTGGTCAGGGAAGAAAAACCCGTTCCGTTATATGGGAAAACTCAATTTTGATATTTTTATGAGAATACCCAAAGCTGAAAAATGTAAAAGAAGGGTAGAAAGCAGTCGATACAAATTAAAGGCTCATTTTAATTTCCTTTCCGCAATTTTGCCTTCGTAGGTTGTATGCAATTTGGGAGGATGCACTTGTTTAACGAAACTTATTTAAATTCTGCAGTCGAGCATATATATGTATATATATATATATATATAATATACTTACGCATCAGATTGTAAACGATCTTATGTACTTATGCATGCATATATATGTATGTATACGCGCATATAAATGTATGCCTTCTTTAGCCCAATTTTCGCAGTTTACGAAACATTTTAATAAGTGATGAATGTATATTTTATGTAACGTACCCTTTTCTTTTTCTTTTTCTTTTTCTTTTTTTCTCTAAAACGCTATCAAAAGGAAAACTTTTCATTTTCTAAACATCTTTTCTTTTTTTTTTTTTTTTTTTTTTTTTTTTGGCTAAAGCAGAAAAAACGTGTATAAACCTTTTCTTATGTGTCGCTAACCAGAATTTGTTTAAAAATGTGGAATATTTTTAGCGCACTTTTCTTTATGAGTGGCTCACCCAAAAAAAAATTACCGATGGAGCATAAGAAATTTTTTTCTACACGAAAAGGGGGATTATACAGGTGACTTCGATACATGCGAAAGCAGAGGAGAACAGAAAACTTTTATATGCAACGCTTACTTTTGCAAAGTGGAACATGTTTTCTTTTTGTGAAAAAGTATAAAAAGATTATTTAAAAAAATATATATTTTTAGATACAATGCAGTGGATTTACGAATGTATCCAGTTTTTCTTCATTTCAAATTACGCCACATTAATGCATATATATGTACGTGCGTGCTTAGGAGCAAGTAGGGATGTTTATTACACCCTAAGAAGTGTTAAAAGGGCATGTTTCTATAACCATCGGGAACGTTTTTATTGAGAACATGCATAAAGAAATACATGCCCTATTTGGAAAAGGTGAGAAAGTATAAATTCCTTTCTAAATTAGGAAAATACCATTCAAAAGTGGGTTCTACCATTAAAAAGCGGCTTCTCATTCTTATCGAATGTTATGGAAATGCATACCCAAGTGCATCTAGGCAGACTCAGATGAAATAGAAAATATATCGCTGTGTCTCCACATCTCATGCACATCAAGGCGTCACAATTGTGACACGTCGCAGCTCTACGTGTTAGGCAAAAGGAAAAAAAAAAAAAAAATTAAGTGAAATATGCTGATTTATGATGTTGCATGCTCACAGAGCGTGGATATAACAATATTCTCCACCGCATCTCGCAAAGCTTAGATACCCAATAAAGGGGGATAACAATATATAAGTAAGTATGGACAACAATCCATCCACGAGATCAGTTGTGCATGCAGTAGCTTCATCTCTAGTCGTATAAAAGCGTGTTTATTTTTTGAAGGGGAAGAGTTTCGTGTGCATTCAGGACTTCCGATTTCGTTAGGTATTCATTCAGCATATTCTGCACAAACGAAATGTTCGTATTTGTATAAATCCTTTTGGCATGTTTTTGAAAAATTTTTTTATATTTATGAGCCGATTTAAAAGCTAATAGGATAACCCACAAGTCGTTCACACAAGTGTTACTTTCCACCGGTTTTACAGTGATCATTTTGTATTTTACAGATCTAAATGACGTTTGAAAATTATTTCCGATATTAATTATTATGCAGTCTTCTTTTCCTGAAAGTCTGAACTCGACTTCGTACAAGTTGAAAATTAAATTCCCCTCGCAAAACCCCCTTTGCCCATTTTTTCCTTCATTATCCGCTTCCGGTTGCAATTTTACCATCACCTTTCCTTGTAGTTCTTGACCATCTGGACTATTTCGGATTTCCTCCAGGGAGAGAGACTGACTGTTCTTGCTGCTATAAAAATCGTGTACTGGGAAAAAATTACGCTCAAGGGCGTTCTCACCTGCATTATTCAGCTTGTGCGACACTCTTCTGTTTGCATTATCAAGCAATTTGGGTGGAAGTTTGGATGGTGCCTTTCCATTTTCCCCACCATTTTTAGCGGTAGTCTCGGCGGAGGAGAACAAAATTTTCACCTCGTTAAAATTCACAGTTAGCGTAGCAACAAATCGACGCCCTTCGTTCTCTTCTCTCATCGAGTTCGAAAGCGTTGTGAGAGTGCAGTCATCATCTGATGACGAATTGGAAGACAAATTGCACAAATTGTCTAAGGGATCTTCTACAATCACGTTTACCGAATAATTATTGTTACATAAGTGTGTTAAAGCTTTAAAAGCAGTGTCTATAGAAATCAAAACAGGACCTTTAGAAGTGATTGAACATACTTGTACGTATTTTGGATCTGGTCTAAATTTAACTGGTTTTGTAGCACAAGTATGTGGATCGAAGACGGTGTTTTTCCCGCTTTTATGTAATTCTGAATTTACGTATATATATCTGTATGCTTTACAAAAAATGTATTTTCCTAAAGATTCAAAAGGAATTTGAAAACACATTCCTTGACTAATGGGCACAATTTCATGTATCTGGCTGTCGTTTATATCTAAACCTAGAAACCATTCTACTTTATGCACTGCGTACAGAGATTTATAGGGAGAGAGATCTTCAAAGTGCACGACATTTCTTATGTACATGTCTCCATGTATACATATTGGATTTGAACATGTATCTATTATATTCGTAGAAAACGAGTTATAACTTGTGTTGTCTATTATATTTACTTCGTGTAAATATACCCCATAATTTATTCTATCCGGTTCTTCTTCAACATTTTCAGTTACTTCGTTTTCAACATATTCTGGAAATATAACATCAGACTTTTCTCCATCTCCATCTCCTTCTCCTTTCCCTTCTTTTTTATTTTCTAATGATCGTAAAATATCAGTTAAATTAAAAGTTTTTTGTTCTTCCCTCTTCAAAATGTGAATTTCATCGTCTAATGCTATCGGCTCTATGTGGTTACTAACAAGGCAGTGTTTCATATAATTGTCTTTTTTGTACAAATTGGAAACATCTTTTTCCAAAGAAAAAAAGTCACTACGGTCTGAGTCTTCTTCCATCTTCTCCCTTTTTTTTTTATTATCACCTTAATTTTTCATTGTGAAAGTGTTTAGGAAAAAAAAAGAAAAAATGCCTTTCAAACTTGTTTTTTCTCAATTAGCTGTAACGTTTTCCAGTGTTCCTAAATATGATATGCGCGAGGAAGTTATACACTGTGCTTCAACTATAGATCGAAGGAGAAGGAATAATATATGTAATTCTTGTGTACACATTTAAATGTTGCTTAAGGAATTAAGACAATATAGATTAATTGGAGACAACTGAGCGGGAAAATATGAACAAAAAAAAAAAAAAATTTTGGCTAGCTGAGGACTAAATCAAAGAAATTTATGAGAAAATATCACTTACACCTTAGCCACCTGTCAGAAGGGTACATTCAAAATAGATCTGGATGCATAAATATGTTTATTTGCGCATTTATAAATATTGAATTATCTGTGAATCGTTAAAAAGGTTTGTTGTTTAAGCGATTAATGACATAGAACGAGACAGTTGCACTGTGTGTTTTCGCACGTGCGTTATTCCGTGTGCAAATTGTGAAGCGTAAGGAAGCAATGTATGTCAAGCTGACATGTTCATAAAATATTCCCACAAATATATGCACACGTCAGATGGACATTCTTATGCACACGCACAACGGCGATTTCAATCATTAAGAGGAAAAAAGAAAATTGCAAGAATGCAAAAAAATGGATGTTTCCATTTTGTTAAAGAAAATAAATAAAATGTAAAAAGGCGATGAGTATTCTTGTTTTTTTTAAAAAATAAACATATTTTTAAAATGTTATGCACAAAGATGATGTCTTTTTTTTCATTTATTTAAACAATTTCTAGGCATTCTTTTTTTCAAAATAGCAAAAAAAAAAAAAGGTAATTTGTATTGGATAACATCTATGTATTTAACTGTATTACAATTTCGCATACAATTTAATCGTGTTTTTCGTTTGACATAAATTAAATATGAGAATGTTATGACTCCATTTTTTCCATGATGATAATTTGTCTAATATGAGAAATGGAAAAAAAAAAAAAAAGTGACAAACGAATTTGCCAAATGAATAGCGAAATGGATGAAGGAACAAACGATTGATGGTATATTTTATGCCAAAAAATATTTGGAATAACTAAATTGTGGTGAAAAATTGGGCAAGGAACATCACTATTTAAATGCTCATGTGTGCAATAGTTTGCAGTTTTCATCCTGTTTTTTTATTTTCCTTTAATTTCCTTTTAACTTTAATTTTACTTTTATGTTTATCTTTAATTTTATTTTTATTTTTTACATATCCTCTCTGAAAAGTACAACAGCACCAACAGGAGCAACAGCAACGGCAACGGCAACGGCAACGGCAACGGCAACGGCAACGGCAACGGCAACAGCAACAGCAACAACTACTACTGCAACAGAAAAAAAGAGAAATTGTTTCTATTTCTGACAAGACGACGGGAAAAATTCTAGTATAAGTTTAAAACGAAAAAGGATGAATTTTTATACGCGCATTGGTGTTTTTTTACATTTACAAATAAATACATGTTTGCATATATATATATATATGTATGTACATATACGCATGTTACTGCTGTGACATACCCAAACGAAGTTTCACTGTCAGCTATTTTTGCAAAACAAAAATTAAAGCTATATACAGAATAAACTATGTTCTCTTGAAAAGAAAAAAAATATCAAAAAGGTTATTTGTATACAAATCTTCTGTAATTTTTTTTTTCTTTTATATATTTATCACTCAAAAAAAAAAAAAAAAAAAAAAAAACTTTTCATTTCAATAATGTTTGCATTTCTGACCAAAAATAGCGGGAAATATAATATCACTACGTAAATTACACAAAAGACAGCTTTCTTATTTATTTTCAAAGTGTAATATTCAACTCTTATTGTTCAGTTGTTCTACATATATTTACGTATACCTATTTATGTACGTTTTTATGCATATATTTAAACATAGCATTCTCTACATATAGTTTCGTTGCACCTCACCCTTTGCATGGCAACCCATTCAGAGTAATGCGATGAAGGAAAAATTGGAAGAACTGAGTCTTAAACTTTGTCCCTTAAATTTTTTTGTCTTCACAGTTTTATCCGCACTCTTTTGATTTCGCGCCTTCGTAACGTTCATAAATGCGTACACGAATGCTGCGAGTGTGAATGTGCGTCTGTTAGCGCATACGTATGTTGGGATGTACGTATGTTGGTATGCACGCATGTTTGCATGTACGTGTATGTTCGCTTGTACGTACGCATGTATGTATGTATGTACATGGAAACAGCAAAATAACGCCCATTCTGCAGCAAAATGTTCAATTTTTAGCACAAACGCATGCGTATACGTACACAAATCCCCGTACTTTTTTGCGTGTTTATCGAAATTACAAACTCTTTTTTTATGTATTTTTTATACCATTTGCATGACATTCTAAAAAATGCATTCCTTGTTACTATAGACAAAAAAAAAAAAAAAAATAAAATAAATGCATGCATATCCTGTTTCACAAAATTAAGAAATGTGTAAAAATTTTTTTTTCCTTTTTTTTATGTTTATTTCCGTTATTTTATCCCTCCGTTTAATCATTTTTTAATTCGTAGCTTTAAAAAAAAAAAAAAAAAAAGGAAGAAGAAGGAAAAAAAAAGGAAGGAGGAGTAAAGAAATAACAAGGAAGCAGAAGAAAGAAAAAGAAAGAAAAACTTCGTATTTGTTCGAATTTAGGAATTTTTGCCGTAAACTATTGCCTTTGTGTTAGTAATTAATTTTTTTCGACTTTATGTGTGTTGCGTTATTTGTGTATATATATATATATACGTGTGTGCGTGCAATTTTGATATAATATCATATGGTAATGTAAGAGCAATTTATAAGACAGGAAATTTTAGCGAATTCGGGAGAACATTACAAGGGAATACATATACACACATTTCCATATTTACCTATTTCTACACGCGCGGCGCAATATTTGTTTTAGCTTTTTACTTGTTATACATTATTTGATCCGAGCATTTGTCAGCGTATTTATCAGCGTACTTATCAGTGTACTTATTAGCGTACTTATTAGCCTACTTATCAGCGTATTTATTAGCGTATTTATTAGCGTATTTACCCGAGTATCATCTCATACCTTTGCATCTTCACCCCTTCATGTAACTTCTTTTGCCTACACGTTAACATATATACTTTCTACTCCCCCCCACCTCTGTGTAGTTGTATGCTGTTAACTTCAAAGGGCGAAAAGAAAAGGCACATTCTCTCTACTCAAATCGGCACAAATAAAAACAATGTTAATGTACTATTTATGTGAGTAGCACAAAGAAATATACCACTTTGCTAGGTTAAGATATTACCATACGAAAAAACAGGAGAGTAGTATATGAACCACGGCGTAGACAGCATACCCGGTAGAGTATAAAAAGGGGGGAAAACACATTATGTTTAAGTTGAACTAAGTGAAGGTTTACTATGCTATTTCTTCGCCTTTTTTTATTTCTTTTTAAAATAGTACGTATAAAATGTTAAATTCAAATGGAGAGAATATCACACAAAGTATTGTAGCTAACGATAGTAAAATAATCGTAGTGTCTGAAAAAACAGATTCTAGTGGGGACACAAAAAAGAAGAAGGTGAGCAAGGATGTGTTTAAATAAAAGGAAATTAAAAAATGAATGGAGGGGGAATTCATATGTATATTTATTTATTTTACTTTTTCTGGTTTTTTTTTTGTTTTTTTTCATTATTGGCTGCAACAATCGTATATAAGAATTCTCGTTAGTGTCCCCCTTCCCATTGATTGCAATTGTGACAATTTGTGCTTCTCTTTTTTTTCTGACCTTGTTCATACTCAATTTTTTCCGAGTTGTTTTGTTTTAACAGTTTACACGTATTTTATGCTTCACCCGTTTTACTAAATGAGTAATTTTTGAGACATATCTCTTTTGGTGATTATAGTGTAAAAACTCTTTCCTTTCCTTTCCTTTCATTTCCTTTCATTTCCCTTCCTTTTTTTTTTTTTTTTTCAGAAGAACAAGAAAGGGAAAAAAAGAAATGATGAAAATAGAAAATATTCTTCCGATAAAAACCTATATGGTACAAAAAGTGTAAAGGACGAAATAACAAGAGATACATCAGATTTTTGTCAATCAAGTAATATAATAAATGAAGACTTAATAGTAGAAAATGATGGTGAAAAGATATTTACTATACAAAATAATAAGAATAAATGTATTCGTCTCTTACCAGTGTTTTTTATATTCGTTATATTATTTGGAATATATCTCATATACATAATGGTAAGTTACTGTTTGTGAGAAGTTGTTACACGTATTTGTAAATAATTCTTCCTTTTTCAAAATGTATAAAATAGATTATATCATGTATACGTTATGATAAAGTTACTCTCACCTAATTTTTAGAAAGAATTCTAAATGACTTTTCTCCATTTTTGTAGTATCACTGTTTGCCGCTGGTACTTATGAGTCATAGGAAGGTGTACGTAAACTACGATGTGAAGAGGTACGTACGAGCGGTCTGTGCTGGCCTGTTTAGGAAAATGCAGCCCGTAGAGGCGCACATGTATTCATATGCATATACCTTCTGCGCGTGTGCATATACCCTCTGTGCGTGTGCATATACCCTCTGCGCGTGTGCATATACCCTCGGCGCGTGTGCATATACCCTCTGCGCGTGTACACATTTCCTTTTCTCTTTTCCCACCCCTAGAGGAGTAACCGAGATATCCGTTTTTCACTTTTTCCTGTTAATGTACCTGGTTAATTACATTTTGTCCATCGTAATATCGCCAGGTTTCATTCCAAACACGGAAGAATGGGCATTTAAAGATTTCCAAGAAAATTATTTAGAAAATATAGAAAGTTATTTATTAGAAAAAAAGAAAACAGGTGAAAGAAGATACTGTAAGTGGTGTTGTAAATTTAAGCCAGATAGAACTCATCATTGTCGTGTTTGTAAGAAATGCATTTTAAAGATGGATCATCATTGCCCATGGATATACAACTGTGTTGGTTATAATAATCATAAATATTTTATGCTTTCCCTAATTTATTGTTGCATTACCACTCTTTTTGTTTCAATAACGATGTTTAATTCTGTTAGAGACGCCATCAAACATAAAGAGGTAGTTCCTTTAACATTACATTTTCCAATGAAAATTCATATGCACATTGTGTTCCCAAGATATAGCGCAAAAAAAAAAAAAAAGGCGCAAATTTTTTTAATGCAGAATTATACCTTCAAAAAGATTCACCTCTGCATACATTTCTTATAGTTTCCTAATGGAACTAATTTTACTGCGAAATTTTGTTCATACATTTTTTTTTTTTTTTTTTTTTTCCCTTTCTTTTTTTCGTAGACACCCTTCAACGAGCTTTTTTTTCTATTATTCGGAGAAACGCTCAACTCATTCCTGGCCCTGATAATAACGTGCTTCTTATGTTTCCACATATGGTTATTTAGAAGGGCGAAAAAGCGCGCAGTATCCCCCCCCCTCCCCTTGTGGCTGTCTCGTCTCATGCGCAGTCGCACTAGGAAGCGCTTCCTTTGAATGGATGCGATTTTATTTTCCTTTCCTTTAATTATTTTTATTATTATTTTATTTTATTTTATTTTTTTTTTTTTTAAGGCTCATGATAAAGGCCATGACGACCATTGAATTTTGCGAGAAGCAGACAAATTACCAAAACCAGTCTTATTCGGTAACATTTTTTTATTTAGAACGACGGTTTCTTCCATGGGGTGTGTCCCACTTGTTAGATGTGTCTATGACGGCACATCTAGAGTTGCATGTTCACTCGGAAGATTTCCTTTTCTCGTGCTATCACTTTGCACGTTGCTTCATTGCATGTATGCCCATTCTTGTTTCCTGTAGAAATACTATAATAAAGGTTTGTACGCGAATTTCAAGGAAGTTTTTGGGGAATCGCCCTTCTTATGGTTTTTGCCCATAGGTAAATATACATCGCAGTTTTTCCTTTTTGCATGACTGATTAATGCTTTCACCTTTTAGTGGTGCGCATATAGATGGACGTTCGCACATGTGCATTACAAGAACAACTCGTCGTCACCTCTACACCGCAAATGAGCATGTGTGAGTAACTTCATTATGCGCATAACTACATATGAGCACAACTACATATGAGCACAACTACATATGAGCACAACTACATATGAAAACAACTACATATGAGCACAACTACATATGAGCACAACTACATATGCGCGTTTGGCCGATTTTCACCATTTAGATAACAGGCGAGGAGACGGAATAAATTTTACCAAAGGCTACCGTAAGGGTTATAGAGCCAAAACATCAGAGGAAACCATACCAATAAAGGATAACTGCTAGACAATGATAATTTTGTGTGTTATTTTGAAAACAGAGGCTTCCTCCACATAATTTTTTAGTGTTATCATTGCGTGAAATGGCGCAAGGTAGATTTGTAAGATGCTTTTCATATCTTCCTTGTGTCGAAAAATTCGTCAACTTGCTTTTTCCGTTTCGCATCACTCGTTTACCGTTTTGCGACCCCGTTTTGCGACCCCGTTTTGCGACCCCGTTCCGCATTCTTTCGTATTTGTATTTGTTACCTTCGCTAATTTAAAGGTGTGCCTACCTGCACATGGACGTATGCATGTCTAGGAATTATTTTACTTTGCTTTATTTTACTTTATTTTATTATTATGCTTATTTTTTATTTATTATTTTATTTTATTATTTTATTTTATTTTATTTTATTTTTTTTTTTTTTTGTTAATATTTATATTTTCACTCTTAAGATAGATTTTTAACGTTGTTAATTTTTTTTTCCTTTGTTTTTTACATCATTACTTTTACGTGTATTTTATTTTTTAATGGAAAATGTGCATGCGCATATATATGCACATGTATACACTCGAGGATAAGACATTTCCTCCTGTTTTGTTTATAACCAAAATATGTTCATACAATTTTCATAAGAATTTAGATTATATTTGTTGAAAAGATGTGTTTTAATAATAGCTATAAGAATTTAAAAATAGGATGACTCTTTTGTATTTAGTGTGCTACATTTTACCTGTTACTCATCGTCGGGACTTAATGGACTTGCAATTTTTTTTTTTTTTCTCTTCCTTCTTCCCATTTATATGTTCTTTTGGTATAGGAAGAACTCAGAAAAAACTTATTTAAATTTGTACAGACAAGGGAAAAATGGTAGTAAAATAAGATAGGTACTTCCATTCTCCACCTTTGCAACGTTTTTCCTCTTTTTTTTTAAAGAAAAAAAAAAAAAAAAAGGCAATCACTTTACATTTTTTTTAGCATTATTTGGGGAATAAAAATGAACGCCTTTTTTTTTCTTTTTTTTTTTGACCTTGGATTTTGTACCTGAACATATGCATACGCGTTATTCTCTCTTTAAAAAAATAAGAAAAGGAAAAAGGGATGGACAGCATACAACCAACCGCAAAGGGGGAAAAAAGGCAACATTTCCAAAAGATAAATGTCATTATCCTCATTTCAGTTCCTATTACCGAGTGAGGTATTAAGATCCTAGTGCCCATATAAATTAGCGAATTTTATTCGTGTAAATGTAAATATATGTATGTACACACACGCAATATACTTGCTTGTTTTCATATTGTTCTTTTATGCGTCGTAGCTTGAACTGACTTTAACCGTTATTTTACCTGAACACGGGTTATTATATTTTGAAAAGTTACGCATATTTATTGGGAAAAAAAAGACGCTTTTGCTCTTCCTTATCGCAGCACTGTGTTTCCACAGTCTATTTCCACAGTCCATTTCCACAGCCTATTTCCACAGCCTATTTCCACAGCCTATTCCCACAGCCTATTTCCACAGCCTATTTCCACTTTGTTTCTCTTCGATTCGTCTACGCCTTGTTACTGGTGCATGCACGAGACTATCAGGTTGAGAAAAGGAGGTCTCTTTTTCAAATAAATTTTTCCAAAAAAAAAAAAAAAAAAAAATTGAAAAAAAAGAAAATCTGACGATATTTTCGAGTTTAGTATAAAGATAGAGAATTAACTGTATGGGGGAAAATGGATAGCTCGTTAAATGAAAAGAAAAAATTTATTAGACATGTTATATTAAATGCCCCACCAGGAAAGTTACCCGATTTGGTGTCAAGTTAGAGATATATACAAACAAACCTTATATGGTTATACATATTATGTGGTACTATTTTCGTTACTACCTATTCGAATGTATTTGCAAATACAGTTTTAATAGTATATGTGTATGGGTCAAAATATTTTACATCCGATTTTTCCCTTTTTCATAAAGATTTAAAAGTCCTATTTGGGTCCACTACTATTATTAATAATTTTTTTGAAGAAGTTGTATCAAATTATAATGAAAAGAACTATGCAATGGTTCCCATTACAGAGGATGATTATGTACTTTTTTGCATATATAGCAAAGAGAGCATGGGATAATATCCTGTGCACATGCATATGCTATGTATATGTACCTATATACTCCTATACACACTTATAGTCATTTATACCATTCCATTACATGTACTTACATCAAATTGCAGGTCATAACTTGTGAGCAGTCGAAGAATGAAAATTTGTATCTCAACCCGCAGTTAAAATTATTGGTCACCGTCAACCATTTGAAGAGGGTGCGCTTACATACACATGTACATATGTACACCCTTCCATATTCTCTACGAGTGTGAACCTAAATTTGTAACTTAACAAACATGTGAGTCCATTTGTAGAAGCGGCACGAACATTATTTAAATGTCCCAATTTATTAGAAGGTAACTGCGACGACAAGCTTGCAAGAAGTGAAGCATTCTCTGCTGCTCGAAAATTATAGGTAAGAATAAACATGAATGTAAAGGAAAATATTTATTTTCTTTTAAAACGGCTTTTCTATTTAATCGCCTTTCGTTTTTACATAAATTTACCTTTCGAAAATGGACTAGGCCACCTTCCCTGCACCCACGTGTGGTGTATCATACACATGCATATTTCATATTTGTATAGACGTACGAATGCACGAACGAGCAAAGGTACATATTTGTGTGCATCTTTTTCCGTTTTTTCCCCTTCTGCCGTGATAAACGAAAGACACGTTTGCAGCGAAAAATTGAAGGAGTACGTTGAATCACACTACACGAGATGGAATGAAGTGCAAACCCTGAACTATCCCACTGTCAATCTAAAATCGAAAAACGGGTTAAATGTGAAATGTAGCTCATCTGTTTATGCCACTGAACAGGAAGACAAATTTAATCTCTTCTTCATCATATGCTGTGATAGATTCTATTTAAAAAATTTTCAGTAAGAAACAAAAAAAAAGAGACAATCTTTACACCAAACATTATGCCAAGAAGTGCGCACTTTCTTTATATCTGCAATAGGGGCGCTTGCAAACAGATGTACATATGTGTAGATGTAAACGTAGGTCTACATGTATACATGCACATGTATACATTTAAAAATAGTGCATTTTTCCATTTGAACTATATGAAAATAAGGAAAATGGAGTACAATTTTTTCACCGTTTCAGCGCAAGTTCGTGGAGAAGTTCATGGGAGGTAAATTTTTTAATGAACCATCAGGAAGCTCTCCTCATGGTAACAGTGCATGCAAATTAGCTCATTTTTTCCTAGTTGCAAGCGTGTTCACAATTATAAACATGCTTATTAGCGCTGATGTGCTCACAGTAGCATATATACACTAAGTCTCCTTCTTATTGTTAAAAATGCAAAGGGCACCATAGATATAATTCTTACCTACTTTGAAGATGCCAACATAAACTTTAAGACAACCGTGAAATTTGAAGAAAAAGTGAACGTGGACAATGTAAATATGGGATTACCATAAAATGATGGGAAAAACGTATTCCACCTTTTGGACACATATGCCAACTTTTGCGGCATGTTCCCCTTTCCCTATTTTGCATACTCATTTACGTTATGTTTATTTCTATCCGCAGGAAATTGAGGCGTTTTCAACCAATATTTTGTCAGCCATACGCGCGTGCGAGAACAACGTGCTCTATGACCTAAATAATTTCATGATTAACACAAGTCATTACAGGAAATTTAATATGTTGCGTGAAAAACGACAAGCGCGGAGAAGCGGATATACACATGACGCGCGTGTACCCACACATATATATACATATATATATATATATACTTACACATCCATATATGCATTTACATGTTCACATGTGCATTTACGTAAGAACATTTTCTGGGTGAAGCCATGCTACCCCTGCACGATTATGAATGGCACGGTTGCGAGGAACCCCGATATTACTTCGATTACTTCTGTTAATCCCCTTTTCAGGTAAATCATTAATCAAAAACGCTCGGAAAATAATACCCCTGAATGGAGATAAATTTTATTGGAAGGAGACATATCAGAATATACCCAGTCACATAAGGTTAATACAATAGTACATAGAAGCAAAACAGCACATACGCATATATACATATAAGAATACTACTGGTAGAATTAGACATGTGCAGATTTAATTTGTAAATGTTTGTTGATACAATATTGAAAAAAAGTTTGCTATTTAGCTACTACATTAGTTATGTGAAAAGATAAAACCCGTGCCATGTACATATGTGACTAATGGTGTGCATATACATGTAATATGTACATATGACGAAATGAAGGCCGCAAAAAAATATGTGTGGCAACTGCTCCCATTTTGGTATGAGCTGAAGTTCATGTAAAAATATTTCTTCACCATATAAAGGTTGTTTTTAAAAACATGTCAACGTATAATTTTTCATAATTTTTAATTCACGCCTTTTTTTTATTTTCTTTTTTTCTTTAAATCTTTTTTATCTAATATTTTTATAAAAAATTTCTTCTTCGTAGTAACTGTTAACTTTTTCAGGTCATTCAGATTATCGATTTTCATGGACTTTATTTTTTTCTTAACTTTTTGTGGTAATGCATATTCCAGAGATTTCAACTTCATAAAATTTTTGACATTACATTCTTCCTTTTTTACTTTACTACTCTTTTTCGTTTTTTCGTTTAATTTTTCTTCCAGCTGCTTCAGTTTTTTGCAAGACTCAAGGCTTAAGTTATCATCGTCTATCATTTTGCCCAACTATACATTATACTATTGCTACTCATTCATTGAAAAGGGATTGACTTCTACGAAATTTTAAGTTTGTGCCAAGCTGTAAATTTTCCGCATAAATCTGTACTATATGCATATGCGTATCACACTTATATGTTATACGCAAGCAAGCACATATGCAGGTATGTTTTATACAAATCGCATTATATACATATATGTACTTTTGCATGTATGGCTTGCATATGATTACCTGTACTTGCATGTACGTGAAATTGCCCGTTTGACTTTTTTACCTTTGCTGTTCAGGTAAATTATATCCCGCCTCCACTGATATTTTTTTTACAAATACATCACAAATGTTGATACTTTTTCTGAAAAAAAAAAGCGATTAAAAAAGAGGAGAGAAATCTTGCGATATGGTAAAGTTATGTAGTTAACTTGTTATTGTTTCCTTTTCGCTTTTTTTTTATTTTATTTTTTCTCATTTATTATTTTTTTTTTTTTTTTTTTTTTTGCGCATAGCTTATATTCTGCTTGAGAATTTGAAAAAAGAAAATTTATATTCCTATATTTTCCATTTAAGTAAATGCGTAAATATATTGTAGGAAAAGTCGCATGTTGAGAAAAGCCTAACCGCAGAAAATGTTAATGAAAAGTCTCGTAAAATGGTTGCATTTAACGTATTCTACTGCATTCATTTGAGAGTGATCCAGTTGTATGCTTCAAAAAGGAACGCTTTAAAAATGAACACTTCAAAAAGGAAAACTTAAAAAAAATTTACCTTGCCTATAATTTTTTTTCTGACATGTACATAATTTTTTGGTAAAAAAAACGTAAAAAAACAAATTTCACAAAAAAGTTGACAAAAAAAAAAATAAAATAAAATAAAATGAAGAAAAGTAAAATACGCTTTTCTACATAAAAACATAAAACAGCTGTAGAAAAAAGAATACCGCAACGCGTTGGTGATAATTACAATGTAGAGTTTAATTTGCTCTTTTACAAGGATAAGTGCACATATATGTACGTGAGCGTGTGCGTAATTTTCCCCGTTGCACATTCTGAGGTTATTTCTTCCGGTTTTCCCTTCCACTGCTTATCCCGTTTAGTCAGCACTAACAGCTGTTGACGTTCGCAAAATTTTTACATCGAAAATTGGCTTGTTGGTTGCAGTTGTTTGTACTGATGCAATATTTTCTATACAAGTCATATTTTTGCTGACCCTGGCAAAAATCGTGTGTTTTCCATCCAAATGGGGAAGCGGACATAGGGTTATAAAAAACTGCGACGAATTTGTATTGGGGCCATTATTTGACATACTTAATATCCCTGCTCCTGTATGTTTTAATTCTCTGTTTATTTCATCTTCAAAATATTCTCCATAAATGCTTTTTCCACCTTTTCCTGTGCCTGTAGGGTCACCTCCTTGAATAATATAGTCAGGTATAACCCTATGAAATATTGTATTATCATAATAACCCATTTCACATAATGTATAAAAATTTAGGCATGTTTTCGGGCTGTGGTACCAATATAATTCGATTTCAAATTCTCCCAAATTTGTATATATGGTTAGATGACCTCTTTCTACATTTCCTTTTATTTTATAATAAGATATTTTTTCCTCAAACGATTTTTTTTTCTCATAAATGGTGTCAATAGCACCCGTTTCTTCCTCTTCTTCGTCACTATATCCTTTACATAGGGTAAACATTTTTTTCGCCTCTTCTCCTCTTTCTTATTAATATGTTTAAAAGTTTTCTAATACTACACAAATGGTAAATTTTCTACTTTTTGAAGATTTAAATCTGGAATAATATTCTTGGGCTAAAAATGCGCTTATTTTTCCGTTAACTTTGTATTTTAGCCATAAGCCCAGTACCTTCGAAGAGTATTCCTCAATGTTTGTTCTGCTGTTACGGCTGAACAATTTCAACTAAAAAAAAGGGTGAATAGCATGTAGGTTTTTTTTTTTTAAATATTTTTGACATAAGCTTTGATTGTGCCTTAACTACGGTTTGTCGTATGTTTTCAGCTATTTTTTAAAACAGTTTCTGCCATTCCCTACGCTAAAACGATTTTTGTGCACTGGCAATAAAATTTAAAGGCACGTTTTAAAAAATAATCCATTTGCACATGTACCGAATATTACGGGCTCTCAAACATTGTAACAATCGAAACGTAGGTTTACTTTTAATATACACATGCGTATATTCGTTTTTCAATTCTGTATAACGTTTAAGTTGCCTTTCTATTTTGTGCTTTCATACAAAACCATTTCCCACACAAGGTTTGCAAATTGTGAATTCGATATGCTTCTCTTTTTTCACAAAAGTGTTGTAGATAGTAGGGTTAACTACTATTTTTTTTTTTTTTTTTTGGATAACTACAAGTATCGCCTTCTTATTTATTTTTTTCTTTTCTTCATTAAAAAAATATTTTTTAAAATAGGACAACACTGGCCTTAAAAAGTGATTCACACTTCATGCGCATTACCAACATATGCTACTCCATATGTGCTTAAAAAAGGTGCATCAATAAATGAGCCACGCTTTGAAATGTTACACATATCCGTACATGTTAATATATATATTATATACCTATATATATATATAGGTATACCTTTTGAACATGCGAGTGTTGAAGCCCTTGCGTACATACTATTTAAAACGTTTTGGGCCAAATATGAACTATCAGAAAGTAGCATTTTCCATTTTGGACAAATTGTTGTACATTAAAATGAAGTTTATTCGAAGAAAAGCTATGCATATAAGGAAAGCCGTTTAACATATTGCAAATGAATTCAGTTAACATGTGTAATAAAACATTAACTGTTCAGAAAAAGTTAAAGCAATTTAAAAAAAAAAATAAAATAAAAATAAACAAAATGGTTTGTTATCAAACACAGTGTGCCTTAAAATGTAAATTACAGTGGTGTATTACTCCAGCCTTTTGCAGCAACTACGAGGTGTGCTATGTTGCATTTTACATGTACACGGGGGGCATTTTTCAAAGTGGTATGTGGGTTTTATTACATACATTTATATATACCTCTATACGGTGCCACTGGTATGTGGGTTTTATTACATACATTTATATATACCTCTATACGGTGTCACTGGTATGTGGGTTTTATTACATACATTTATATATACCTCTATGCGGTGTCACCTATTTCGAGGTGTTAATTTTTGCTTTCTTTTTTTGGGGCCCTGCTTAATGACGAAGAGGTACGCTTTTCTCCTGGGGAGTAAGTGCACGACACATTTTTCAACGCATTGCAAAAATGCGAAGTGTAAATGTGCATCCTCTCTAATGAGCCCCTCTGCAGAAAGCAAACTGTGTCCACGGTTATGGTGAATTTACACGTAAAAGTTAAACTTATCACTTTTTATAATGACAAAACTGGTAGCATATTTTTTTCGAGAAAGTATATATTCATCAATTGGGGCATAAATTTCATCATTTATATGGCCAAAGAGGCTGAGAATGTGGTTATTATTATGTTCACCTGCATAAGTCATCTTGCTTTTGGGAATAACATAATAGGGTATCACATTCTTTATCAATTTTATGTATACATTCTTTATATATTTAAAATTAAAATTTCTGCTTGTAGCTCCCTTTTCTTCATCTATTAAACAGAGACTATTAACCAATTTTTTTTTTATTTCTCTTTTTTGTGTCTTATCCAAATTTTTAGAAATGTACGTTTGAAACTCATTAACGATTTTATATTCCCCAAGAAAGAACATAATTTGAATAAAATTTTTTCCACTTAGGTTGATTAAGAATTCACTTATAAAATTATATTTTTCTAAATTGTTTAGTGCATGTAATTTTTTAATTAATTCCATTCCTTGTAAATTTTTTTTTAAAATTAATCCACATATTTTATACACATGAATATTTTCATCAACAGCGATATCATTTTCACTATTTTGCACATGTATATAATTAAATTGGTTTAGTAATGTACGCAAAAAGGTGTTTCTTCCTGTATATATATGTCCTATAACCCCGTAGGTAATTTGAACATTTTTCGGAAAAAGGTTTTTAATAACATATTTAATATAACAACACATATTTTTATTATCACCTCCAGCCATTTTGTCATTGTAATTTGCAAATTCAGGAACTGGTTTATATTTATTTTTTGAAGAAAGTAAATGTTTGTTAACCAAACTTGTGAAAGGTATAGTTATGTAATAATTACGAAAAAATGTTAACCACTGTTTTATGATTTCGTTATCTACTAAATCGCATTTGTTTAAAATAATGACAATTTCCTTTTTACACAATTTGACAAAATCAATTATATTTTTATCCATATATATTAATGGGCTTCTTGCATCAATGATATAAAAAAGAACATCACAATTTTTGATTATGTCTAATAGGTTATCAATATAAAAAAAATGTTCATTTAACATGTCATATTTTTCTTCTTTCACTTTTTCAAATATTTTCATCTTTAAATAAAAATGCATTTGTAGGTAATCCAAAAAGGTAATATTTTCCAAATTTATTTTTGTTATAAGCTTCTCATTTTCTTCTAACTTACCCTTTTCATCTTCTGTCCATATGTTCAAATCATATTTTAAATTTTTTATGGTGGAGTCATCAAGAGTATTCATTTCAATTTCTATACATTTTTCTTCATCTTCAATTGTATTCCTACCTCTTTTTTTTTTTTTTCTCTCTCTTTTATTTAAAGCCAGTAATTTTATGTTACTTAGTATATTTTCCTTAAATATACAGTCTGGTATCTTAAAAGATTTTTTCGTAAATCTCCTCTTATGAATTTTTGTTTTCTTAATGATTTTCTTTAACTTCTTTCTATGTGCTGTTGCCTTCTTAGCAATTGAATACTTCTGTTTTAATGGTTGTCTCTTGCTTACCTTTTTTATCTTAACCATTTTCAATTTTTTTCCTAGGGTACGAGTTTATTCCTGTGAAAGCTAAATAGTTTTTTTTTTTTTTTTTTTTTTTAGCTAAAAAAAATATCACTTTTTTGCCTTAACGGTTAATAACAAAAAATGTTCGGATGACTGTTGCTTGAGGAAAATGCTATATTTTTAATAAAAATGGCGAATAATGAGGTAAGGAAAATTGGTTCAGTGCTAAGCTCTCTATTTGTATACATATTGTATGTATATCTTCAATATGAATATATTTCTCAACACGTAAGTGATAAGGAAGAAGGAATGTATAAATTAAAAAGGCTCTGCCACCTGCCTGCATAAACTGCTAACTGCATGGAGAAAAATTTAAAAATCTCCTTATATTTATCCTTTTTGATGCGCTCATAAGGATGTATAATTCGCGCTAAAGGAGGAGAGAAAATTTCCTGCGTTCTATTCTATAAGCGCGCGTTAAGTTTGCGCAAGTCGAAATTGTTTTCTTGTATCATGTACACGTATGCGTGCATGTACATGTATATGTACATATAAAAAAAAAAAAAAAATTGTATTACTTTTTATCCCCCCAATGCATAATATTTAAAAAAAAATTCTAACAAAATTTTTGTTTATTACAGATCCTATTTGTACCTACATTTAAACTTATACAAAATGTACGGCAAAATGGTATTGCAACCCTTTTACAGCCAAAATGATAAAAAAAAAAAAAAAAAAAAAAAAAAAAAGGACATGTTGAAATAGTGCCTTCAGGAAAATGTAAAGCGGTGTTTATTCTGTGTAAACTGTGGTCATTGTAAAGTTTTATACATTAGAGAATGGTGGAGAGATTTTATAAGCGAATGGTATGCAGCATTTATATCTAAAGCGTAAAACGCGCACATACGTGATGCATATCTTCCAAAATTTTCTTCTTTTCGAGTACTCTTTTTTCCCATGAATTGGAAAAAAACACATTTTGAAAATTTTTCTGGCCTTGCTAAATCTCCCTCTGTTCTGCTTATATCCTTTTCTTCCGTTTTAATAAAGCTCTCAAGAAGGAAAGAAGAATGGCGCAATATTTTTTATTTTTTTTTTTTCATTTTCCGTAAATATCACGTATCTTCGCAATAAGGCAAATGGCACGAGGCAAACGAAAACGAACCTCAGCATGAACCCCTTATGCGTCTAGTTTCCCCGTTCACTTCTACCAGTGTACCAGTGTTACTCACGTTAGGAATATTACCAATTTGTGACCACCTTTACCTTTTTTGCAAACATAATTACATTTATTCGACTTCTCCAAAGTTAGATGGCAATGGGAACTAATTTTGCGTATATGAAAATAGTTACCAAGTTCACTTTATTCGGTGAACCATCTTTTTTTTGTCTCCTTTGCACAAAATATGTTATGCAATGTTTTCCCTAAGTAGAGACAAAATCTTATGTTTGCCAATTATTTTAAGCAGAAAATGCATGGATTCCGAACTAAACGAAATGTACAAATGAAGTCGGAGCTTTGCGCTGGTGCTCACGAGTCACCGCCATGGTATACCTATTATGGCACTTAGAGGGGGGTAGTTTGTAAGAGCTACGAATGTTTAGGGGCTTGATTTTTCCTTCTCGTGTGTTATCCCTTTTTGGTAAGCACTCGCACAGAAGTTACGAGAACGTTCACACTGTTCATTGATAAGTACTTTTTACACCCCAAGATGTCGCACTTTTGCCCATTCGGTGCACGCAGAAACGCAGGGGAGTGGTGGATGCAAAAACGGAATGTGTTATACCGAAAAGCAGTTTTACGAAAAACATTTTAAATAGTAAAGAACACCCTGAACAGAGCAGGGCATTTTATATAACGCCTAAAGTTAGATCTTCTTAACTTCCACAACGTCGCCCTGGTTTATGCCCTGTTCGTATTTGCTGTCATCCGGTTGCACCTGAGGAAAATCGGTATAATATGTGAATGTACATGTACGTGTTCAAGCAAATGCGGAGAAGCGCGTTTTGCGCTTTGTAGAATGAGCCCCTAACGAGAAGCATATCTAATATTGTAGTTCATTTCTTTAGTTTCCGAATTGGCAATGTAAGTTACATCAATTTGTATAATATCTGTGCGCATATTTGCCGAGTTAGGCATATGTTCAGTTACCGATCCTCTCACTCCGCATTTTCTTGCTCGCAGACAAGATAAATGTGGGTTCTCTAGTTTGGTAAAGTCAAAAACAAGATAACCTGTCCTATCGACGAAATAATCTATCATTTCGCAGAAGTAGCCTTCTATTTTTTTTTCTGAATGGGTGAAAAACGTGTCAGGAAGAGTTTGCAGAAGCATTTGTCTGAAGGGGTGCATCGTTGTTGTGATTTTTCTTTGACATATGATCTAACCTGATTTGTCCTTTAGTTGAAAGTTGAGAATCAAAAAATTCTGCCGTTTCTCCTAGTAAGAATAATGCACATATATTAGTGATTCCATTATTTGTGCAGAAAAAAAAAAGAAAGAAGAAGTATCGCGTATCCGCGGAAAATGCCAACACTTGCATGTACACATGCACTAGCACGTATAACAGCATATT
This sequence comes from Plasmodium ovale wallikeri, assembly GCA_900088485.1. NCBI lineage: Eukaryota > Apicomplexa > Aconoidasida > Haemosporida > Plasmodiidae > Plasmodium > Plasmodium ovale. The sequence continues at coordinate 111,075 of FLRD01000087.1, read as the reverse complement.
TGTGCAAAACTAGCGGGGGCTTTCCTTTGATTTGTCTTAGTTAAGAACCTTCCCTTTTTTTATGGCCTCATTTATAGTGTTAACAATAAATTTGTCCACTTTGTGGTTGCATATTCCTTGTGTGTTTACAAGGGAAGGTGCAAGCTGCTCGAAGATCCTTTCCTTTACGCTAGTCAACCACCTGAAAAATATACCAGCCTTGTATATGCAATGGTATCATACCTTTCGTAGATATTACACCTACCAAGGCAGCTATATCTCATTTTTCATTTTGGTCCTTTCACCGCCCCTTGATGGTCAGTTTTGGAGGCGAAGGTCGTCTTTTTTTTCTTCGCTCTGTTTTACAACTCATCATATTTTGGTTCCTTTAGGACAAATTTTTTGTCATAGCATAGACGCAGTTCCTTCTTGCTATTGCTAAACAGGAAGTAGTTGCAGAAGGGGTCTTCGTCGCAATACTTGCAATAGAACAGGGGAAAAAAAGGTGCGCATGGTATTTGGTGTAAAAAGGCAGACGAATTCACATGTGATAGTGCATGTGCCTTCACATGTATGCGTATATATGAAGATGTGCATGTATGTCGACATGAGCACATTCACAATTTCTCTTTTGCTACGTCCGTCAAACCAGCACTCCGAGGTTTGCGCTAAGGGGTGGATTCTTCGTGTCTACAACTGAGAAAAAGCGAATCCGACGGTTGTCGTTCATAATGAAGATTCAAGGAAGAAACATTTGTATGTCACAATTCAGCCTAGTCCCTTCTACCTTACCATTATAATTTTTACAATCAACGTAAGAGCCTGCAGGGGTGGGGTGGGGAAATGGAATACGAAGCGTAATGCAAAGGGGTGGGGCACGGGAAGGAAAACAAAATAAGGAGAGGACTGAATGATGGTGCGCATTTTCGAGTTGAATAGTCAACAGGAGGCAGCTTACTCGGCAGAACCATGTACTTTTTTTGCACCGGTTCGTCGTTGAAGTTGAAGCCTGACGCCTATCAGATTGGAAGGAGGACCGACAAGTGAAACGAAAACGAAAAAGTGGCAGGAGAGAGCGGCAGGAGAGAGCGGCAGGAGAGAGCGGCAGGAGAGAGCGACAGGAGAGAGCGGCAGAAGAGAGCGACAGGAGAGAGCGGCAGAAGAGAGCGACAGGAGAGAGCGGCAGAAGAAGGCGACAGATGAAAGAGAAAGGAGGAAATGACAGGAGAAAGGAAAAGGGCGAAAATGTGAGTTCATGTCGTGTCGTCCCGCGCTGATGTCCCTTTCACGAGCTCAACGTAGGAGTGGAGGGGAAAATTCCTACGTACCACGTTCGTGGCTTGGAGAAGACAAAGACAGAGTAGCCCGCGTCGTATAAGCATAGTTCTCAATGTGAAGAACAAAAATTAGTAAGACAAACAAGGAAAAAAAAGTGAAAAAACAAAGCACAAAACGTAAAAAAAGGACGAACGAGGGGATAAAAGTGATCACGTAACAGCGCAAACGAAACGATGAGCCAAAAGGGGAGCCGTACTATTATATTATTACTAGTTCAGGATAAAAAGTTCACATTTTCAACTTTTTACAAAGAATGCCTGGTACTAACGGGTAAGCGTTCTTTGATGGCCTAATTTTCATTGTAGCTATTATTTTGTATGTCTTGGAAATGATCGAATGTATATACAGGGGGAAAAAAGTTCCCTTGCTTGGGAAGACGGGGAAAATGCGACTTTGGCACACACTGTGACGCGTTCGAGCGGAAAATTCCACAGCACGTTGTGAAGTAGTTTCATGTTTGCTACTCGCAATGTTCACCTTTTTGGTGCTTTTTTCCTTTCTCTATTCTAATAAGATAATAAAGGAGAATCGTTTTTAAAATGATGGAATGCAAAAAAAAAAAAAAAAAAAAAAAAAAAGGGGGAGGAAAGGGGGATGGTTCGAATTTAATTTACAACGTTGTTAACTAAAAAATAGAAAACGGGGAGGGGACGAATGGGTATGTCTGGATGTGCGTTCAGAATGAAGATACGTATGGAAGAGAACGTATACGAAGTAGAAACAAATAAATATGTTTAAAAAGTTCAAATTAGGAATAAGAGGATTTTAAAAAAAAAAGGGGGGGGGGGGAAGGGAGAGGGTGAAAAAAAAAAAAAAAAAAAAAAATAGCACGCACTGAACTTACGAGCGGCGCTAGGTTAAGTAGTAAAATAAGTAGCGCATGCACATTTAAGGAGGTACAAACCCCGTTCGGGGTATTCAAAAAATGGGCATCGATTTTTCTTCCTTTCGCCGGCTCATTTTTTCCCCTGAACGTGTGCGGTCGCTGCGGAATGTTTCCTGGAACTGAATTGCAACGGTGAAATAAAGAGAGAGGAGTAGAAGATTTATGTAGTGGGAAGATAGTCATGCACCTGTTGTGACATAAGTAGACATTTTGTAGCGCTTGCAGAGGCTAGCCTATGACGAAGTGACTTTTGAAACCCATTTCTTCCTTAGAATCCTCAACTTTTTCCTTGCGATCCAGTATAAAAATGAGAATTCCAATGACAGTTAGGCATATAAGAGTAATATATATAATTGAATAAAATTTTTTTGAAGGATTAACTGATAGTTGTATTTGCCATTTGTTGGAATCTTCAAGAGGGTAAGGAATAACAATAATGTGAGAATTTGGGATAATGGATACCCACATATTAAAATATTTTTGTTCATGTGTTGGCATACCAACATAGAATTCTTCTACATAATTACTAGTTCTACCAAGTCCAAATAAAACATACGGTAGTTGCAATGGAAAATGTGCAGACTGACTTTTTTGTATACCAATTCTACTTGATTTTATGCCATTTACATCAATTACAGTGATTTTAAATGTAGGACCATGTGCATTTCCACCTAATGTTTTTGTAGTCATTTTATCCTTTTCTTTATAGCAATCGTTAACACATATGCCATTTAGTGCAGTTGATTTTAGAAATAATGAATCTGTTTCATTGATACGAGTAAAACCAACAGCTGCATATTTTGTAATTTTCGAATTATTTTTATATTTCCCAAAAATTAAAATATCCAGAACACCATTTTCATATATATCAAAAAAAGCAGCATTATATACATCTGTTACTGTTTCATCTGATGAAGTTACAAATTGATAGAAATTGTAGAATCCACGTATATCTATATTATTTTCTTCATGAAATGTTTTCTGTTCATTTTTATATATACGTACATATTTTTGTCCCTTATCATTTTTCAATGTTATGAGTAGATCTAAAAACCCATCATCATCTATATCACCTACACTAAGATAGTATGGATAATCAAAATTTCCTGAGAGATGTAATCCCGTAGTATCAACTAGTGATATAAAATCATCTCCTAATTGTTTCACAAATTCATAATCACTTTCTGAACATAAATTAGAAGCTAATCTACATTTATTCTCATCTGGTTTTTTCCAAGAATTATCACATATTTTTTTCTGTATATTTGGTATAAAATATATTTTATCATCATTAACACAACAATAATTACAAAAAGAACTTTTTATACAAGTAGGTATAACCATATCTATTGAACCATCTGCATTAAAATCTCCAAATAGGACTTGTAAAGAATTTTGAGGTAATGCATAATCTTCTGTATTTTTTACATAAATACTTTTTCCCTCTACAATTTTGTTAATCCATATTTCTAGGTATATATTTTTAGAATTTACCTTATTATACACAGTAAAAACAAGATCTGATTTACAATCACCATTAATGTCAACAATGGCACTAGAATTGGGGTTTGTAATTTCACTCAATTCAGTATAATCAAAAATGTTAAGACTTTTCCATAATATACTTTTAAATCCATTTTTATTATTAATCCATATAAATCTATTGTGTTCATTTGTATTACTTTGTTGTTGGCCTATAAGATCAGGTAATCCATCGTTATTAATGTCGCAAACCAGTGGATGTATATTCGTATAATAAATATTTTCATTTTCTACATCTGCTATATTTTCATTTTCAATCTCTTTTTTTCTAGAATTCCAAATTTCTTCCAATTGATCATTTTCATTTTGAAAAAATGCACAAATATAATTCTTATTCGTTTTTGTATTATCTTTTGGATCCTTAAATAAAACAAGGATATCTAATGCTCCATCAAAATTAAGATCAATAGCAGTTACATTCATAATCTTACCTTCAAAACTTACTTCTGTGTGATATACAAATTTACTTTCTTGTACATTGAATATGTATACATAAATAGTACTAATCAATTTGTCTTTATCATATTTAAAAAGAATCAGATCTGTTTTTACATCTGAATTGTAATCTCCAAAATCACCTATCTCTGCATCTATGTTTAATCCAATATTATAATTAATTTTGTATTCTAATTTTTCCATTGGATTTATAGATTTCCATTTTTCAAGGATATTCCAATTATGTCCCTTAACAACAAAGGGGAATTCATATTTACTACTTTTCTTTCCATCTCTTTTTATCTCATCCAAGGCTATTCCTTTTCTGTTCGACGGAATAATTGCCTTGGGTGCCATGTCGAGCTGCGAATTCCCAAACGGGCGAAACTAACAATGGCAAATACTGTTGCAGGATTCCCTGTAGTGAGCCGCATTTGCAGTGGTAACGGTGGGGAGGGGGTAGTTTTCCTAACAAGAGTTATGATCCACCCACTGATGTCACCTTTATGCACCACCAAACAGGCAAAAGGGAAGGAAAATCAAATGTAATCACCTCTTTTTTAAAATTGTAACGGTTTCTTTATTTGTTATCTTCTAAGGGGTTCACAAAGAACACCGAAACGAGTGAAAAAAAAAAAAAAAAAAAAAAAAAAAAAAGCGAAGATGGGAAGAAAAGTTGTGGTAAAGTAAAATGGGTAAGTCTAAGCGATGGGGTGAGAATAATGAAGCATGATGTAAACGATACACTGCAGCAACATTAAATGGGAGACAGTTTACTTTGCAATCTGCAAATATTGAAGAGTTCAAACAGGGGAATGGAGTTGAGTGGAGTGGAGGAGGGAATTATACCCGTCTGGGCTTATCTCCCATGTAGTGTTCATAAATGTGGCTGTACACGAGAACTCGTTGCCTGCCTGCACGCGTGCGCGGCAAGCATAGCCCAAAAATATACACATGCACGAAGAGATGCTCGGCGGGATGCGCGGCAGAGGATACGTGGCGGCGGACGTCCGTATACATTGCGCATTCGCGACACAAAACAAGTTTGTTCATTGAAGTTAAACTTTATTTGCAGGTTCATGGGGTGCCAAGGCTATTCCTTTTCTGTTCGACGGAATAATTGCCTTGGGTGCCATGTCGAGCTGCGAATTCCCAAACGGGCGAAACTAACAATGGCAAATACTGTTGCAGGATTCCCTGTAGTGAGCCGCATTTGCAGTGCGCACGTGTACCGTGAGAGGATGACGCATGGCTTCAAAAAAAAAAAAAAGGGTTAGCGCATATGACAAATCAGCAAGAGTAATGCAGAAAAAAGAGAATTCTCCTTTTAAAAAAAATAATCCGCGCTTAAATCGTAATATATACGTAAAGCTTTATTCCCCTTGTTACGTGAGTGTATTTCTCATTTAAAAAAAAAAAATAAATAAAAAAAAAAAAAAAAAAAATATACTTCACGTTTGTCGTGAGAAAATGCAAATTTGCAAAAGCGTAAATGTACCTAATTTTTACATTCTTATAAAGGATGTAAAAAATTGACGATGATCTATTTTTCTTATGGTTTTTTTTTTGAAAATGGTTTGTATATGGTAAGGGTAATATGCTTGCAATATTTTCCTGCGCTAAGGTATAAATTTCATACGACATTAAAACAACATATTTGCTTTACTTTCCCGTATTTCACAACACACTTGTAGGGTTTTTCTCTCCGAATGAACTTATTCCCCGATGAGAGTACGTTTTCTCTACTTTTTATTCTTCCCGAATAAATTCGATGTGTCACCCGGTCCCTCTCCTTTGAGATTTTATATTGTGGCAAATTTTGTCCCGTCCATATAAAACAAAAAAAAACAAAAAAAAACAAAAAAAAACGTATACGTACGCATGTAGGTGTTCACCATGAAAAGTTCTCCATCTTTCTTTACATCTCGTCATTCGGAGGCTCATTGGGACTGCAAAGAAAAACATAATGCATATAAACGTAAAAGGCACATTCACACCGTTGAAGAGAGGGAAGGAAACATCATGATGCATAAACGCATTGCACAAGGGGTTGAAAGGGAATATATTTCCTCATTTGTAGCACAGTTAGAAATGGTAACATATGGTTACAGCTATTCCTTACTTGCATTTCCTGTTCAGAGCCCAGTTTCGTAGATTGTGATATGTCGTAGCACCGCAAATGTTATAGTGGGTTTGCAAATTGTAGTAATATGGCAACCCCCCGCATAAGTTATCGTAATCTAATTGTTGTAGTAGTTCAAAATTGTATGAGTTTTCATAGACATCTAACTTTAAGAAATTAACATCTTCTTCTTCTTTTAATTTTTTTAAAAATCCTTCCATGCTGTTACAATATTCACAGTCTTCACTATGAAAACATAAAAGGTGAGGCAATTTTTTTTTCCTTAAATTAAGAAAAAAAAAAGAATTCCTTTTTCGCCCATATCTATTACGTACCTTAATGTTTTTAACCAAGTGGGAAAGTTTACATCCCCTTAGGGTTATTTTATTAGAAATGATAATATTCTCCCTGTTTCCACCTTGCCCATCCCAACATTTAACCACAATTCCATAACTTCCAAAAAGGAGACTTACCCAGTAGCTTTGAATAAAAAGACAAACAACAGAAAAAGCAAAATAGGGTAAAAAAATCATTCGCCCTTATAGTGTGATTATGGATGCATTCAGCGGTGTGGATGAATTTTCCTAGTAAGAAGTGGCTTTGCGAGAAGGAAATATGCACGTCCGTATTATAATTTGGGGTAATTCTCTTTTAATTCCCCCTTTTGAGTATAGTACAGCTTTTTCTTGAAATGTCAGCAAGTAATATGATTGTGTTTCTCTTTTTAGTAATATTTGCAAGGGGAGTCGAGCTAAATGTCGTAGAAGCAGCTTTTCCCATATATAAACTCTAACTCTGTTTTGTAGTTGTACAGATGTCAAAAAAAAAAAAAAAAAAAAAAAATGCGAGAGGGGAAATAGAAACATGGAGTACGGGTGTTGCTCCTCCTATGATATACCTACTTGAATACACGCCAGTGTAATTGCTTAAAAAAGAGGCAAATATTAAAAAAAAAAAAAAAAAATGAAAAGAATAAAGTGGTATAGGAAGAATTTTTTTTTTTTTTTTTTTTTTTTTTTTTTTTTTTTTTTTTTTTTTTTTTTTTTGCATCATATTGATCAAACCACTTTATCACGATGTGGTCGTCAATCCATACATGCAGTGCACATGTATGATAATTCCTTACCAAAGCAAGACCCATATCTTTCACGTTTATCTCTTCCTTTAAGGAAAACGTTTTGGGAGTATTTATCGAAAGGGAACTCCAAATGGAAATGAAATTAAACAATTTCCATGACTTCTTATAACCTCAAATGGGGAAATCGAAAAACTGTGGGTGTGAGAAGAAAAGGGGAATAACTGCATTCAAGGAGGGGCAGGGGGAAGGGGGGGAGAAGGAGACCGAAAAATAACTGCCCATTTGACTTGCCTCTTTTCTCCTTCTTACCTTCAAAGCGTGCAGGTAGATAAAAAATAAATATTTCGCTCTTCTTAATAAGAAAAAGCAGGTAGTTTTATTTTATGAGAAAATGGGAAATGACTCATAGAGGTTTTTTTTTTTTTTTCTTTACGAATGGGGGGGGAGAAGAAAAATTCCCCTTTGGAATGGATCTCAAACGAGTTTCTTTTTTTATGAAGCTTTACAGTGGATAAGCTGCAGAATGGGGGAAAATGGAGCAGCTAACAGTGAGCAGTGAGCAGTGCACAGTGAGCCGTGAACAGTGAGCAGTGAACAGTGAGCCGTGAGCAGTGAACAGTGAGCCGTGAGCAGTGAACAGTGAGCCGTGAGCAGTGAACAGTGAGCCGTGAGCAGTGAACAGTGAGCAGTGAATAGTTAACAGCGAACAGGGGCAAGGTTCCCATTTTTAAACTCGCAAGTGGGGCGAATAATCACGCCGCATGGGAAAAAGGAAAACCAAACGGGTAAGATGCGCGAGCTTGACCGTACGAAGCAGCAGAGACGGAGATATGTATAACACTTAGCATGTAATAAGCACTTATAGGGGAAGGAAAGGGAACATTATAGTATAGCTGTGAGGGCACCCTAAGTGTTGTCTCTAGTTTGGTTTAAAGAAAAATCCATAGAAAAAGCTTCCTCTCCAGAAAGAGTAAACATTCCGTTACCAGGTTAGCCAAGTCCTTTTTTGACCTGAAGTATAAAACACCATATGTACTTACCCGATAATACGACTGTGACTATATTTGAAGTATAATTCCATTGACATTTATACTTTTTATCTCGTAGAGAGTCTACCGAAAGGGACAGTGCGATCTCTCCCACTATATGCTAGGCTTTTTAACCCCTGCCACTGCTACCAGGGTGTGCAAACAGGAGGGGAGTTATAAACGGCGTCCTTGCACAGAAAACCACACCCACACGAGTAATAAACCGTTTAATACGGTTAAAAAAAAAAAAAAAAAAAAAAAAAAAGATGTATTGATCACATGCATAATTACATTATGCGAAATTAAAAAAAGAAAGGAAAAAATAATTCTCTGCAAAGAAGAAGGTTACAAGGATGAATGTGAAGAAAAGCAGGAAATGATATCAAAAGAAAGTGTAAATGAAATAAAAACTCAGATGTAAAAAGAACCTCTTCTTGTTGAATATGTACCTATAAAAATATTGTGGATGTGAAGTTCCACGTTAGGATTAACTCCTTGTGCGTCGGAAAAGTTCATATATATGTGGATTGAATTCTACATTTGTCCTTAAGCACGCAAGAGGGGGTGAACATATTTCCAAAAGGAAAGAAGAGCCCAAAATAGGCTGCATCACCATATGCTTGTACGCACGTATGCTAATGTGCATATGCGCGTGTACATGTATGTATCGATGCGAGTTTACCTTTTGTCAGTATTGTCCATTTTTGGGAAAATCCTTTTTGTGTGAAACTAAGTACGGGAAAAGTGGGAAAGACCCATGGAGTAGTCTCCTAAATGGGGAAAATGCCTTTTTCCCTTTTTGATAAGAAAAAGGAGAGAAGCCACTTAAAAATTTTACGCTCTTTTGTTTGTCCTGACTTTGCTACGTTTTCAATATTTCCCCTCTTTATCTTTCTTCCTTTTTTTACAAAACTTTTTACGTATACATTTGTGGGTACCTCAGCACAACGGAAAATGCACATCCCCTCCGCGTCATGTAAATATTTGGGATTTGTCCCATCTCAAATTCTGTTGTGCGTTATTTTGTCTGAACCTTGTTCGTCGCTAATTCGAGCCATAAACGGGGACAGGTAACAGTATTTTTACTTTTTTTTTTTTTTTTTTTATTTTAAAAGTTCTTTTTACATACGTTTTACATCGGCAGAAGTTTTTTTTTTTTTTTTTTTTTTTTTATTTCATTTTAGCTGTTTTTTCACGAGGTTTATGATAATTTATGCAGCTGAATTTCCTGCCCACAGTTCGTTCAGAAAGGACAGTTGTGTAATTTTTTGTTGAGGGAGAGAAAAAAAAAAAGCGCTTTTATGGGCATCCATGCATTATGTGTAAAAATGGGGAAGGGAGAGAAATGTTAGCACGTGATTAGCAGAAAGTGTTTAAGAAGTAACACGAACATATTTTCCGAAAAAAAAAAAAAAAAAACCAAAGATATTAACATAATAGCGTTTTACGAAGGTACTACTTTTTATTGCGGATGTGCCGTGGGGCAAGTCCGAACGCATTATGTGGAACATACCAATATATCACATACTTCTGCAGTTACAACGTGCGAAGAGGAGCTCGCACTAGGTATTCATAACCGTGTACCTTGTACATACTGATGCATTTTAGCGATTGTACGAATAGTCACCAAAAAAAAGTTCGAATCGAGGGTCATTCCGTTTTTCTCAGTTTCGCACAGTCGTGAAAAATAAAAAGAAATAAAAATGGATACAATCTTTTGAAGTTTGCAAAGAGGAATTTTTCAAAAAATAAAAAATAAAAATAGAATAAAACAAAATAAAACAAAATAAAGCAAAATAAAGCAAAATAAAGCAAAATAAAACAAAATAAAACAAAATAAAACAAAATAAAATAAAAGTAGTATTCTTTTTAAGCTAGCGAAAGGAAAATACTGACAAGGAAGGAAAAAAAAAAAAAAAAAAAAATCAAATGAACTGTGAGGAAAGTCCATTGAGAGGTCATTTAAACGATACACGCACAGTTGTAAAAGTGTGAAGAAATCATCTATTTATTGGGAGTAGCAAAAATCAGAGTCGTTTCGCGTCACGAACGAACGTTGGAAATATTTCCCCGTGGTTTACATGAATATGCATGTATGCTTGATCAGTCTGCTACCCTTCCCCCTAGACACACGTGAAATATTTCCTGCAAAGAGTAGCGCTATGTGAGCACATATTTTCGCTGTAGATACGTCAAAATTTAGCAATGCAGTAAGCGCTTTTTGTATGTGAAAGGGTTCTGCTTAAAAAGTTGGGGATTGCATGTGAACAGTAAACGAAAGAGTTAGTTGTAGAAAATGTGTCTGATAATGTTCCTGTGTGCATATTTGGTGAATTCATTGAGAGCGTTGAAATTAAATAGCAGCTTGGGAAAAGGTGTGAATGTGATGATAGGTGACAGAAAACTTTTGAAGAGACAAAGGGTAAACAATTTGGGTATGTTACGAAATAGAGTAAATTTTTTCTTTTGGAAGAAGAAATATCATGAGAGACCCATAAGCGAGAAATTAAATGTAGTGCCAGTATTCATTTTAACAAATCATAACAATTCCCCATATATTTTTCATGAAAATGATACACAGGTATGTTACCTCTTTTTATGTCCATATGATGCTGAAAATGCGTTAAACGAAATCGTAAGAAATAATGGCATAAAAAATAAGAACAATGTGAAGATACACAATATAAGTATGGAAAAGGCATATGAACTGGTTAGGGAGTATTTATTTTTGAAAAATGTGGAAAAAAGAAATGAAGATGGTAATAAGAATAATGTGTATTGGAAATTAATTCCATCAAAAAGACAAATGGAAAATGCGTTAATATTTTTGCCATATAAAAAAAAGAGTAAGTTGCTTTTTCCTATTTTTTACATTGAGGGATTTTACATACGTAAAGATACTAAGAATATCACTCCCCTATTTTTTGACATGGAAGATTTGAAGGAAGCTATCGAAAAAACACCCATGAAGAATTACGAAATTAAAGTCTTAAATTTTATCGATGTAATATTCTCAGTAAGGACATAAAATTGTAAAGCGGCAACGTGGAAGCGCCGGTTTTGTCATACGCTTTTATGAGATGTTTTCTATTTTTTTTATTTTTTATTATCTTCATGTTTTTGATGAATATGTACAAGAGGGGTGACTGCTTTTAACTGCGCAAGGATGTTGCATGACCGGGCGTAAGTAAATACATACATATGTCTTATTTTTATTTTGCCTTCTTTCCAGGACAATCACTCATCTTTCGGTTTTATACCCAGTGCGAAGAGTCTGGCGTATATGGAAAAGCTTAAAAAAATAGGTGTTCGGAAGTCGTACTTTTAGCAGTTGTGTCTTCCTCACGAGTTTGTCGTATCGCCCTTTATTTTCCATGTATACGTTTGTATATCCCCCACCCCACTCCCTATCGAGCACTTATACGGTTTGATATACCTTTTTACTAATTCGTAAGTGTGTTTCCATTTTGTTCCCCATTTTTTGGTTCTTGTGAAATATAACTACTTTCTGTTTTATTATGCGCATTTTTATCGTTTTTTTAATTTTTCTTTTTTTTTTTTTTAAAACTTTCCATTTTGTTCTTATAAAAATTTTTCAAAATGTTTTAGAGTAGCTAATTTTTATTACAACGAAAGGACGAGGGACGAATCAATGTAACGTGCTAGTTGGATGGGGCTCATTTTTGTGTGTCCCATTCGTGCGATAACCAAATTTGAGCAAAATGTGCCAACACATAGTTGGTCTTACCTCAATAGAATAAAAACCTTTTTGTTTTTATGAAAACGAGGGAGAAAAAATTGCGAACACAATGCTAAAGCGGAAGAGCAATGTTATACGAAATTATCGCAGTCATCAGTTAGGGGTGACATGGAAGGCGAATTTATGGGAACCCCTTCAACGGAGCATTTACACGTAGCTGCAGAGAAATGGACAGACGCGCCATGCTGCACATGCGGCTGTGTGTGATTGGGCAAGTGTACACAAAGCGCGCGTATTTTCCTGTTTACCCAATGGTATATTTTCTCTTTTACCCATTTGGCGTGCATGGGAAGGAATACGTGTTTCGCCTATCACGGGCATACGTTTTGGGGGGAAAAAAAAAAAAAAAAAAAAGCAGGTGGGGACAAACGCGCCGATGAAAGTCCATTGCACACACACGGAAAAAAAATAAAGTAAAATAAAGCAAAATAAAGCAAAATAAAGTAAAATAAAGCAAAATAAAGCAAAATAAAGTAAAATAAAGCAAAATAAAGCAAAATAAAGTAAAATAAAATAAAATAAACTGCATATTGAAAACGTAAATGAGAAGGTATTAGGCCATTTTAAATTCGCACATCTTTATTTGTTTCAAAAAATGCACAAATAGTTGATGTGAGGGTTTGTCAGTATTCGCAAGTAATTGCAATTATTCTGAAGGGAGCTGGTTCGCACTTTTTTATGCAATTTTTCGCGTATATGCTCGCTTTTCGGGTGCGCACGTAGTACCATGTACGTATGTACGTATGTGCGTATGCACGTATGCACGTATTTACGCATTCATGTAATATGTACATGTGCGCACATGCGTTCTCGCAAATATACTCGTGCCTTTGCCCTGTATTTTTTTTTTTTTTTTTTTTCCTTCCGTAGTGTATACCGTTTCGCGTCATTTTGGTAAATATTTTGAATAAAAGTATGCATATTTTTTTTTCCTTTTTTTTTTTTTTTTTAAATAGTTTTTCCATAAACTTAGTGAAAAAGAAAAAGAGCGAAGTTTCACGAATCATATTTATGTACATATGTATAACATTAAAAAAAAAAAAAAAAAAAACAGAAAAAAAAAAAAAAAGGGGGGAAATTTATCATCAAAGGTTATTTAATTTTTTTTTTTTTTTTTTTTTAACATTTTACATATAAAAAAAAAAAAAATACATGAACGTATTAAATTATGCTAGTATGTCTTGTTACATCAAAATGAAAGTTGAACATTTTTGCTAAACAGAAAAGGCCCATTTTCGGTATGCAAAAATAGGCACATTTCGAAATGCATGACAGCGATGCACGCATGCAACTAGCGATTATGTACGTTTGTGGAAATACGTGTGCCCTCTATTATTTCGTTTAGACCTCCAGATTATGGAGGCTTTGCTAATTTGAGTAATCCACTTTTTCTATTCCTTGCCATTTTTCTTTGCATACATCGTGACGTTGCACCAGTTATTCCCATATAGCAGCCGTTTTTTTGCACTTTTCCCATTTTTGTTAAATTCCACCATTTGGAGCATACTTGGCAGAGACCGTATGTGCACACATTTTTTGACATTAAGCAGATAGCTAACTGTAAGAGGTGCAAATAGAGTAGTGGTAGGTGCAAATAGAGTAGTGGTAGGTGCAAATCGAGTAGTGGCAGGTACAAATAGAGTAGTGGCAGGTACAAATAGAGTAGTGGCAGGTACAAATAGAGTAGTGGTAGGTGCAAACCGAGTAGTGGTAAGTGCACGTAGATATATGCCCACCTGTACGAACGGATGTGTTGGTGCCTACGGGTTAATGCACATATAAGTACGCATTTTCCGATGCGAACACAAGCCCCCTGCATGAAGCACACATCATTATGCATGGTTACAGCAGAAATAACGTATCGATAGTAGAGAATAAACAACACTTGAATGACGCTTCACAAGTAAAAAGGGACAGAGAAGAAAATATCTTTTCCTTTAACGATATAGGAGAAATAACCGAAAACACTGGAGTAAATTTCGAAGGAAGAAATAGAAGGGAGATGAATAATGAGAAGACAGCATATGGATATAGTAGCAACAGTAATCCTATTAATAGGAAAAACATAGAAAAGGAAAATACTTTAAAAAATAATGTGTATAATAAAAATACCAATAGTAGTAGTGGAAATTTAAAAAAAAGTGCCTACTACAATAGTATGAATATCCCAAGTAATGACAAAGGATATGTAAAATCGAAGGATGACTTTCCAAATCATCGTTTTAATAAAAATTATGTCGACCCAAACCATTTTGATGATATGAATTTGACTAGAGATCGAACTAAATTTAGGAGAATAGGTCATTTTAATGAAGATAATAATTTAAATATGAAACATGTGTTTACCGACAGGGATAAATCCAAGGATAAGATGCGTGGCGGTGATAACATTAGTGAGCATAATAGGCACTTCGCTGAGTTCAAAGCTGGAACTAGTCGCGGAGAAAAAATTTCTGGGAACAAAGGAGGGATTGGAGGGATTGGTGGTAATGGCGATAACGTGAGAAATTACGAATACAGCGGTGTGGTAAATAGAGATACCTATGATCGGTACGATACGCACAATGCTAACGATTCGTATGGGAAATATGGACAATATGGAAATTACGGTGCACGAGCTCACTTGAAGCCAATGAGCTCTGGACAAAGCGGTAATTTTAGCTACGGTAATGTAGGTAGACATCATAATAAATACGGGGAAGGTAATTTAATGGGGCCGCCAATACCAGGGGTGGCACCTACTCCACCTTATCAACAAAGGGACAAGATGTATCACAGGAATGAGTCCGATATAAACAGTAACGTTGATGTGAATCCACGTAATGCTGGTAGTAAGGATAACTCGAATAATGATACAATGCCACAAAGAGATGCGCTAAATAAGGAAAAAAATTTGAAAAAGGGTAATATAAACGACGTACATATGGGAAGTAATGCAGCTGGAGAATGTAACAGGGGAAAACCCATACCCCAGGGTAATGCAAATCCTAATGTTGGGACTTTCTTGGGGAATGAACAGAGTGATGCAATGGCACCTCCCTCGAAGGGGGGAAATATAGGGAATACAAGCACTAATAATGTTACAGGAAATGATGATGATATGAGTATGGGCGGAGGTGAGATCGGTCCAGGGGATACACGAACAGGTAGCAATCATCCATCGAAGTACCCCATTACTGGAGTTAGTAGAGATATATACACGAACTACAACACTTCTGTGAAAGATCCTAATGGCTCTTTAAGTATGAATGTTACAGAGAAAGAAGCTAATAGAAATAAGGAACATCATAATTTCTCCCTAAGTACAATTGACTCGAACTATTCGAACAAAAATGCTTTTGAAAAAAAAAATGCAGGTAAGGTGCCATTGCAAATCGCAGACCCTCATTTGATGGGAGCATGCGAAGGAAGAAAGAAAACCATGGAAGAGGAGAATATAGGTGTAGGTGACCACAAAAATGAGGGGAAGATATACGTTGGTTCTCACAATCCACATATGGATAGAAATACGGGAGGTAGTCATGTCCAATCGGAATATGCTCATTTTGATGATTATGACCATGTAGGTGTAACACAACGAAATAATCACAGTGGAAATGAAAATTGTCGTGATAATAATACGAGTAGTGCTAATAGACACAAGCACGCATGTGTGAAGGATAGTAGTGGTGTTAATAACCTAAATAACAATGTTAATAAGATTGAGAAACCCCATTTTATGGATAAGGAGAAGATGAATGGCTTTTCGAAAAATTATGAGTATGGAAAGAACGATATGGGAAATGCATCTCCTGAATTTGGATTTGATAACCTGAAGGGTAGATTGCACGAAGGGGGGAAGGAGAGATATAGTAAGGAGGAACGAATGGTTAAGGGGGCCAATGTGTTACGTGTTAATAAGAACAATAGTAATGGAAGTAACATACGTGGTGGTAATAACACTCTTAACAGTGTGCATAATGTAGATAAGTATAGTTCATCGAAATATAGCGATGATAATTTGGTGAGAAAATACGTCAAGAATGTTGACGAAACGCATTTAAGTAATAATAGGATACCTTACGATGATATGGGTAAGGAGGAGGGGTATCATAAATATCACTCTTCTGACATGTATGGAAATAAAAAATTTCCCTACGAAAATAGAAAAGATAAAACGAATAGGGAAAAAAATGATTATATGAGAAGAAAAGAAAAAATGTATTACAATGGGAACATGAACTATGAGTACTACCCGGAGAGGGGATTGAAAAGACCATGTCATGATGGTACTATGAGTTATATGAAGGAAAAGTATAAAGGCAGACATCCTTTGCATACCTATAAAAAATACTCCCCTGAGTTTTACTCCCATGAGGAAAATACCCCGGATAGAGACGCAACTTATGGGGATCATAGAGGTGGGACATATTCAGGTGTCAACTGCACCAGTGGGTCTACCCATTTTGGTAGCTTGCCATTGTGTTCATATCCACATATATCTGTATGGATACGAACGTACATGTGGTTATTTCTCAACTTGTTGCATTATATTTCCCATTCACCACGAAAGAACCCATTATGAGTTTACGTTTTTGTTGTTTTCCAAGCGAATGGACGTGAGAAGGTTCATCCGTTGCTCCCCGAGCAATTTGGAATAACTGTGCATACGTGTTTCATCATTTCTCCTCCTTTTCCCTCTTCAGATATGGACAAGCATCAAGCTGGGAGAAATTATCCAAGTGACTATTCGCACGATTCCATGAGTGGTAATTTTCAAAACACGCTATGTCTGCACGTACGTGATGTTTTTCTTCGTGCGTGATGGTGCCCAATTAGCACGCGTTGCCAATTGAGGTGTGTCCCAATATCCCCACATTGTATTCCCCACATTGTATTCCCCACATTGTATTCCCCACATTGTATTCCCCACATTGTATTCCCCGCATTGACAGAAAAGGAAGCACTTACCATTATCAGACTGCCAGCTGAAAGCAAAAAAAAAGTAAAAAAAAAAAAAAAAAGTAAAGTAGGTAGTGGAAATTCCCTAGTAGATATGTATAGTACAGCAATTCCTATAAGCGAGAAGGTTGACCCCCATGCACTAAAAGCTTTATCACAAAATGGGAATGTAAACGAGAAGATTTATGCACTAATACCCAAATCAGTAGTTGAAGTGTGCGAATATGATGACGTTACTCATGTTACTTTGCAGTCGCCATCACCTCTTTTTGTTAATCAGGGCAAAAATGTAAAACAACACATTATCACTACTAACTATAATACGAAGGACGAGGGAGTGCCCCATATCGCCTCTTGCGTCGTTCCCCTGTCTGATGAATCCCTAAAGGGTGAGATCCCCTTCTGCTAATACATGCCGCTTGCAAGTGGTGTACATGCGATGTACGCGTGAATATTTGAAACGTGGAGTCCTTTGTGTTGTGCCCCATTCATCAGTTCACATTTTTTTTTTTTTTTTTTTTTTTAAAGAATCGCTAGAAAAATCGAAGGATTCTCTAAGCGAAGGGGAAAATGACAAAAACGTAAAGCTTATACCTGTAGATTAACAGCAGAGAAATAAGAATGTGTAGCACTTTCCTTGCTATGTAGCACCCTGTGCTATGTTAATAAGCATTTTTGCCTATTCACGATTTTACTTTTTCCTTATCTGCTCTTTAGCTGAAGTCGATAATCCGAGGAACATCCCTGCGAAATAAGAGCAGTTCCTCGCTGAGTGTAAAGTTTAAGTTATCGAAGGGCAAACTTGAGAATAGACAAGTTAGCGAGGGAGGAGATCTAGAGGAAGGTAAAGAAATGTCATTGCAATGTGAAGATGTAGATGATAATTATACAGAACTGAACAAGAAAATTGAAAATCATATCCAATCAGAAGAGTTAAAAAAATTAAAAATAGACAAAACAATAACAGAAAAAAAAAGAGCATCTATTTTTGATGAATCAAAAGCAAAACCTAAGGGTGATAAAAAAAATGATATTAACAAAAAAGTAGTTATAGATTCAAGTAAGGTAAAAAAGGCTATGGAAATAAAATTGAAAAGAATACCCCATGTTACTGGACTTTTAGAAAAATATGACATACCAAATCCTTTCGAAAAATATTGTATGGAATCAATTGACTTTTCTCAATTAGATGGACAGAATAACAGTGCAAAATTATATAGTTTGGCACTCATGGTAAGTGATGAAAAATCTTATATAAATTGGAGATACTATCACTCTATTAGAAAATAAATGTAGCTTTTAGCACGAGAGTGATAATTTCTGTATAGTACTTATTTCCACCGTTTGTCATATTTACTCTACTCTTGTACTGTACAGGTTTCTAGTAACTACTATAGATTCATAGTAAGGAGCATGGAACGGGCGGAGGTTAAAGAAGTGTTCAACGAGAAGAGGAAAAAAATGATTTTAAAATTAATTGCTCTGTTAGGTAGCCAGATAAACACCGAGATAAAAAGGAGATTTTCCCAGGTGGACTCGCTCGTCCCGTCTAAGGGGGATGAACTGGTACATCAAATGAGAGAGAGAAGAAGAACGACATAAAGAGAGCACATCGCGATGGTTGTTGATTTTTCCTACGTTAAGAATCGCATTTGAGTGTACGTAACTATGTGTCTGTCCCATCGGGAGCTATACCAAAAGGGGGGGATAGATGTGCGCAAATTTGTCCGTTATATGTTCCCTTCTGATTATTACTTATCTGCCTTATACACACATGTGTGTATATATTACGTGCTAACATAGTAACATGATTTAATCGCGCGATTTGCACATATATACATGTGCACCTACTACTGACGTTTTTCTAACAGAAAAAAGAAGACGAAGTAAAACCCAGGATGAGCGCAAAGGAGAAGGAGATAAAAGTGGAAGAACACAAACTTATTTGCAAGTATTGGGAGAAGCAAAGCGAATGCATGAGTTTGTTGATAAAGGAATGGAATAAGATATCAGAAATTTTAGAATCCATAAATGTAGATCCCAACAATATTATTAATTCACTCCTTTCAATGTACGGAGAAAAGGCGGTTAGTGACTTTCACTTAAGTCTTGACGAAATAAAAAGATCAAATATAGAGCTAGATGTGAACATAGAGGATATTTCCATCCCAAGCGTTGGGGAGCATTCCACAAACAAGTTCGATCCCTCCGGAATGACCATAATGAACCTAATCCAGGTAAAGAGGGGTGGAAGGATAATAACACGAATGGTAGTTCTAATAGTGGAGCAAGGACGCGACAATGCAGGCTTGCAGCGGCTTGCATATCCTATCATCTTGCATGTGTCACCTTGCACATAACACGTGTCACTTTTCACCCCTGATCGTTCCCCTCTTTTCGTAGGACCTAAAATGGGACATGGACATTGAATATTCGCTCAACCAAATACGGGAGGAGTGGAAAAATGAGAACAAGCAAAATAAAAAACTCATACAAAAAAAGGTAAATCAAAGAGGAAACTATGTGTTTTCCCACAATTTTGCGTATAACCATGCTTAACTGAGCATGTTCGTGGGAGATACACCTCTCAAAACGCGTTAGTCACTTCACTCTCCCCCCCTTTCACTACACGCAGATCGTTGAAGGAATCAAACACCGAGTGGGATTATTGGATTATTTGAACAAGGTAGAAGTTAATTTAAGCGCTTTTGCGAAAATAATAGAAAGTAGGATGATATCCAATGAAGACGTTAAGAGCCAACTAAGATCAATGCAAGAGTTAAATGAAAATACTGTATTGTGTAAACTGTTGGAAAACTTAGGTAGCAGTAATATGGACATAAATGCAGAATCGTTTAGAACCCCGACATCTTTTTTTGCTTCGCATCATTTACCCATGACAATGTGCTCCCTCAGTGGAAAGTCCAACACAGATGGAGGAGGCGAAGAAGATAACGATGATGATGGCATCAACGCCAATACGAACGCTGATGGGAATGACGACATGAAGGGCGAAGGAAACGGCGGAAGCACTGGTGAATGTAACAGCGGAAGTAACGGCGGAAGCAACGGTGTAAGTGGGGGTGAAAGTAGTGACAGAAATCATGACGGCAGTGAACAGGAGAATGACAAGGGATCTGATGAGTTTAACACTGTAGAAAATCAGAGCAGCGACGAGTAGAGCAAAGGGATGGAGAATGTTCTCTCCTATTTTTTTTTTTTTATATAATCCCCATGTTTGATGGATACTCCCTTGAGTCTCATCAGCGGTTGGCAGTTTTGAAAGTGCGTGCATGTACAGGGAAAGACACATGAAAAGGCGAAGGCAAAGGCGAAGGCGAAGGCGAAAGCAAAGGCAAATGCAAAGGAAAAGGCGAAGGCACGTATGAGTGTGCGAACGTTTAGAAAACGAGGAAAGGCAAAAAGTGAAAAGAAACATGTAGAGTCCTCTAATGGAAATGCGCTTGGTGGACATTTGGGCGTTCGCTTATCTGGCGTCGGGTGTTGTAGCTCCCTGCCCTTATCATTTTGTGTAGGCGAAAAAGGAAGAGCGCTTATTTATCCACCTTAGCGTTATTAGTACATGTATACTTAGGTATTTATGTACACCGATATGTGGGTGCATTTATGCGCCATTTTTGAAATCACCAGAAAGTTCGTGCTTAAGTGCCATATATATATATATATATATATATTTTGTATTTACTTTGTTTTATTTTGATCTTTTTTTTTTTTATACATTTTACGTTAAAGCATTTGTACGGTTGTGTTTTTTGTAGCCACCCTCCTCACTTTGCATCACATTTTGAAACCTCGCGCAGTTTTATATCTTCCTTTTTTTAATTCCATATTTTTAGTGTTCGCTTTTTTTACGCATATAATATGTGCATGTATGTACGACAGGAATACATACATATTCCTGTGTCTGTGTGTGTGTGTGTATGTGTGTGTCCCTTTACTTATTTAAGTATGCATGCATTTCCCCTCTTTTCCTTTTTTTTTTTTTTTTTTGTAAAAAGTACTAATTGAAGATTGCACCATATTTATAAAAGAGAAAATGAGTAGTTAAGTAAAAATAGATATCCCCTCGTTTAAACATTATTTTTATTCAAAAAGGGATGCGATAAGGATAACTTTTAAAAGAAAAGTGCTTTTTTCCTTCGGGCTTGTCAGCGCCTGATGTGTGTACAAACGTACGCGCTTAATCTGAGGTGCGTATTACGCATGTTACATGTTGGTATATCCAACATTTCAAGGGCATTTTGATTGGTATATGTTTATTTTATTTTTTTTTTTTTTTTCTTTTCCCTCATGTGCTCTTTCTTCAGTCTCTCCTTTTCCTTTTTTCTGTATCGTTTTGTTAACCTCTCAAATACCGACTGCACGGTTAGGTCGCACAAAAAAAGAATGTTTCGATATTCCCACGTTGCTTCATGCACTCAATCGTCTGCGTCCTCCTATGTTTTTTTTTTTTTTTTTTTTTTTTTTTTAAGGTAGATTTGCATTATCATGTAAAGTATTGAAAAAAAACTTGTTAATTCATTTTTGGTAAAATATATTTTATCCTTTTATTTTAATCTGGTTAAAAGTAGTGCACAAGTAAAGCTTTTAATTTATTGTAGCCTTAGCCTGTTACGAGAAATTCATTTTTAAGCTTCCTTCTGCGAACCTTTGCGCTTGGTAAGCATTTAACTATATTTTTAAGTCGAAATGAGCAAGTGCCAAGTGGAAAGAATACCCGTAGGAACTTTATCACAACCAGGGGTGCGTGCTGTGCGAAGGACGCATGAAATTGCGTACGGAACTATGTAAATAAGAACATGTATCTGCGATTTCCAGTTTAGCAGAGAATAAAAGAAACTGTAAGGATGAAGGGATTTTCCGTTGATAGCATATCTGCACAAAATTTAATGAAATCCTCAGTACAGAGAAGTATCAAAATGACGGTATTTTTGTTTTTTTTTTTGTTTTTTTTTTTTTTAATTATGCAATAAAAGGAGTATTTATATTCGTCTTGTCCTTTTGTGTGAGGAGATTGGGTTACTCTGAGATGGGCATATTTTCATTTTTCCTAAAAGATAATAAAACATTTTTTTATTTTTTTATTTTTCTGAAGATACTGAAATTGTACCCAAAATTGGAAGAATTCATCGAGGACATATTTCCAAAAAAGGGACCCTTATTTTTAGGAAAATGGTGAGCAATCGCGAAAATATAGAAAGAGTATCTTCCACAAATATGGTTATGCATTATCCCACGTAAAAGTGACAAACTTGTTGTAAAGATAAGTATAAAAATGTATATGTACCTACCTGTTTATGTTGTTGTGTGCATATATGTGAATACATCCTTGCGTTTACCTTCCCTACGCAGCACCAATCACATAACTGTAATCATTGGAAATAACGAGGTGCTCTTTTTTCAAATACGAAATGGACCATGGATACCCAATTTGAAATTACTACACAAGTGTAATCGCGAGGGATCAAAATGTTCGATAATAATGGGAGCATTTATGCGTATATGTATCATCACTTCCTTTTCCAACATGTATACGAACTTGTATTATTGGTACCCTTTTTTTTTTTTTTTTTTTTTTTCTCTCCTTTTGTTTAGATCCTTTTATAATGCCACAAATGCAAGTAGACAAGGGAGCCATAAAGAACGTCCTCCGTGGATCGAATATCATGTGCCCTGGGGTTACTTCCCCTGGTGGGAAGATAGATGATGTTGAAGCAAATACGGTTGTTGTAAGGATGCATGTACGCGTATACAGCATTTTTGCACACTAATGCGCACATATGAATATACGGAAATACGAACTTGGATATGGTACCTTTTTTATGCAGCAAATCCGAGCGGAAAACAAGCAATTTGCGTGCGCTGTTGGGATAACAACCATGTCATCGAAAGAAATGTAAGATTCAGAAGTCACCTTTGAGCACAACCCTTCTAAGCACATGCAGATTGTGTATATTTTTTATTTCTCGTTTTTATTTTTCAGCATGGAGATTAATAAAGACATATGTATTGAGAATATACATTATCTAAATGATGGTTTATGGAATTGTAAATTAGAGAACTAGATCCGTGAGACAACTGGGGTAGGTAGAGGTTTTTCCCAACCCTTCCCCAAAAAAAAAAAAAGGAACGTGTATATTTTTACCCATGCGCGTGGCATCTCGTACGGATAAAAACCAGGGAAGGAGCAGAAAAGCGTATACGATCGTTTTTTTTTCCCATTAAGCTGTTCGTATACCCTACTTTTTTTATTGTTTTTGCTAGCTTCTATACGGTGCGAATTTTGAGCAGTGAAAAACCCCATGAGGTTCCCTCTACTAAACTGCAGCTTGTATTATATGCATATTCCTTCCCTTCTTCCACCCTTTTCCCATTTTTTGGTTTTAATTGTAGAATTCGTTTCTTCGATTTAATGTTATTCTTAATATGTGTAAAAAATATTCAGCATTTTTATTAATCCTTCTTATGCCGTTTGCAAAATTGAGTTTTTTTTTTTTTTTTTTTTTTTTTTTTTAATTTTAAAGTGAGCACTTAAACATGTACGTAAAGATACATATATCGTTTAAAGGAGAAACAGTTGGTCACATGAAATTTTAAAAAAGGATGATATAGCTCTTTTTATATTTCCATTTTAAGTATTGTTTTCGAAAAAACAAGAGAAGCATTATGTATACGATTAGAGAATGAGAACATATATCAGAGGATAAGAAAATTAGAATTATGACGGCGTAGCCTAATGGATAAGGCGTCGGTCTTCGGAACCGAAGATTGCGGGTTCGAGTCCCGTCGCCGTTAAACCTTTTTAGTATAAAGCAAAATTACATTATAGTAAGAGGTAAATTTTTTATAGGTAATCTTTCGAAGAAGTATGCCAGTGAGAAATAAAAAAAAAACTGCATGTTATTGATACATTATATTTCATTTTTATTGCATATTGCATATTGCATGTTGCATTCTTATATATGCACAAAGAGCACTTTTGTTAACTTCTGAAATCGTTTTGAGGAAAATGCGCTTTAAAAAAAAAAAAAAAAAAATGTAGTCAAAAGGAGTAGCAGTGATATATGTATATGTATATATATATATGTATGTTCACTTGTATGTTTGGGTATACACATGAATGTTGTACAGGAGGGACTATGTAATACGCGTTCGAGGGGTGTTTACTTTCGGAAAATAATACTAAAGTTATTTTTACCAATTTTCGTAAAAAAGTGATTGGAGATTTTTTATGTGAAAGGGGAGATGTACCACCGCTACGCAATTCTTACTAGTTATAGGAACGAGACCTTCTCTTTATGAACTATTTACACAGCTAAAAAAATTCAACGTCAAGTTTGTTTTAAGATCCTCCTTTTTACCTATCAACAGTTTGTGTAATTCCTTCCGAGGAGTGCTGTTATCACCACTTTATGGAGCATTATAAAACATATACTTTTCTGAAGGGGACAAATGGAATGAAAAGTAATTAGGGAGGGGGGAAAAAGCGCAGAATGGGATATGTGCTATACTATTGCTTCATCGCGTAGGTTATTTTCTCCTAGTGCAGAATTATGCACATTGAATGTTATTGTGCGGGTAAGCTGTTAAAGCAGTATGAAGGAATGAGCAAAATGCACTTGGAAAAAAAAAAAAAAAAAGGGAAAACCGTAGGGCATAAAAAAAAAAAAAAAAAAAAAAAAAACGTCTAAGTTGGTTAACAAAGATGTAAGGAAGGGCACAAATTTTTTATTTTGTAACATTTTACTAGGTTTATAAATGACAAAATTGTTTTGTGGTGACTCCCATATAAGACAAAAAAAAAATTAAATAAAAAGGACATATATCGATATGGCAATGGATATATGGTCTGATTTGTCTCTTACTTCCATAGAGAAACATCGTGTAGAAAGGTACTGTAGCGAAATGTATACTTAGCTGTTGAGAGTGTCACTACGAAAATTACTTTCCCCCCGTTTGTGATGTTACGTAAGGTTATAAATATGATCATGTGTGGGTGCCCGAGAGCATTCCTGAGGAGGGGAAAGTAGGTAGCACGAATTGGGAAAAAAAAAATCCTTCCTCTCCTCCTCTCCTCCTCCCCTCCCCCCTTTCCGTTTCCATCCTCTTGCGGTAAACACCTGCGTAGTTCCTTCAACTAAAAGACAAAGATATTTTTAAAAAGAAAAAATCGTCCTTATTTATTTTTTTTCATTTTTTGTATTTTCTTTATAAATGAATAGACGTCTTCGTTATAAACGTGCATCTGGATGAAAGCATCCGTCTGAAAAAGGAAGGGGAAGATGCAACGTGGGAACATTTCTACTAGGAAACTAGATATGTGTGGTGTGGTAACTCCGAACGAATATGCAAAATGGAGAACGAATTGGGTAATGTGCCTGCAACGCGACGGCTGCAACACGACGGCTGCAACACGACGGCTGCAAGGCGACTACTGCGACCGTGTCACGCTTTTCTCATTTTTACCATTTTCTGGAGCGGCAGGTAAGATAAATGCTTGATCAACAGGATGTGCAACCTGAAGAGGTGAAGTGCAACTGGTGCGTATTTATCCATCCGCAGAGAACCAAAGGAAGTTACGAACTTATAGGCGCTATACACATCTGTGAAAGCGTTTTTTTTTTTTTTTAGATATAATTCGACATTGTCAAAAAAATGTATACATACAATTAAGTACCCCTTTGAAAAGTTAAACAAGCTCTCATCGTATTCTGCGTTTTCATTTGAATAATTGGTAGTAAGTTGGGACGTATGTTGCGTAGAATTATTCAGATTTTCTTCCTTTTGGTTTCTCGATATAATGTGATTTTGTCTGTCATTCTCGTCAGATGCACGTATATATGCTTGTGACAAAGCTACACAAACGTTTGCAAGTTCGGTACTTTTAAAATGCTTCAAAAAAATTATGGACAATTTCGATAAACATATTAACAATTCATACTGTAATAGGCAGTTCCCCTTAATGAGGGAATAAATTACTGAAGATAATAGGGTCGCATTTATGTCTTTACTAATGTGTTTTATCAAGGCATTTTCCATTTTTCCGCCATCTGGTAGAGGCACTTCTTCTTCGTCTTCTTCGTCTTCTTCGTCTTCTTCGTCTTCTTCTTCTTCTTCACTGGGGGCTCTACGCCACATAATCACACTCCTACAGTCGGTACTTTCCTTCAGAAGGTAACTAGTCTTCCCATGTAACTCACCGTTTATCTCAACATACTGTGGAACTACTCCCAAAATAGTTTCATCCGAATTAGTAGAATTTCTCCCATTTTGTTGGTTTTTCTCATTTGTGGGATATGTAAATGTGGGTAGATTCGGCTCATCTTTTTCATCACGCACCTTGTTAAGACGTACGTTTTCCACCTGATTGTAACTGTTGTATTCACCACATGTCGTTTCGCCGCTAGTAGTAAGTTCATCTCTCCCATCTTTCGCAACAAAATCTGTGTGACCTGCATGATGACCAG
Source organism: Plasmodium ovale wallikeri (assembly GCA_900088485.1). Taxonomy (NCBI): domain Eukaryota; phylum Apicomplexa; class Aconoidasida; order Haemosporida; family Plasmodiidae; genus Plasmodium; species Plasmodium ovale. The sequence goes on along the minus strand of FLRD01000087.1, from coordinate 84,478 downwards.
CGTGATGCTCTGCTTGGTGCGCAGAGTAATTTTTCAGGTGGTAGACGAAGTAAAAAAGTAAGCGTAATTTTTCTTCGGTTAAATCTGTTGATAGGTAGTCTTCCCTAGTTAAGAGCGTACTTATGTGTACATACCTTTGATGATCATACTTTTCACTATCGTGATTGTCCCTTTTGAGAAAAGGGTACGCAGATGTAATATAAGAATATATTCTGTGTATGAGCTGATTGAAAAATATCTCTCTATGTTGTGAGCTTTTGGTATATGCTTGCAATAACATGGACAATTCTTGCATGGTATATTCATGTATAAATTCCCCAGCGTAATTCCATATGGTATCAAGAAGTCTATTATTAAGCAGACCTATATTGACATACGAATGTATAATCATAACTATCTGTTTGGGTTCAAAACAACTTATGTGCATTAAACTCATATCTGTAATAATATGAAAAAGCTTTTCATGAAGTATGCATGCATTGTTAAAAGAATTTGATAATACGCTTAAATGTCTTGGTTTTAATGCATACGATTTTTTTATAACTTGTTCTGCTATTAGCACAAATAGAGATAAGAAATTTGCTTCTTCTGCACTTTTAAATTTGCTATAAGCATTTGTCAATGACACAAGCTCATCGAGTGAAAACTCGGAAACTCTCTTTTCAATTAGGTTTTTCCACAAGTGAAAAATTTCCTTGTTAAGGTAATTTACCCGTGCACAGGCGTTAGCTGCGTGGTGGATGGACTCCGTGGTCCAAACGGTGGGCATCCCGTTGTCAGCAGTACTTTCAACAGAACATGTGCCCCACTTCACAACAAGGAAATTGCAAACACGCTGGATGAAATTTGCCACTAAGGAACGGTTAAAAGAGTACAGAGAAGAAACGTAATTACACATTAGACACAAATTTTTTATTTCAATATCATCTAAGTTTTGTAATACATTAAAACACAATAGTTTGAAGTTGTTCTCGTATTCTGGCAATAGTTTCCATTTAGAAAAGGAGTTTAATACATAGAGAGTTCCATATTGAGAAAACTTCATATTCCTTTTAAAAAATTGATGCAACAATATACTGATAAGTTGTGTATCTTTCCTTTTAATTTTAATTAGGCATTTCAAAATAATTCCAATATCGCAGGAGTTAAACTCGTTGCTGTGTTCTCTTACATTTCCTTTTATAACTTCGAAGATAGCCTCCTCTTCGCTATCTCGAATAGAAGTAGCACTAACATTGTTCACAGTATTAAATGTACTAGAGTTACTATCCCTTTTTGTGGAATATTGATTTGATATTTCCTCTTTTTCTATCTGTTTTTTTTTACCATTAAGTTCGATACAGTATCTCATGATATTTTTAATTACTTCATTTTTTTTCGAAATATTATTATGAATAATAATTTCACAGATATGTTTATGAAAATTTCTATACTCTTCCATCTCTAGCTTATTTTTTTCTTTAATTGCATCGGTCATATCGAAATATACTTCGTTTATTATATCGAGATGTCTTATCTTTTCACATCTCTTTCTAGGTGGATACAGATCTCCAAATGCTTTTTTCCCCGTACTATAAAACATGTAACCTTTTTCCTTCCTTACATTTTGAAGCGCTTTGCCTGTTAAGACATTCATAGTTTGCATGGCCTTCATTTGTTTACCTTTTTGCGTAAAAATGGGGGAATCATTTAATGGGGCAGAGGGGATAGGAGTTGGTATCCCTTTGTTTTCCCTGTTGGGAATTGCCCCTTCTTTGGTGTGTTTGCACTTATCCGTATATTTTATGCGTATTTGTATATATATATATATGTATATATATGTATATATTTCTCTAAGGGGAGATAATAGGCTTCCCTTTCGTTGTGAAAATGTGTGGATAAGTACAAAGTTGTTCGAAATTCAGAGGGAGTGCACCTTGCTGCTGCCTATTTGTGCAAAATCGCATGTAGAGAAACTCTCTTATGTTTTCCCCATTTATATATGTACATGTATTACCCCTTCCAGGTTTAATTATCTCCAACACGTTGTACATGTTTATGATAAAAAAAAGATTGGCGGCAGAGAAGGAGAGCTTATTATGCCATTGTCATATTCCTTTTTATATTTTTCTTCAATTTGACACTTGTTTATTTGTCATTTTTTTTTTTTTTTTTTTTTTTTTTTTTTTTGCAATAATTTGAAAGGTAGATTCATGGTTTCCAGTTGAAAGAAGAAACGTCAGCTTCCCCGTTCAGTGGAAACGCGTGTATGCCTATTACAGGGGTAGTAGGACATGGTTTACAGCAGTTTTACGTGTATACCCTTATGCATATGAATCTACGTACAAATGTACGTAAGGAGTATATGACCATGGGTGAACGTGCGAAATATATGCAGTTATCACCGTCTGCAGTTGTGAGAAAAAAAATATATATATACACATATATATGTATTGGGTGGTGGTACCAATTAAGTTCCTAGGCGGAGCTGCGATAAAGTGAGTTTCCGTTGGGCTGTCGTAGAATTGTTGTACAGAATACGTGCACTATTTACGTAGTAATGTATGTTCACTTCTTTTTTTATGCGACAGAAAGGAGAATGACACTGTCGCAGGTACTTAGCTAATATAGCGCACTGGGGGATTAACATGTTAAATATGATAATGTCGCATTTTACGAATTGGGGGTTTTTCCTTTTCTTTTTCTTCTATTTATTTTCACTAAAAAGAAAAAGAGATATTACCCAGTTTTGCAAACCGGTTTGCAATTCTTTTTGGAAGTCACCACTGCTTAAGCAGTAAATGCACGAAACGGGATTGGCATAAATCACGGAGTGGAAGTAGCCATAAAGGACACAGAGCAAGTTGCAAAAATTAACGACATGTAGTGGTCATTTCGAAATCGCCCCCTTTTTTTGCGGTACATGTGTCTACGATTTTTTTCTCTTTTTTTTTTTTTTTTTTTTTTTTTGTGAAATGTGCGGTAAAATTTACTATCCTTTGAGGACCGCGCACTATTATACTTATTTACCCATGAAATATTAACACTTTTGACGTGCAAAAAAAAATACACATATTACGGGGGAAAAATTGTGTTGTGGAACTGCTGTACTGCTTAAGAATGTGGGAATTGTAAAGTGTCTTCCGTTAGCGCGAAAAGAAGTGAGCATACGTATGTACATTTGCATACGTAGAGTGGAAGGAAAACAGAGAGGCAGTATTTTTCCCGTAGCTTTTTAGCATTTCTGCTACAAATATGCCTTGTTTATTTTTGCAAGCTGGCGCAGTTTTTCTTTTTTCACATTTTATATCCCGCATTTTGTGAAATAAAGAACTTGGATTGTCAGTGGAAGCAAAGTGCTTGAGTTTTCCTCTCCCTGTTTTCCCACGTTCGCGTGTTCTCCTGTCCCCGCAATTTTGTCAAATCGAAAACTTGGAAAGTGCAACATTTGACGCTACGAGTGGCTTGTGCTTTTTCGAGAAGCTCTCCCCTCCATGTTTAACTGGTGTACATGTTCTCTTGCATGGGGTGAGAAGTATTTATTCTACTTCAGCAAAGTGGCAAGTGCGTGTGCTTCCCTTTGCGAGTGCTCTCCTTTTCATTAATGTGCACAATTTAACTTGAAGATATATTTCAAGATTTTTTTTTTTTTTTTTTTTTTTTTTTAAATTTCCTACAATTATTCCGTTTTTCCCATTTATGAGGATATGGTTTATCACATAAATGTGCCTTTGATTATTTTTTTTTTTTTTTTCTTTTTCTCTTGTTTATCCCAGACAGGTAGCACAACAGTATTGACGTGCTTCTCTCGAAGGGAAGAGACCGCCTGTAAAATGAGGTAATACTTGATTTGCTGTTGTCGAAGGAATAATTAGTCATTTAAATGAAGAGTGAAAAGGTAAGCAGTAATTTAAAGGGTGGTGATAGCAAGAATGGATTTAAAAAGCATAGAAACATATCATTGGGACAAACTGGGATAGGTAAAAAAAGTACAGACAGGAAATCAAATCAGGGAAATAAACAGGACACAGAGAAAGAAATAAAAGAGGGAGATAAAAAGAAAAACAAGAGCGAAAATGTATGTAATGAAAACGTTCGGTGTAGGGTAAGAAAGGAAGAAAAAAATATACCAATAAACATTGCAGCGATAGATGGAGATACAAATGTAAGGTACAAACGGTTAAAGAGGAAATTAGAGAGCTTAAATTATAAAGATCCTTTATGTGTTATATGTACCCCATTGGTACAAGCAATTTTTGATGACCTCATACAAGCAATTCAGAATTTTCAAAAAGTGTCAAATAAGTACGAAAATTCACAAAAGAAATATAAAGAATTGCTTAGCGAGAAGAAGCAGAAATATACATGTGATGTAGAGGCAGAAGAGGGAAATAACGAAATAGCGGACAATTTGTTTTTAAGCGAGAAACATGACTGCCCTATGGAAGGAAGTAATAATATGGACGACGCTTTACCTAATGATGGAGATGTGAAGGACTGTGGAGATGTAAAGGACCGTGGAGATGTAAAGGACCGTGGAGATGTAAAGGACTGCGGAACTGTCAAGGAATATGAAAAACGGGTAGAAGAACTTGAAAAAAAGGTAGAAGAAGAACGTGAACTAAAAGAATTGTACTTGACAGAAAATAAAAAATTAAAGTTTTCTTTGGAGATACTACAGAGAGATACAAAAGATGAATTTACCGAATCTACCGATGCCATTTCTGATGGTAATTTTTCAACCTTCAACCGGACAAAGTCATTTGACGATTTTGAGGTTGATAAGAAAAGAAAAAAAGGAAAGAAGAAACATACGAAAGGGGGAGAAGGAGGAGGAGTAGGAGGAGGGATAGGAAGAACGTCCATAATTAACGATCACACACTATCGTTAGGAAAAGAATTGTCTTATTACAAAAATTTGTGCAAAGAATTGCAAATGGAAGTGGAAAAGGTAAAAAATGAATCCTTGTACAGTGAAGATAGGGAAAGAGGAAGTGAAGGGGATATCGGGACAGGGACCGCAAGCGAGTGGGATAATCAACACCAAAGTAGGTGCCAAAATATGCAATCGAATGGCGAAAATAATGTCAAGGAAAAGGACGAAGAAATAACATATTTGAAAAAACGGTTGAATGCTTACGAAATGGAAATTAGGAAATTAAACGAGCTTAGACTGATAAGCAATGTAAAGGAGGAAAGTGGGAGAAAAGAGAACCTTCCTGAGTGCGAAAGTAATGAAAGTGAGAAGCGTTTTAGGGGAGAAAATACGTGGAGCAAGATAGAATTACCATGCGGGGATGATGTTGATGGAGGTGATGATGTAGATGCGCAAACGAAAAAAGCAGAGTCGGTCGTGGATATGCACGAATTGAATCGCATATTAAGTGCAAGGAATGACGAGATTTATCATTTGAAAAACCGAGTCTTACTTTTAGAAACAGAGCTACAAGTGAAGAACGATGTGGAGAAAAAGTACGAAGAGAGGTTACAACAAAACGGTCGTTATGATGGAGAAGTGGAAGAACTTAGCGTAAAGTTGGAAGAAGCACAGAAGGAGATTAGAGAAGCGAGACGAAGAGGTGATAAGTACGAAAAGCAGTATAATGAAGAAAAAAGTGAAGTTGCTATATTGAAAGAAGAACTAAAAACTTTGGAAAGAGAAATGGAAGAGAAAAAAAGCGAATTTCTCATGAATAAAAATACAATAAAAAGTTTAAAATTAGAATCAGATGAGTTTAATAATTCTATATCATGTTCGAATGAGACTAAAAAACAGTTGACAGATTATATACACAATTTGTTAAACAAATTGAGTGAATCCAATGATAAAATAGATGAGCTGAGAGATGTAAACATAGTTCAGAAACAGAAGATGGAAATATATAAAAAGGAAATAAAAAAACTCAAGGAAGATGTAATTGATTCTAGTAACCAGGTTGACGAATTTGCATCATTACTTGATAAAAAAGATGAAATGATAGAAAATTATAAATTAAAATTAGAAACAATTAACAGAGAATATGCAGATATGACAATAAAGTGTAACGAAATGTTGAAAGAAAATAAAGAATTACAAATTATGAACACATCACATAGTGCTAATAGTTCCTTGATTATACAACAGTTACAACAGGAAATAAACATCTTGACAGTTACAAACAACCATTTAAAAAAGATTGAAGAAGATTATAATGTTGTGTTACAAGAAAAAACAATTATTGAAGATGCTGCTATAAAAATACAAACAGAATTAAAAAAATCAGTAGAAAAAACTAAAAGTTTAGAAACATATATTCAAACATTATCTGTTGAAATTACAAATTTGAAGACACAAAGAGATGATTCGTTAGATGCTCTAACGAAAGTAGCGATAGATAAAACTCAATATGAAAATGAATTAATACAAAATAAAAGCTTAGTTCATGAGTTAAAAAAAAAAATTAGCGTATATGAAAACAATGTACTTTATGCTCAAAATAATATAAGCGAAATGAACAAGATACATATTAAAAAGGAACAAGAGGAAATAATTTTAAAAAATGAAATAAAATCTCTAAAAGAAAATTTAAATGAAAAAAATGTCCAATTGGAAATGCTAAAAGAGAAAGAAAATAAACTTCAACAAAATTCTTTAGCATATAATATGTTCCATTTAGAAGCACAAAAAAAATACAATTCTTACGAAAAGGTCATTAAAACTTTGGAAAAAGAAGTTGAACAACTGACAATAAATAATAAGGACAATCTTGTAATTATAGAGAGATTAAAAGGAGAACTCGATAGCCAGCCGAGACACAGATCAGGCGACTTGCCCCAGGTGTTGCTACAGGGGGGAACTGCTAGAAGTGGGCGTAGCGGTAGTCGAGGCAGTGGACGCAGTAGACGCAGTAGAAGCAATGGTCGCAATGGTCGCAATGGTCGCAGTAGACGCAGTCAGGACAACCGCGCCAGACGCATACGTGACGGTGACAGGGAAGCGAAGAGAAACACGGAAAGACGTATCACTCCAGGCAGTGCCAACCCAAATGAGGAATATGAAGCGGTACATTCTGAGAACGCCAATTCGAGGGAGGAAGACAGCATTTACGATTACAGCAACGATTTCAACATTTTCTTAAACTCTAGCAGGAAACAAAGCTACGGTAAAAAAATGTTAAATGCCGACACAGGGCAACAACGACGGGTGCGCAAAAGTCAACCAGATCACCACGTAGGTCATCTTACGAATGAGGAGGATGACACGGGGCGTGGTAAGAGACACGATATGGTTGGGGATTCTGAAAGCTCCTCCAGCAGTAGGAGCCTGAACATTGATTTTCTCTCATTTAGTAAGAAGAGCAGAAGGAGCCAAGAGGAGGGAAAAAGGACGAATGAGAGGAGAATATCTAGTCCGAAACAGTATGGAATATGCTCACTGAGCAGTAATAACAAGGGGGATTGTACACGAAAAGAAGGTATAGGAGGAGACAAATTGAAGGAGTTCCATGACGATTCATGTCTCAGCGAGAACTCGTCGTCATATCTGGGGAATCACGATATTTCCCTGTTCAGTATTTCCAAAATAAAAAATATATTTAACCTGAGCTCCACTAATGGTGGGGAAAAATTAAGTAAATACACCGAATTAAAAAGCTCAAATAAAAACAACACATGTGACATTATGAGGTCGAAATGGAAAGAACCCAAACCCGTTAGAAAAGACAAACATGACGATATATTATTCGATTTCAAGAAGGATTCCTATTTTGAGGGGGGTGAAAACGGTGCAGGTGCCTCCAGAAAGGAAGCTGGCGATCCGCTGCAGCCTCAGCCAGTAGATATGGAAAGGCGTCACACCCCGAGCCATGACGATGCAGAGACCAAGAAGGGGTATAATTTCATTTCGCAAACGAGTTACGAGGCTAATAGTAACACAAGCAGCATATTGCTTGATTCGGTGAGTTCCGATTTTGCGCATAACGTGAGCGTAGATCAGTATAACAATCCTGGAAGGAAAAAAGAGGTAAATAACGGAGCGGCTTATCCTAATTACAACGCGGTGGAGTTCAGCAGCGTGTTGTGCAGTTCCAACGAATCGCATGGCCCAAAAGGGGGCAGAACCGGGGGTGGTCTCGGCAATAGAGGCAATGGCGGCAATAGCGGCGATAGCGGCAATAGCGGCAATGGCGGCAATAGAGGCAATGGCGGCGATAGCGGCAATAGCGGCTTCCGCGTGGGGGTGGGAGGTCTCCATCCGATTGAAGACAAACAAAGCTTTGAAAATGGGAATCATCAAAATGAAGACGTGAGTAGCGAACGAAGTGATAGGAAAAAGGAACAAGTGTCAAACAGGACAAAAATAAAGCAGGAGTTGTACAACAAGTACATGAACGTGTTGAAGAGCATAAAGAGTGAAGAGATGGATGCATCTGTAAATTCAAATAACAGAACAATAGATTTGACAAATGACTATACGAAGACTCAAGACAATTCTACGTCCATGTTATCATCATCCAAAACTTTGCAAAAAGACAGCCTATTTAGCAACTTGTCCAAGTTTAAATTTAATGAAGAAATTATTGAGTATAATTGCGACCCGTTGATGATTATTAAACCTATTGAGGAGTCCAATAGAGATCCCTTCTAAAAATGGAAAAAATGGGGCCTTCACCATCTGGTCAACCCTTTAGGGGCTCATCGCCGTCCAGTAATTTGTTCACTCAAAGGATTCCTTTTTTCACGAAGGTGCCTCAATCAGGCAAACATATATGTACATATTCGCATGTATCCCGTACTAAACACTTAAGGGTACATCATATTGTTACCTTCAACATTGCTTCCATGTCGAGGTGTAACAAAAAAAATAAAATAAAATAAAATAAAAAAAATAACTGTGTCGAAATAGAATCTGCTTTTGCGTGTCCTCTTTTTTTCTTTTTTTCTTTTTTTTTTTCTTTTTTTTTTTATGCTGTTTCACTGCTTCTTTTTCCCAATAATAATATTGTTCTTCCAAATGCAAAATGGAGGTTTTTTTTTTTCCCCCTTTTTCCATTACACCGTGTGAAAAGTTCCCACTTGTAATAAAACTTGACTCTATGAATTAGCCAAGTTTAGATCACTTAATGTGCACATAAATATCCTGTCCATTTCTGCCTCTTTAAAACGGAAGACGATGAGATCAGTGACAGCAGTTACGGGTTGCCTGAACATAACCTACGAAACTGTGCCCGCAAAAAACAAAAAGTAAAACGTGAAATGTGATAAGCAAATAGCGTTTTTCTGGCAAAGTGCCTCCCGTTAAATTTCTTTTAGAGACGAAAAATGGTTTAAAAGGAGAAAAAAAAAAAAAAAAAAAAAACGACAGCATTGTTACTTATGAGGTGATGAGAAAAAAACAAAAAAGAAGAAAATTGTACATGCACTTGGGATAGGAATGACAACATCACCGTTTTGACATCGGCCAACTGGAAACATAGGTGTGACACGTGTATTTGCATACATCAATCCTATATTCACTAAACTACATTTCCATGTTTTATGCTCACGCATTGGGAGAGAGTAAAACGTTTAAATTTACAACAATGTGTTTATCTTTTTTTATTAAGTTGGGGCGCATATAAATGCATTAAAGAGTATATAACTGTTTTTGCAGAATGGCAGTATAACTTTTGCGTGTGAAAACAAAATAAAAATTATACCTTAAGAATATACTTATTAAAGAGGGTGTGCGAGCACATGGACATATGCATACATATATATGCTCTGTCATGCGCGCAAGTCCACGATAATGGGAGTGTACACATATATGCATATGTATGCCTAAGCATGCGTGCAAATGAACAAGCCGTACGTTTTCACACACGCACGAATGTACCATCGCTCGTACGTATACATGAAAACGTTTTTGATATTAACTACATATTAAAAATAAAATAAAATAAATAAGGGGTCCCATTCAAATAATAATTGGTACGTATGTAATATTTATGAAAATTTTAAAAAAATAATTAAAAATGGGAAAATGGAAAAATGAAAAAATGGAAAAATGGGAAAATGGAAAAATGAAAAAATGGAAAAATGGGAAAATGAAAAAATGGAAAAATGGAAAAATGGGAAAATGGAAAAATGGAAAAATGGAAAAAATAGGGAACGAGAAGGAATGGAGGTTCAAGTAGGATATGCAGATCAAAAAAAAAAAAAAAAAAAAAAAAAAATATATATATATATATATATATATATATACATATGTATGTGGAGAGGTATATATTTTGTATATAATTCTGCAGACATTGCTGCATAATATGCCTACGCATGTGTGCATGTGAGAATGTATGTAGAGGCACGGTTCACATAAATGCGTATAGATGTACAACACATACGAAAAGGTAAAAATAGGGCATAAAATTCGTAAAACCCCCCCTAAGGAATATGGTAAGTTAGTCATCCTTCATTACATCCCTTTGGCATAAGGGGCATAGTCTTCTCTGGGAAAGCCACTTTTTTGCACATTTAGTGTGGAAGTTGTGTAAACACCTTAGTTCCATAATTTCATCCTTTTCAACAAAATCCGATAAACAAATTGAGCAAGATTCGTTTTTCAATTTTCTATCTAATGAAAACTTAAAAGTTGTAATTTCAGAAAAAAACATTTTTGGAACTCCTTTTTTCTTCTTTGGTACATTTTGGTGATATGGGAAAAAAAAACAAAACCATATAATCGTAAAGAAAACTCTAAATATACAGGATAGTATTATCGTCCACGATATAAACCATAGATAAAAATTCTTTGTATACTTCCTTGTCACTACCATGACAACTGTACCAGTGATAAACCACAAATAATTCAGCAAGCTAAATCGTTTGCTTAATTTCCATCCCTTCGAACTCGTCAATCTTCTCAACCTACAGTGGGATGGGGGGGGGTGGAGGGGAAAAAGAAGTAACATGAATTTAAATGAAAATGGTTGAACAAAAAGTCGTGCAAAAAAAAAAAAAAAAAAAACGTTCATTTGCATGTGCAAAGATGGTAATGTGCGAAGAATGGCACATTTAGAGGAGGGGATATCCCCTCGTACTGTAAATTGTGTGGTGCTAATATAAGGTGTGAATCAAGACAATAAACTTTTCCTCTTTTCCTCTTTTCCTCTTTTCCTCTTTTTTTTTTTTTTTTTTTTTTTTTTATTTTCTTACGCGTGAATATGCATGCGTTCATTTTCCCGTTTATATTTCCGTAGCAAAACGTACAAGAAAAATCGGACAGGTGCTTGTATTAACTGCAAAATGCTGTTAATGACAATCCACCATCTTAATATTTCATTGCAAGAGCAGTCATTCCAATATACAATTAAATATATGAGATAAGGAAAGGATGTACTCATGCTTATTATTGCCGATATGAGATTTATTCTTTCAATGAAATAAAGGGAATCACTAGGTGCTGTTGCAATTATATCCATTATTGGGTCTGCATTGTTTTGCATTTCCTGGTCTGACGCCGTCATGTAGTTCTTCACATACTTCGGAATGGGGAAGTGAGGGAAATCAAAGAAAAGAAATAACGAATTAATGGACAGAAACGGCGAAATTAAGACTTAACGAATTAAAGAACATTAAATAGAAGCATCGTTCGGGAAATTTTTACTACAAAACATTTGTCGTTTAAACGTTTTTATCCCCTTGGTTTATCAATATATATATATATATACATATATATATACGCAGAAATGGTGAAGCATACATGTACGACATGTGTGTGTAGATGTGAGTAGGTAAAATGCGGAAGGGAGAGGTAATTCAAATGGAGAGAAGGATCCTTTCCATTTGCTTCCTTCGCACCCTCTCTCTCTCTCTCTCTCTCTTTCTTGTCTTTTCCGCGGCTTACATCAGACGTGTTCACATAAATCCTCCTGAAATATCCACGCAGGGTATTTTCTTCTTCTACCATTTTTGTACCATATGTTGCGTTGAAAGAAAACAGGCAAGCTTATTCATAAATTAAAAATGTGGTCACTGAAAAAATTACTCTGAAGGGTGGGTGAGATAATTCCGGGAAACAAACATAAAAAAAAAAAAAAAAAAATTAAACGTTATAATTGTACTCGTATGTGATTGCTGAGCATACATACGTAGACTCTCATGCGTACTTATAGAGATACATACATATATACGCAGTGACAATGGCGCAATTCATTCTGTAACGAATGTTTTTAAAGGGGGAAATATATGCAAAAAAAAAAAAAAAAAAGAGAAATGTATGTCGTTATAAAGGAGGGAAGCGCTGTGAAGGAGGAAAATAAAATTTAACTCCCAATGCGAAAAGATAAATAAGTAAAATGTAAATGCCTCAGAAAAAAAAAAAGAATGCATAAACATCATGTATGTCAATGAGGCATGCGTAATTGATTACTCGTACTTATATGTATACAAACGTACACGTATGTGTAAGTGTAAGTGTATGTGTATGTGTATGTGTACGTGTATGTGTACGTGTATGTGCATGTGCATATGTTTACAATATTACGTACGTATTGTAAGCAGAGCGGCTTCCTCGCATTTGCACACGTAAAATAAAAATTATGTAAACATGGCAAAAAAATATGCAAGTTCAACATACTTGAACTTATGCAGAATATTAAAATTATATTTTGCGGAAAAAACATTTCCGTAGAAATAAAACTTACCGAATTGGATGAAGTTAATTTTGGCGGGCAGTTTGTTCGTAAATTTCCGCGTCAAACGGTGGCTATGCTTATATACTAACACATACATAAATGCGCTTCTGTTTAGTTATATGTATACATATATATCCATATATATGTATATATATACATATATATATGTATATATGCATATATAAATATGTACACGTATAATGTATATGCATATGTAAATATATAACTGGCCTTAAATCTACTTTAATTTAAATGCATTGAATATAAAGTAATTATATATATTTATACATTTTTTTTTTTCTCACCACGTTTTAAAAAATTTTGGAAAATGGCAAGATTGGCAAAGCTGGTAAAAATGGCAAAAATGGAAAAAAACGGAAAAATTGGCAAAATTGGTAAATATGGCAAAAATGGTAAAAATGGCAAAAATTACAAAAATGAGAAAAAAGCGAAAAGGATGAAAAGGATGAAAAAAATTTGGAGGCGCATAAAAAATTAAAAAAAAAAAAAAAAAAAAAAAAAAAAAAATGGAAAAGGGTTGGATGATAAAAAAGTAGGAGCAATGTTCTCCTTTTTTTTTTTTTTTTTTTTTTTTTTCTTTTCTTTTTGTAAATAGACTTTTTACCAATTTTACTTGTTCAATGAAAAAGAAGGTATGAGTAAAACAAAACAACAATTTACCTTAAAGCTGTTACCTGAAGAATATTGCGCCCATATATATTACATGAAAATAGTTACGGAATGGTGAAAATTAAAACGAAGGAAAAAAGAAAACACATAAATATAAGGCCTTCAAAAGGCGACAGATAGATATAACTATTTGGTATATCTGCGTAAGCAAATATATGAGATACTCGCATAGTATGTGAAACCATGTGTACATATATACATGCATATATACATGCATATATACATGAATATATACATACATATATCCATGCATATAAACATACGTACACATATACATACATATATATTTATGCATTAGTGACAAAGTAGCGAGTAACAGTAAATGCGTGGAAAACGTAGAACGACATAGCTTCCTCGATCCTTTTTCCTCTTTTACCTTGGCATAAATTTGGCTTAAGTTTTATTTTGAAAAAAAAGGAAAATAATTGCCAAACTTGTATAATTTCCGACATATGTTATATATATATATATATATATATATATATATATATATATATATATATATCAGTATTGCTATATTACGAGACTGCTGGGGAATGAACTCAGAGCACGTACATGTGCAAACGTATATACATGCACATGTATGTACGAATTTACGTCCTGAGTGCGAAATTTTAAGGGGAGCGTTTGCGCCATCTATGATGTGTCCGATGAGAACAAAAGGGGAGGCAGAAAGAAACGGAAAAACTAAATTTAAAAAGTTGCTGAAAAATAAATAGGAAATAAATACAACATAAATCCGTATATATGTACATGTTCTGCTCTGTCAAAAATGTATTATGAGTCATAAAGAATATATTCATGTGTCAATTTTTTTTTTTTTTTTTTTTTATGAACACTATAGAAAAATTTAAAGAAGACATAAGGCATTTGCTTTCAACTGATAATATATATCCCCATCTGTGTTTTTTTCGCATTTCAGGTGTTTTTATTTTTCCCGGTTAAATTTAATAAAAGGACATTTATTCTATTTCTTGCCCTTTTGCTGAGCTGTTACTGTTCATACTTCGTAGAGGTGAGGAAGCAAGCACTTTGGAAGCAACTTCCAAAGCATGCACAATTTTATGCAAAAAAACCTCTGTAACTGTGCTAAATGCCAATGTGCAAATATGCATCAATGTGTCAATGGCTTTAGGAAAAAATTGCCACTAACCAATTTTGTAAAAGGAGAATTTATTGTTCCCCCTTTAAAATGATCCACTTTGTGGTAATCCATGCGAAATACATGTGCCTATGTCCACACGTACATGTATGAGGCTCCATATTTGTTTTCATCTGCCGCAACCTCTTGCGTAATTTATTTTTTAAAAACTGTTATGAGGAGATCATGCGTAAAGGTCTCAAAATTTCGCTGCATTATGAAAGGCGAGGGGGGACAGGTGCCATTACTCTATTTACAATATGGCGTTATCATTTTATTATGTTTCTTTAAAATATATATCAGACCCCTTTTTACCGTTATACAAATTTAATTCTAATAATGCATATGCCACCGCGTAATTGTATGCACTTGTTACGGCTTTTCCCTTCTTTAATGGCGTAATTGCCTTCACCATAGTGTACCGGTTTTTAATATTCAGAAAAAAGGGCGGGAAAAAAAAAAATAAAATAAAATAAAATAAGTAGTGCAACGGTGTAGTAGCACACTACATTCAAGCGATAAAATCCCTCTTTAAATGTATAACCACCATTTTTGGTTAAAACGCTATTTCAGTATATGTATCGTTGTGCAAGCGCATGAGGTGTCCATAAAACTGCCTCCAACGAAGAAGTAAAAGGGTTATAAATACACATATGTAGTGAAAATTTGGCGTAAAACTGGCTTATCATTAACATGACCAGCATGAGCACACGACGCAAATACACATTTGTGCGTATGCATTAAAAGGTTTTAATTCGACATCACGTAAAAGGTACAAATGATGGAACATTAATTTGTATAATATAGCATTTTTCGTTTTATGTGTCATCTATATAGTACGACATGCAAAATGAATATAACGAAATGTGACTGAAAAAAGGAATTTTTTTTTTTTTTTTTTAAGAAAAAACATATACCAAAAGGGGGGGGTTAACATTAACCCAGTTTTGTGATAAAACAGAACGAAATGAAATGAGTGAAAACAAAAGGGGATGCAACTTGCATATAAGAATTGCGACGAGAAGAAATAGTACAACAATTGGGGAAGAGAAATAAAAATATATATATTTTTGCGCTTTACTGTAATATTTCACTGGGTGATGTTTTTTAATAGTATTTATCATTTGCATTTTCTATCCTTATGAGAAGGCTATTTTTTTTCTTCTACCTGTTCTTTTTTTTTCTCATTTTTTTTATCATTCTCCGAACTCTGTGCCTGTGAATCAGTTACATAAGCAGACTCCCCTGGGGTTCTTATTTCGGATCCACTTTCTGATTCTTCATCTGATTCATCTTTATATGGTTTTCTCGTAATTTCGGCATTTCTTCGTTCTACCTCTTCCTGTGTTGGGATATATCTTTCTCTTCCCTTGGGTAACTTTTTTTTGCTTCTCTGCTTGTTCTTGTTCATTCTGCCACACCTGGGTGAAATGGTTGAGGGGGAGGGGAGAGCTGTGCTACCTGCAAAGTTGAATATATGACACATGGGTAACATGGAAATATGCATGTCCATATAACATTGTGAAGTATGCTAAGCTGTTGTATGATTCCCACACAGAGAGGAACATGCATCAGCGAGGGGTCGGGGGAGGTATGTAAAATGTGTTTTGCGTAGTTAAGAAAATAATTCGAAAATAAATGAAAATTTTCAAAAAAAAAAAAAAAAAAAAAAAAAGAAGAATAACGAAAAGGACACAAAGAATCTTGCAAGTATTGTTTATATACCTGTGTTACTGTTTTATTTTGCGGTGTCGTAACTACGAACTTTCTCCGTTCGTGTGTTTATTTTATAACTTAATTTTTCCTTCAACTTTTTTATACAGCAAGACTGCGTATATTTCGCAAGAGCAGCTTCTTTCACAAGTATAGAAGAAATGGAGAAAAAAAAAAAAATAACATAAAATAAAATAAGAAAAAAATAAAAAAAAATAATAAAGGGTAAAGAGTATATAGTTAGAGTGGGAAAAATAAGCAAAATAAATGAAAACCGAAATTAAAAAAAAATTATATAGTATTAGCGTTAAATTGTTATTCTTTATTTTTATTTTTATTTTTATTTTTTTTTTGAGTTAAATTGAGAGATCAACAAAATGGAAAGAATTAAGCACAGTGTCTCCGCAAGTTACGAAAATTATTTTATGAAGAACAAAATATAAAGGGAATTCATGCGAACAATACATACCTTTCGTATGTACATGTACGCAGGTACATATATATGCATACGTGTATGTAAATATATATATATATATATATATGAAAGGCACAGCTGAAACGCAACCACGCTAACAGTTGAAACATGCACAACTCGCTTTGTGCACATATGTACTTTCGCGTTTATACCGGTATTAGTGGGCGAAAATTTGCTGTAGTAGAAGGGGAATAATACCTCTACATACACGAAGTGCATGTAATGAAAAAAAGTGTACACATATCGTTGGTTATATATGCGCATGTAAACGTACGCACATGTAGGGAAATATTGGCACATGTAGGCAAATATTTGCTCATGTAAAAATGTGTTTCATTTTTGTGAAATATATTGTGGAGAAAAAACAGCCTACGCACTCAGTACATGAAACGAAGTTTGCGCGTACTGATCCAGTTAATTTGTTTTTTTCGCCTTCCCTTTTTTTTTTCCCATCCCCTGCGCTCTGAACGAAAGCTGGATTTTTTTTTTTTACATAGCCATAATATGCTAAAACGCAATTATATATAAGGCCATTATACGTAGAAGGGAAAATCAAAAAATATCACCTGTAAGCGACTACAAAAAGGAAAAATTTATTAACAGGGGAAGCCGGCAAAACAGCCAGAATGGACTGTTCCCCACACCCCCCCTCCATAGTTGTGCCAGAGTACAAAATTTTACCTAGCCTCTGCTACTTGTGCGCCTTTTTTTTTTTTCATGGGTTATATATATATATATATATAAACCGCATTTTTCGCACCTTTTCCAACGAATTAATGACTGATTTGCAAAACGTAAAAAAAGTGGCCCCCACAAAATCGGCACGCTACAACTGTTATTTAGCAGTTTTTATTCTGATTTGTTAACGTCGTACGATTTTTTTTTTTTTTTTTTTTTTTTTAAGTTTACTCAAATTGGAAGTTCATATTTCTCATCCAAGGGATGAGACTAAAGGCATTGCAGCAATACAATTAAGCTAAGCGCATTGTCAGTTCTTAAGGTATTAGATGTGTTCCTATGTGGTGGTACACGAATTAAATTCGCTACATTGCATATTTAACCACTAATATAAGCACCTAGGGGAATGCCCATTTGTGCGTGTATACCCCTACACATACATATGTAAGAAAAACAAAACTTTTTAATTTATGAAGAGAAAGAAACCTTTTTTTTTTTTTTTTTTTTCTAATGAAAGAAAAATATTGTTAAGGAGTTATAGGCACATATTTGCAGAAATAATTTATTCTTCTAATTTTTTTAGAGATCAAAACGCTCGTGTAACTGTTGAGAGTGTAGTGGTTGCGCGTATAATCCCATATAAATGTATATGTATATGTATATATATGTGCATATGAATAGTATGTGCGCAAAACTGAAAAATCGAGGTAATAGAGAACATTCTTTAATAACCTCATATATGTTTTGCATTAACAAATTGATGCTCTTTTTTTTTTTTTTTTTTTTTTTATTTATCTACATGGGCATTTCTTTTTTCCCATTAGTATACTTGCACATTTTTTGTGTGTTAGCTGAAGCAAAATGCTTGTAGGAAAAGGGCTGCATGTACAAAGATTGTACAGTATATGGTAAAATTTTATGAAAGAGCATTTTTACCGAATTTTCATCAATATGAACGGAGGCATGTATGCATAAGTTAACAAGTACTTACACATGAGTACATTTATGCATATATTTATGTGTGTATGTATGCACATGCTTATGTAAATAGATACATGTATAGCTGCATGCCATACCAAGGTGCTTGCATAGTACATGTGCACCGAATAAGAGACAATGGATTTATGGAATAAAGATTATGAAAAGGCCATCGAGACTGGGAAACAAATTAAAAAGCTTTTAAGAAAAAATGAGAAGGAAAAAAAAAAAGCTAAAAATAGAGCAATCTTAAGGGGGAAAATAACCGAGTTTAATCAAAACGTGAAGTTTCTAATTCACCAGTTAAACAATGATTACATAAAGAATGACAAAAATTACAGCAGAAATGAATCCACGTATAAGTACAAAGTGTCTACGCTTGAGAAAATGAAAAGGGATATCTCCGAGATGTATGAAGACTACGCTTCTACCAACGATGAGGTAGGGGCAGTGACACCGGCAGCGGGGTTGTTCCCGTACGTGTCCCTACGCGTGTGTACTACCATATGTGTGCGTGCCTATATGTACCTGTGTTACACGCCCAATTTACCTTCCGAGTTAACCGCCTATGCATACGACCTTGTTCCCTTCCTCTTCCCCCTTTTAGAACACGTCCTTTAACATAACCATAGATTATTTAAACGATTTTGACAATGAGAATAATCCATATTTAAGCGAATTAAATAAGGAAGAGTTGCTGCTGAAACAACATAACTTGATGAAATTGCAGGATGAACAATTAAATTTTCTAGAGGGCACAACACATAACTTAAAAAATATCAGCTATAATATAAATAATGAATTACAGGTGCATAACGAATTGTTAGATGACATAGATAGAGATGTAGATGAGACAAATAATTTATTAAATAGAAATAGAAATATTTTTTCAAGGGTTACGAATAATACGAGTAACTACTTTCTGTACATGATAATTGCTGTACTAACCACCACACTGGTGCTCTTTATAATTATACTTTAGTTATTCACTGTAAAAATAAAAAGAAAAGTAAAAAAAAAAAAATAAACATAAAGCAAAATATGCACAGCTCATGTTAATTAAAAAGGCGAAGACTTTGAGCTGAAATACACGAACAGTTATTTGCAAATGTTGGTGTTTGCGATGAATTATAAATTTTAAATTTTATCAGGGTATGAGAATTTTTCGTCTAATCAACATATAAGGAGCAAATGCCCAATTTGGCCTATTCATAAGAAGGAAATGCAGGAAATTTACTATCCGCCTTTGAGCCGGCATACGCGAAATGTAATGTCGTTCGTACCAATTTGTGGGGTCTTTCTTTTTCATTTTTGGCATTAATTCGCCATCATATCTGGAATGATATTCGCCAACATTTCCATATCCACTTCCACCTCCGTGTTCATTTCCTCCTCATTTTTTTGTGTTTTAATTACGTGACATTTTTATGCGTACGTGTATGTTTCTGCCTAGTACGCACCTATTCATGCGCACGGGCGAGCATATATGCCCATTTTTGCATTTCCGTTTGTTTAAATCAACTTTTTAATGGTAAACCCATACTGTTATACTAAAAGATATAATTAGGGAAAAAGAAGGCACACATGCGTGTGTAAACGTACATGTACATACATTCGTGAGTGTAGGATCAACCTTTTGTATATTCATCTACAAACCCGGATTGGATACAAAATAGTAAGGTGGATCCAAGAAAGGGTAAAGCAATCACGCGAAAAAAAAAAGGAAAAAGAGAATTTATGTAAAAGTATATTTACTTTAATGGAATATTTAGTGTGTCCATTAACCCTATGTTGAAACTCCTCAACGGTGTGTCTCATTTATTTGAAGAGGTGACATTTTGTCGATGTTGATGTACGGATAAATACGTAAGAATATTCTCCTCTCACTGAACGGGCAACAAGTGTTTCGTACACCTTAACAAACGTAACGTAGTTGTGTTTGGTATTTAAACTTATGCAAGTTCGCGCATGATTTAAAATTTGTATTTTAATAAAAATAGTGCATTATTATTAAAAAAATAAAGCTAAAAATTGTAAAATAAAAAACGAAAAAGCAATTTAGCGAGAATGAATTCACTAATTTTGGGAGGTAAGCGAAAATGAAAATTGTGCAAATAATTAATTCTAATGTGCATACGCATGTATGTGAAAAAAAAAAAAAAAAAAAAGGCGCATTACAATGAAAAAAAGGAGACAGAAAAATGGAACATAATTATTTATGCCAGCAGGACATAAATCTGTGCGAAAGGATATCACGACGAATGCATTCGTAGTCGTGTGTCTACACGCCCTGGATCTTTCCATTCTATGCACATGCACATGTGTTGTACTTGCACACGTATATGAAACTGTATATGCATACTTACACATAAATAAATTCGCATGGCATATGCGCCTTTTTGCGCTACTTTTATTCTACATTGTAGCTCACTATGCCACACTACAACACAATACTACATATTGTCCCACACTACATTTCACTATTCCACTTTTAACAACAAAAACAAATATATAAAAAAAAATATATTTTTTTTTTTTTTCCCGTTTTATGCATGACCCGTTCAGAATAAAACGAATTGCATTTGTGCAATATAAACATATAAATGGGGAGAAAAAAAAAAAAAAAAAAAAAAAAAAAAGCTAGCCAAATTTTTTTTTCACTATCGAATATAGGAATGTTCCACTTACAGCCATAGTTGAACCAAGTCCACCAAGGAAGGAAAATTTCGTTCCAAATATAAAATAACTTGTTAATATTAAGAAAACTCTTTTAACTGTGCTTGCCACTGCATGACTAATGTGATTTAATCTATTTAACGATATGAATGATAACTGGTTATATAGGTAAAACCACACACCGGATAATAATACATGTCTTCCTAGTATTTTTAATACCTCCTTGTTATTCACTAAGTAAGTATAAGCCTCTTTCCACTTGTGAGCATCCATGTAAAGAGCTGGAGTTAAAAATATTGCAGAGGATAGTGTTAAAAGGGAAAAAATATTTTCTGGTGTTAAATATTTTCCTATTTTTTCGAGATTTTTATCCATCATTGATTTTGCTTCAATAGCTCTCATTGTTGAAAGTACATTTGCTGATAATGTTGAATATAACGCTTTATAGGTAAATGAAAGTTCTTTAATTGATGCTAGGGATACTCCAAAGACAATTGGCAATAACGATGAATAGGTATATATAGACATCCTATTATTGGTTAAAAAGAATGAAAATAATGCTGCAAATAAGGGTGAAGACGCTTTAACAATATGAACAAAGCTAATTGCTCCTGCACCCATAGCTATAACTGACAATAAATGAGCATATCCATGATATATACTTTGTTTCATTATACTACTATATTTTTTTAAAAATAGTTTATATTTCTGAAATGCTTTTATTAAAGCGTTTCTATCACTAAGACTTATTTTTTTTAATTCATTTTCGTCATAAAATAATTCTGGTTGTTTTCTCAATTTTAATAACCATGGAATTAGAAAGATTGGTAGTCCTACATATATTTGTGCTATAGCAATAGTAACAGGTAAATTTAAAATATTTAACGCTTTCTTATTTTCAATATTGTAAAAAATGTTACAAACATACCATAATCCTAATAAGGATACCGTTTTTCCCCCTTCTACAAACTTATTCAAAAACGTACAAGCTTTTTTTTGTCCCAAATTTCCTCCATCACTGTTACTACTTAGTAATGTTTTTACCGTTGTGTTAGCATTTTCTTTTCCATCACTTGCATAGTCATTATCAATGGGAGATGATATATCATCAATAATTTTATTGTTATCCAAATGGTTGTTATCATATATATTGCTGTCTTTACTAATCGAATTATTAAAAAGAATAAATCTTCCATCATTTTTTCTGCTTTTCAATGAATTTAAAATGGTTTGTTTTGTTTTTACCTTAAATTGATGTGCATCGGTAATGTTAAAATTTGACTGATTTGATTTTTTTATTTTTTCATATTTCGGTTGATAATTATTCAGAAAAAGGGAAAGGTAATCCACACTATTTTTACTTTTATTTTTATTTTTGTGTATACGATAATTCGTTTTTGCCTTTTTTATAATTCCACTGGGATTACTACAATGAAAATTAACGGACGAACTTTTTGCATAATTTTGGTTATCGTAACTTAAGCATCTTCCCAAACGAAATTGTATGTTAATAGCAACGACAAACAGTAAAATTCTTACAAGCAGTTTCATTTTTGTTTTACCTTTTGCTATGTCTTGCTAATATCATTACATACGGCTGTGCATGCGTGCAAATTTTGCGCAAAAATTAAGACGCTGAAAAATGCCCTGTGTCTCTACTCTTTTCCCGTAACAGCCACTGCTTCAGTAGTATCTTCTTCTTAGCAATAACTGCACTGTCTGTTTTACACTTGTAGTTGTCCCTTTTCACCCTTTAGATTCAAACTGACTTTGGTGAAAAAAAAAAAAAAAGACGTCACGTAGTTATAAATAAAATATAAATAATTGATAGCACCTTAAGTTCATATTTTATTTTATTCACTGATGGGGGAAACATAAGTATTATAAAAGATGTATGCACAAATAGTTGTAAAAACGAGAAAAGAAAACTCACAAACTGCTTTCTGCTTGGGTAACTATACAAATTATACTACAGTTTTATTTCCCCCTCTAGAAAAGATAAAACCATGGACATACGGGGTTTATTACAAAACAACCTTTAAAAATGAAAAAAAGATAGCAGTTCTTTTCAGCATATTGTTTTACGGGCAAGCAGCATTTACACGAGTGCGCAAGCACGTACGTATCAGTGGGTACTATATATCACGTAAGCATCAGTTCATAGTAGCACGTACGCATCAGTTCATAGTAGCACGTACGCATCAGTTCATAGTATAGCACGTACGCATCAGTTGATATAAGGATATACGTAAATACGTTATATACGAGCGGTTTTTTTTTTTATTTTTTAAACAGTTTAACGAAATACAATATATGAAAAGTGTGACCTCAAAACCCGGGCTGAAAAAATGAAGATGGGATAACGATGGAGAAAAAAATGTATGCGTGTACGTATAATGCGCGATATCCATATAAGGTGAACAATTCCGTATGCAACCTCAGTAGCGATAACATTTATTGGCATAAATTTTCTCTACTGTGTCGCGTTTAAAAACGTTAATGCGTACGTAAAATTAGAGCAACCCGAAAATAGGCAAAGTGGAAAAAAAAAACGTGCCAGCGTGAAAACATTGCGAGGAAAAGTGTGAAGGGTGGAATTATTAAAAGAAATGCCTTGTATTCGATGTGACGCTTTAAAATTTGAATTTACGCGTTGACTAAAGCGGGTATGCATATGGATATGGACGAGCATAGGCAAGTGCTGATATTATACTCACATGTGTACCTTTTTTTTTTTTTATGTCGTCACTTTCTAAGAATTACTTTCTTTTTTTTTCTTTTTTTTTTTACGCCCGAATTTGTTTACCCCCATGTGGTGAGTGTAATGCGAAATGGATGTGACAAATGGGAAGCTTCAGCAAAAAGTGACAGAAGTCTTTTGCCATAACAGTGTGCGTATGAAGCGTATATTTTGTATACGGAAGTGTACATGCATACAAGTACCATTCGGGAAAACAGAAAAACAGCATATTTTAAGCATGAATGAGCATGAACGTGGATATTAAAACGGATGGCACACAAATGGCAAAAACTGTGTGAAAATATATTGATATATATGAGTTAATACGCGTTAAAAAAAAAAGTGCATTACTCAAAAAAATGTATTATATAAAATTTAACTTTTTTTACGAGAAAACGCTTATTTTTAATGCAAATGTTAAAATATGACACACAAAAAATTATGACGTAACAAATTTTTAAATACGGAAATTTAGGAAAAAATGAAACATGCATTGTAAAGTGTAAGAATATAACATTTGCACATTCGTACGTGAAGGTTTAAGGACACAAGTATGCTCATAACAGGTGAATAAAAAAAGGGAATAAAGAGAATATACATAATTCCGTCTAATTGCAAATAGTATGGTGAATTTTTTTTTTTTTTTTTTTTTACACAATGTTTATATACCCTTTGATGTTTACATTTGAACGATGTGATTTATATTCCGATTTTTATTTCTCTGTTTATCAAAAATAAGTGGGTGGCTTATATTTCAGCTTTGTATGCAAAGTGATTTGATAGTCTGTCGTAGTGCGAATTAACACAAGTACATATGTGTGCATACGCACACACACCCCATTTGATTTTTTTACCTCCATGCGATGTTTAACGGCGCCCTCCTTGTTTATCCTTATACTTTCGCAATTTTCGGTAATGTTTTACAACGTTATGTTGAGCAATTTGTCTACATGTTTGTAAAGTGCAATGCGCTGCTTTTTACGCTTATTATTATGCACACATTTGCTGTTGTGTAGCCATTGTTTATATACAAGTACACACATGAGAACCTTCGTTAATGTCATGTTAGCGTCGCTTCCTTTCAGATATTCTTTGGCGTAACTGCTTTACATTTACTATACGATTATTTACCTTGGTTGATTTTTTTTTTTTTTTTTTTTTTTTTCTTTTTTCACTTTCAATCTCCTCACCCATTTTGGTGAACACCTCCTTAGTGTACAATAAGACCACTCACTGTGTAGATATACAATAGCATAGGAGTACACATAAACCGAATACTTGTATACGTAGCTACATTCCATTTGCTTTCACTGATCTGTTACATTGTAACGTGTATTTTTGAAAATGAGAACCACGTTTTGCGTATTGTCTGTTTAGTGAGGGTTAAGTTTTTGCGAGTATTAATGCGTAAGAATTTGTTGCTGCCTACCATCGAGAGAGGTAAAATGTGTGTTTAAGTGACATCAAGGCTGTAAGCTGTAGAAAATAAAATTTTTAAGAAGCAAATTTTTGAAAGTATATTTGCCTTTAATGTGAGGTGGGAATTATTTGGGTAAACGCTTTAGCTAGGTTCGTATGTTTGGGAAGGCACATTTATCCTGCGCGCATAAAGACCAACAAGCAGGTGGTGAAGTAGTCTGTGAAAAAGGCCAACAAAGAAGGCGTTCCAGGATGAACTAAGATAGGTAAAGATGCTGCGGGAAAAGCTGTCAAAATTTTTGAAGTACTACTACTTCATCAGGAATTATTATATCTATCACATCCTTTTTGTGTACACTTTTTTTCTGAGAATAACATACACTTATGCGGATATAACGATATCTCATTTGTTCACATTTCTGTTAAACAAATATGAAAATGTGGAAACACCTGGTAAGGAAGATAATTTTTTTTACTATTTTACGCATTTTTTTAATTTTAATACGAGAAATGACGATAAATTTTTAAACACGAAATTGTTTGTTGTTGTATATCTACCAATATGCTTGAAGTGTTTTTACACTCTTTTTTTTGATTACATTGCGTATTATATATATATTCATTACTACTTTAACAAAATTAACAATGATTTCAAAAAGGTTTATTACTCTTCTATGTCTTACGAAAGTACATGTAGTAAAACAAGTAATCATGGAGTTTTAAAAAAGAAATTAAGTACAATTTGTAAAAAAAAAAAAAAATACTCATATGATGATAGTAAGAATATGCTATGTGATATGTCTATACATGGATGTAGAAAATATTTACTGAAAAAAAAAAAAAAAAATTCTCAAAGACAGAATAAAAATAGTTTATTGGTCAGGAAAAAACGTAACAATAGTTTGAAAAAAGATATATTTTGTGAAGAAAATATGAATGGAAAAGATAAATGCGTAAAAGTAATAACATGCAAGAATAGCTGCATCAGGCATAATTTACCAAATGGTAGTAGAAAAGACGCATTGGGGAGAAATCTCTTTTTTAGCATATTTAAAAATAAGAAAAATATTTTTTCTAGGAGGAAAAATAGGAAAGGATGTAGAGATATGAAGGAAAACCTCCATTTTGGTAACTCATTCTGTAAGGAAACGAAATGGGAAAATGATAACTCTGTTTTGAGTAAAGCATACGTAAATTTGAAAAGTAATTTTGTGCTATTGAGTAATGATTCGATGGATAATATTACCGGGATTGCAATGAGAGAAAGATGCACATGCATCGAGGAGGAGAAACAGAAGGAGGGAGTTATTCCCAGTAGTTACTCATATAAGGATAGTGCATTGGAAAATGATTCACTTGGTCCATTTGACGAGACAAGGGAAAGATCTAAATTGTTACAATTCCAGTTAGAAAAAAGAAGTAATAATTATACAAATTTGGAAAATGGAGAAGATGAAAAAATGAAAAATAATTTAAGCACCCATTTAAACACTACAGATATAGATTATGTCATATTGAAGGAGCATAATTTAGAGATGTACAAAAATGATAATAACAATTTTGAGGAGCTCTGTTTTGGTAATGATAAAGAGAATGTTATTCGAATTTTGAAAAGGGGATCTCTTGGTGATGTAGAAACTGGGGAGAAGGATGAGAAAAGGGGTGGTGGACAAAAGGGAACGTGCGAAAATTCAAGTGAACCAAAAAAATCGTATAAAACGCTGAGAGGAAGTCTAAAAATGGATTACCTTTTTAAGGATAGTTGTGAATTAATGGAAAATAATATAAAATCAAATGATTCATATGAATACTATTACTATAATAAGTTTAAAAATTTCCAATATGGAAAACATTATAATGTATATAATATAAGGGAATATATAAATAACAAAATAAATGTAGAATATTATAACGTGAAATTAAACATATTAATATTATCATGTATTATTATACAAGTATTTAATTGTTTTATTTTAATTTTAATATCAAGTAATTTTATTGTTAAAAAAGAAAAAATTTTTTTTTTTTGTTTTTTATATTCCCTACTTGAAAGTGTAACAGATGTTATTTCTGATAATATATTTTTTTTATGTGGCAAATTTACTAATATATATAAAAAAGAATTTAACTTAAATAGTATATATATTATACAAGTCGTAAGTAAAATGATTTTAAGTCTGTCTACTATTTTAATATATTTTATATATCACATATTAGTTATATTATATGAACATGTTAACATTATGATTATAAACACATTTATAAAAACATTATCTATTTTTATTCTATCTTGCATTTTTTTGAAGAACAAGGATAACATTTTGAGTCATCACAGATCGATGAACTTTACTACCATCGACTTCGGTGGGAAGGATGTTCCTCCACCGGTGAAAACAGCGAATGCGACCACCTGTGGAAGGAGGAAAGAAGAAGGAGGTGTCCACAACAATGAGGATCTACTTACTACACACATAACACCTGTCGTGATTGACATGGATGAGGCATATCGAGGAGGAGGGGAACATATAGAGATAATTAATAATATAAACCGAGGTGGTAAACATGGTGGATACGAAAATTTTTACAACAGTGATGACAGACGGAAAGAGTATAAATGTACTTATCAATATGAGTACACTGTAGAGGGGAAGAAAACAGAAAAGGATTATAACAATTCGTTTTACTTTTCTAAGAACAATTTCTACAATGAAGATATGTTTAGGAAAAACCTTTTA
Organism: Plasmodium ovale wallikeri; assembly: GCA_900088485.1. NCBI lineage: Eukaryota > Apicomplexa > Aconoidasida > Haemosporida > Plasmodiidae > Plasmodium > Plasmodium ovale. The sequence goes on along the minus strand of FLRD01000087.1, from coordinate 56,604 downwards.
CCGGGAGAGTTGAATAAAAGGAGTTGGAAACGTAGGAAACCAATACAATACGTAATTTTTTCAAAATTAAAATGGATACTTAACTGTTTTAATATATTAAATTTTGTGTCTAAAATAGGAAGATGTTTAAAAAAAGGATGTATAAATAATTTAAGTCATGATAACAATTATAAATTACTTACCAACAAAAGTTATGAAAATGAAGAAGAAAATAAAACAAATATTTTTTATAGAGAGAAGAAAAAATATAAAATGAAAATTCCTTTTTTTAAAAATATAAAGAAATTATTATTTCATATGGAAAATATATTAAAATGTTTTCCAGGATTTAAAAATACATATATAACAAAATATAACTCCTTAATTGAAAAAGAAATAAAGTATATTAAAAAAAAAAAAAAAAGAAATATATTAAATTGTAATGATAAAAAACAAAGAATAAAAATAAATACCTCACTAGGAAAGGATAAAATAACAAAAAATAAAATTAAAAAAAAAAAAATAAATATTATAATACGTTATCCTATTAAATTACTAATTAATAATTTTAATTTTTCAAACATTTTTTATGTTTGTTTATTACTAATTATACCTACATTTGAAAGAATATTTTTAAATTATAAGATTAAATATATTACTTTAGATTTACATTCTTACTGTTATTTAAATTTTGTAAATTATATCACAGATTTGGTTGGACTTTATATATACATTAGTTACTTTAACGAAGATTCTCACACCTATAAATGTAACCAACTTGGATTATTGGTATAATCTTCTTCTCCTAACGTGATTTAATATTTATAACATGTAAATGGTATTAACACCTTTTTGGAAAATTCTCATTTGCATTATCTTCTTCTATTTTCCCTTTTCCCACATTTTTTTTTTTTTTTTTTTTTTTTTTTTTTTTCTCTTGTTCAGTTTCTCGAAACCGTGCTAAAGTCTTTTCACAAGACGTTTTTCTACATGCCCATTTATATCCTAGTAACAAAGGTGTACTGCTTTTTCTTTGTGTTCAATAGTTTTCCCCTTCCGAGAGCTCTTCTTTTCAGTTGGCAGCAGCACATTCATTTTGGTCCATTCCTGCGCCGATTGCTATGCCCATTTGCGTTTTACGCATTTGCGCTTTACGCATTTGCGCTTTACGCATTTGCGCTTTACGCATTTTCCATTTTTGTTTCTCTTTCTACAGGTGTACATAAAGAACATACACAATTTGATGTGCTCCTTTTACTCTAGCATTTTAGACGCAAGTTCCTTTGCCTCCTACTATATTGAATATCGTAAGATTGCACGCACCATGCATTCTCTTCCTCGCCGTTTTTGTGTTACTCTTTCCACGTGTTGTAGTCGTGTAAACCTTTTTCGCGCTTTTTTCCCTGTCAAAATTGGCATACTATACTCGGTGATATCTTCTTTTCTTTTCTTTTCTTTTTTTTTCCCGATACTTTGTAGTAATTTTGAGCTATTACAACATAGAGGACTCGAAAAACGTGTATATAGTTGTGTACATTATCTTCTTAATATTACACTTGTCATCTCTGGTAATAATTTCCAAGTTAAAGAAGGCATAAAAAATTATTGCGGAGTCTCTACAAGGATTATATTTTTCCCCGATATGAAAAGTGTCCAGTTAGTACGAATATGATGAAGGTGAGACGCTCCTTTGCACGGGATGAACGTGGGACGCTTCTTTCCACGGGATGAACGTGGGACGCTTCTTTCCACGGGATGAACGTGGGACGCTTCTTTCCACGGGATGAACGTGGGACGCTTCTTTCCACGGGACGAACATGGGGACGCTTCTTTCCACGGGATGAACGTTGGACGCTTCTTTTCTGCACAGTGAGAACTGGAGAAGGGGGAGTGGACAAGGGGAAAGCTTATCATACAAGGCATGCATTCATGCGTGTGTATTAACAAAACAAGAGGAGTGTCGCAAAAATATGGGATACCTCCAAGTTCACATATATATGTGCTTCTGCTGTATACGAAAAGTCTCTAGCCATATTCACCACTTCGTACATATATGCAAGGGGAGAACACGTTGTGTCTGTGTATCCCCGGAATCAGATATCCCGCACTTTTTTTTTCTTTTTTTCTTTTTTCAGTATGTACTGCATGTGTATCTCTTGACCTGCTCGTATAGCATATTATTATTCTCTATTATGTGTTTTTTTTTGTCTATATGATCAAAAAGGATCTTGAGCTTTTCATTGATGTTACATTTTTTTTGTGCATAATAAAATAAGTTCATATAAATAAATGTCAATTTTAAAATAGAGTTTATGTCTAAATTATGAATGAAGCTTATTAAAACGTTTAGGAGGTATTCTACATTTTCTTCTGTAAAATTGTTATTTTTCAAATGTCCTTGTTCCGATAGTAACTCTTGGTTCATCCGAGAGTAGAAGTAAATGTAGAGGCACTGCGTTACCACCTCTTTGTTAAGGACATATGCGTAATCCCGAAGGAGACAAAAGAGAAATCCATACAATTTTCCGTAAACTGCTTTTTCTTGTTCGCCTGAAAATCGGTCCATTAGGAGAAAGAGGGTCACCAGTGCGTGATCATTCAGGTGCACTTCGTCTGCTACCAGCGCTACACCGCCTGCTACACCGCCTGCTAGACTGCCTGCTAGACTGCCTTCTACACTGCCTGCTACACCGTCGCATGTCCCATCTGCTCGATAGGCGCTTCCCTGCGTGAATACATCCCCTACGTCTTTTCTGTTTTCTCCCCCACACTGCGCTGTTGTGCCTATGCATCCACCTTTAGCAGTTAGATGTATGACGTGTCCGCCTCCCTCATAATGCAGTTCACTAGTATGGATGTTCATCCCCTCGTTTATGCATAGATTGTATAAACTCTTAGCGATTGAAAAGGAATTATTTAGGGTAGTACCAAAATGGTATTTTTTCCCTGGATACACTATTACCTTTTTTATTTTTACTAAGTTCTCGTAACAATATTCGAACATGGAAAAAAAGTTAGAATTGTTTTCAAAACTGTGTAATAAATATAAAAAATAAATAACTTCGTTTAAATTTACTATATTAGTTGATGTGACATAATTTATATATACATTTCTAGCAATATGGCAAAGTTGTTCTACCGTAGGTTCAAAAAGATGTCTATTTTTCACTTGAAGTAAACATCCCATTAGTGTATTCATCTTGTGTAATGTGTCAAACTTATGCATGTTTTTTTTTATTACATTAAGTAATATATTATTGTTTGTAAAAAAATTATACTTTGTTAAACTCGTTGTTATCGTTACAATGTTTGTAATGTAATCCCATTCGAAAGAAATACTCTTTTCTGAATTTATGTATTCATAATTATTTTTTAAAACACCTTTAAATAGAAACATGTTTTGGTTTTTTTTTCTCAAAATGTATATGCACAGGTCATTCAATTCGTTTAGTGAAAGGCTTCCTATCAGGGCTGAATTGATCTCTATTGAATATACATACATATCTTTTATTTTTTTAAAAAAGTCGCTTAACTCCACCTCTCCGTTGTTCATGAGCAGTTTGTATATATTCACCAGGTTTTTCTTTCTAAAGGGGGTCATTCTAGTGTTATCCCTATCGCCATGCACGCTACTTTTTCCATGTACACTATCCTCCTTAACTGTGATCGCCTCACCTGCCCATCTTATCACACGGGAGACGTGTTCCGTGTAGAACCTGTGGAGATCTTCTCTCTCGGTTTGGTTCACATCCCCTGCATTGTGGTACTGCGTCAGAGCGAAGAGTTTGTTTGAAATGTCTTTAATTTCTTCGTCGTTGCTTAGGAGGAGCATGTAGGAAAGTGCGTTTTTAAAAGCAAAGAGATGAATATACTCGAAGAAGAAGGCAAATGGAAGGTATTGATAATTATTGCTGTACATGCAAATCGCCGAGAAGAGTATTATAAATTCCTTGTTGTACATATCATACTTTTGTATAATGTTTTTTTCTATTTTTTTTAATATAGAATGTACACATTTTTGCATTTGTACCTCTTGATCATTCAATGTTTTACCAAACTTTAGCTTTTCAAAACGTGTTAGAAATATAAATGCTGCGTTAAAAATTCTTACTATGTCATACACATTCTGACATGTAAGAACCAGTTTATTAATTTGTGCAAAAATTTGACGGTACAAGTTGATACAGCAAATATTACTTACGTTTTTTTTTATACTTATTTGATCTTTTTTAATGGGTACCAATTTATCTTCGCCATTTTCATTTTCTTCGAAAATTTCACCTGCATTGTTCATGCTAAAATTCGTTACAATATTGTACTCTCTTGCGATAAGACTGTTAAGCAAAATGGACAGTAGATGTATGTTTAAAAAGGAACTACGAAGCCATGAGTTTACAGTATCTTCATTTACAAAACTGTATACATTCAACTTGCATTGGAGAAAGAGGAAATATATGCCGTTTTTGACATCTCTGTCGTACTCCTTTGTATTTACTAAAAAGTTGTAATGTTCTACTACTTCGTGATCTTTCCTATTCCCCTTGACTTGGTCTATCTCCCCATTTATGAGATGCATCTCTTCCATGTTGCAATGGTATATGTTACTTCTAGTGTTACAATAGGCATACAAAACGTTTAGCATATTTTTAAACCCATCAATATCCTTTTTCTTATTAATAAACAAATTAAGGACCTTACTAAGGTAGGAAAATTTCCGCAAAATTGTAGCATAGTATAGTATCTTACACATCAGTGTTGTGTTAAACTGGGTTAGATGTATTTTCCCCCCTAGGAACTCCCCTTCAAGTTTCGAAAAAATACTCTCCGAAAGGTCGTCAATTTGTGAAAACAGATCGTTTCTCCGGTGGGAATTATTTGCAAGGGGATATGTATTGTTTGGAGAATGAGCAACTAGAATATCCTGTTTTCCATTATCGTTTGCTCTATTATTACATTCTCCCTCAGTGTGTGCTGTTTCGTCATTCATGTTATGCGCTAAGGCACACTTTTTGTTTATCTCTTCTTCCCGTTTTTTCCCTTGTATGAGATCCTTCCCAGTAGCATGCGAAACCGTGGTAGTGTTTGTTACATGTGCGAAATAATGCTGACTATTCAGACAAATTTTGTAGAAGGATCTAATGAGGAGGAAAACATTTTCCATATCAAATTTTGATTTATAATTTTGTCTTACAATTTGTAATAGCAAAGTTATCATGCATTTATGTAGCATGTTTATTTCTGAGTACACATATAGAAGTAGAATAGCCGAATGAAAGTCTATTTTTCTGCATAGAAAATAGGGGATGCTTTCTTTATATATATTTACATCGTTGTAAAATGTGCACATGTCGAATAGAATTTTTACAAGTGCCTTGTCATCCATAAGGTGAGTACTATTATTAGGTGTATGTAACTTTTTACCGTTTGTCTGTCGTTTTATTTTATGTCCTATTTGTTCCATTGTTGAATTAAAATGGGAAAGTATTTTCTTTTCTATAAGATTTATAAGAAGATCATTCTTTATTTTGAGAGATTTAAAAAATTGACATAACGTCAAAATTTCTCTATAAGTTATTAAGTGTTTTTTCATTATTAACAAATTTGTCAAGAATGTTATATGTGTGTTTATATCATGGTTGGAGAAATCATTTTCACATTTTTGTGTTACTTTCAAACGTATAATATTGTCAAAATCGTAAATGGTGAAGTAAAGCAAAATATTGCATATATGATGAGGAGCATAGTTTTCAAATGTGGTTCTCACTATAGGAGTAGTATCACCATTTTGGAAATTCCTTTCATTGTCTATATCCTTATTTGTAATATTTTTTTGTTCGCTTTTTTCCCACATGGAAATTTCATTTATGAAGCGGTGAACTAGAGCATTAACATGTTCATTACTGATTATTCTAAGCTTATAAAATGAATTAAAGAAGATTGAGTAATTAGTTATGTCAAAGGATAACTTATTCTGAATTATTATGTGCATAAATTTGTTTATTAATTTCATATCTTTAACTCTTAATTTTGCATGACAGTTGAGTATAATTGCAAAAGATTTTACATCTATAAAACTGTAATAGTTAATCAAATGGTTATTATAAAACTTTAACAAATATACAACTGTTTCGTTATTTTCTGTATTACTAATTAGGGAGTACAGTTTGACAATGTTGTCTAAGTTAAATTCTGTTAACTGTGTTATTGCTCTTTCTACTAGACTATTAAATGTATTTTTATACACATTCAAGTTTCTATTTTCTATATATAATTTAATTAACAAAATAAGTTTAGGTGGGTTAACAAACTTGTATATCATTTCTATTCTATTGTTTATTTTTTTGTAAATACTTACATTATTTTTATCACCACTTTGTAACAAACAACTGTATCTATACAATTCTACACAATTCATGTTGTATATATTCTTCTTATTATCTTCCTTATTTCTCTGAATGAATCCATATTTGACTCTTGTTAAATGGTGAAAATGGGTTTTCTCAAAATCTCTTACTGTCCATTTTTTGTTTGTTAATATGCCCTTTCCATGTATCCTAACACAAGAACAGTCGACATTAACAGTTCTCGTTACATTTCTCATCATTCCAGTGTACACAAAAAGTTAGGAAACTTACATGGGACACGGACATGCACACATGAGTGTATATAGACATAAAAACTTGGAATCCACAGCTCCAATGGGAACCTTGCATCCGCATACGGGTAATGTTCTTCAATTTTTATAATGCATAAAGGGTAGAAATGGGTAAAGGGAACCCATGCATGGGCTCGTTTCATCAGCAAAAATTTCAAAAGTGAACAAGCGTAAGCACATATCAGAAAAAGCAAAAAAAACGTATTACATCATTTGCGTTTGCGCCTCGTCGCACAGTACTACTTTTCTCGGTATTATACAGCACCGAACATCATCACATCGGACGAAGTAAAAATTCTGATTCCCCCAATACAATATTTTTTCCCCCATGTCGCAATTAAAAAAAAAAAAAAAAAAAAAAAAGAAAAATAGAGTCCTCAAAAATTAAAAAATGGAAATTTATAGTTTTTTTTTATATAAACGTTTCAAGGAGTCGGACCAACTATGGTAAGTGGGAACAAAAATGTTGAACGCATGCCGATGGGGATGTATGGTATGCACTTAAGAGATATATAATCTTTCAATGCGATGTTGCAATATTTTTTTGTAGTATGCTCAGTTTGAAAACAAAAAAAAAAAAAAAAAAAAAAAAAGGACGCCCAAATTTTTTAATTCAGAATAAACCATATGTAATATCCAATTTTTTTTTTTTTTTTTTTTTTTTTTTTTTTTTCTCACCAATTTAGTTTTTATCAACACACACTGGCATGCTTACCAGTTTTTGACTATTTGCAGTTGTACCTGATGGGGGGCTACCCTTCATTTGCCTTTGCTATTTTAGTCGCAAAAGTAGTCTCATATTTTTTTCCTTCATCTTCGCTTCCAACATTAAGTGTTTAATGGCACGTGGATTGTTGAAAGATAAGGGCTAGCTATTTTTTTTTTTTTTTTTTTTTTTTTTTTTTTTCTCGTCAAAAGTTGTATTCTGAAAAAGGAAAAAAATATCGAAAGGATTTTACGCAGATGAGGAGAAAAATAACCCAAGGGATACGAACGCACCCTGTGAAGACTCGTCCCCCTTTGTGCTACTTCCCCCTCTCTTCTCCATTCGACTTTTTTCTAGGCGAAGTTTTCCACCCCAGCGGCGGAGAAATGGTATTGCAATGGTATTTGCGTGTTGCAAACCCGTTGCAAATTCGTTGGAGGCGCAGCAGTATTCCCCGGCTGTTGTGCAGAACATGTGGTGTCTTCTGTTGGTTTATGTTAGCTGTTGGTTTCCCCTACTGCGTTTTGTGTCCTTTTCATTTTTGCAATTATGGTGAGTACTTCAAGAATGGTGCATGTTACGGGTGTGAAGAAAACAGCTACTCTAGTTATACAAATTCGGAAGGGTGCTTTGGTTGTCCCCCCTCTAGTTCGAACAGTATAAGGTCATCAAAATTTATATATGACTGTGCCTGCGATAATGATGATTACTACTTGAATTACCTAGGAAATAGATGCGATATGTGTTCTGATGTAAGCCATCGATTTTTCTGTGGGAAGAACTTAAACGAGTTACATGTAGACAATATAGAATCTTTCTTTAAACATAAAAACGAAATTACCTTTGCAAATTTCGATAGATGTTTGATCAAGAAAGATAGAAAAAATGTGTACCCCCTTATGAGTAATATGTTTATTTATTGTAAGAGTCCTGACATTTGTTTGGACACATGTGGAAGATGTTCAGAATATAACGAAGGGTTTATGTGTGATAGATGTACAAAAAAATATTCTAAAAATATATTCTTGAAATATGCAAAATGTAAAAGGTGTTACCATGTTATATTTACTATTTTTATCACTTTACTTTACTGTTTTGTGGTACTAATTTTTTTCATACTATTGGCAAAATGTATAAACGTCAGTCTGTACTTTTACCATTTTGATATATATAAAAAGGGGACCATTTATTTTGTACACTATTTTCGGGAATTCGCGTTTTATTTATCCCTCCTGTTACTTCTGAGCCTTTCAAACGATTTGACGGAAAGTGAGAGGGAGAACTATACTGCAGAGGAAAGGGGGAATACAGAGGCAGCACATCAGCTGCAGAGTGGTGATATAAGGACACACTATTTTCTGAACATATACCTGCATAACGTATTTTTTGATATAATAAAATCTATTCATTTAAACTTCATGCATTTTATTAAACTAGATTGCCTTCATTTGGGTATCAGCGTGTCCAAAGTTGTCGCAACACAGACGTTCGTTTTTGCGGTCGGCCTTTGTCTATTCCTTTGCTTTACGCTCCTATGCAATTTGGTATTTCTGTATCTTCGAAGGGGGGATGTGGGATTGTTTGGGTTGCCCCCCAATGGGGGTTCCCTACATAGAGGAATTACCACTGCTGATGCTGTAGTAACTTCGGATTCTGCAAACAGTGTTATCGGTGTGGATGAACACAATCGTGTTTCAGAGTTTGAAGAGAGATTGAGGGATAAACTGTCTCACCCGCCGCTTCCCTTGCGCCTTCTCTCACTGCTTCCCCCTTTTTTGTTGCCAAACTTCACCCGTCCGAGTTACGTGAAGGCGACTTTTTTTTATGCGAGTGAAGCTGTTGAGTTTTTAAAAACGTGGATACAAATATGTTACTATCAATACATCCAAATTTTTTTGTATGTGACAAATTCTTTGGTCATATTCATTTTTCTTTCTTCTTATGTATGTATTGGACTATTCAATTACAAAAGGTCCTATTATGACACATCTGCACTATGTAGTGATAACTCAGAGGTAGGGGTTTCGAAGTATATGGGTATATTCACCATTTTTTGTGTATGTTTTGTATTTTACATAATACTTATTATCTGCATATATAGCAAACCGATCAGTTTGAGAAAAAATTATGATTACAAATATACGTACGGGTTGTACACTTTTTTATGCAAGGAGGATAAACCATATTACTACATTGTTCGAATGCTTTTTACGAACGTTTTATTTTTAATTGTAATTATATTGCCTGATCATTTTAGTTGTCTTATTTATATTTCCTTTTTTTTTCTTTCTTTCATTTGTCTAACTATCTTTTTGGACCCATATATAAAAATAGATCATTATAAAATAAAAACTGAAAGTTTTTTTTTTATGTTCTTATTTTTTTTTAGCATACAACTTGAGCAACTACGAATAGTTACATATCACATTACGTCGAGAATAATGTTATCTTTCTTTACTGTTTTTATATACTCATTTATACTGCTATATTACTTATATTTCATGCTGCATGATGTGTATACCTATGGTTACCCATACGTGCAGTATGTGAGGTACGAAAAGATGAGGGGTCTCTCTGTAGGAAAGGAGGGAGATTCTTCGGAGCGTACACCCCAAGATAGGTACTACTTTTATCACTATCTGAAGTGTAAAATGAATATAGTTACGCGACCTATCGATCAGGTGGAAAGAGACATCTCCATGTTGGAAGATATGGAGGAAGTGGTAAGAGAGAAAGGAAAAAAAAAAAAAAAAAAAAAAAAAAAAAAAAAAAAATAGAAAAGAACAAGCAGGACGCATTCGAGCGGCGTGCTCCTTGACAACACTGCAAAGCGGAGGGACTAATCCTTTTACCTCTACACCTTTTTTACCTCTACCCCATTTTACCTCTACACCTTTTTTACCTCTACCCCATTTTACCTCTACACCTTTTTTACCTCTACCCCATTTTACCTCTACACCTTTTTTACCTCTACCCCATTTTACCTCTACCCCATTTTCAAAGGAACCCAGGAGGGTGCCAGGGGGAGACGAGGAGTACATACGGCAGAAGTGCGTCCTCATATCCCCATTCGTCGCAGAAACGGTCATTCAGCTGTTGTTCATATCGAAAAACATAAATCACATGATTCGTCTAAAAAAGAGAATTCCTTATATCGAAATATACAACTGCCTATTCGAAAACGGTGTTGCATCAAAACAGGGAAAGAAAAAAAGAGCATAGCTGTGAAGAATGGGACACACGCTGTCTTTATGCATTTGTAAATGCGCACATGTGCGCGTATTTCTGTGTCTACATCTGAGTGCCTGTATGAAAGGAGAATATAATGATTTACTGACTTTCTCATTTTGTAGGATATATCGAAATTCAGAGGACTCCTATTGACAGATTCTTAACCAAGGCTATACATATTTACAAGGAGGTGTTTAAAGGAAACTATAAATTATTCCGAACAGAGATGACACGTATATTTGCAGATGTCGTAAGAGATGTTAGATGCTTCAAAGACGTAAGAAAAGAGAAAGAGGAAGTAAAAACAGACACAAACGGATAGCCGAAACAAAGAAACGACGCAGTAGCTGTGATTACAAAAGGAGGGGGAAGGAAGAGATTGCCACAAATGTGAAAATAATATAAGTCACATTCTCGCATTATGAACGCTGCTATTGTGCTCTACGTTGTGGTGCGTTATGCCGCGTTGCACTATGTGACCGGCAAAAGGGAAATATGTCTCTAAAGAGAATTTTGTGCACTCCCTGTTTATAAGTGCCGTTGTATTTAAAGGAGTAGTTCGAGGGGAAGAATATCATGCGACGTTTTCTCCATTGAGGGGATACCTTCCCCATTGAGGCGATACCTTCCCCATTGAGGCGATACCTCCCCCACTGAGGCTATGCCTTCCCCAGTGCGGCCATGCATTTCCCCACTGAGGTAATGCTTTTTCCCCTTTTCAGGTGTACATGCGGGAATGTGTTGCCAGCCGAATTCGGGGGAAATACAAAATAAATGAAATTGAAAAAAATACTATAAAACTTGATGAAAACTATGAACAGAAACATATCAACACATTTCTGTACAACCTCCGGGGACTGAGTAAAAATGTTTACTTAAAGAACGAAGCCTTTTTTCAATTATTCCCAAGTATATAATCGTGTGATTTTTCGTGTGTGCTACTTTAGCTAGTTGGATCGATATATGACCATATGGCGTCTAGTCGTTTGTTCCCTTTTTGTTGCATAGCAAAAGGGATACACAAGTTTTTACTGCCCGAGAGGGGTGTACAAAATATTGCCATAAATATGGTAATCTAATGTACAAAATGATGTTTAACATTAACAATTTTCTTTTAAATGTAGATATAGGCCAGGTTGCACTTAAAAAAAAAAAGTGTACAGCGGAAAAAAAAAAAAAAAAAAAAAAAAGAGAAGAGAAGAGACGAGAAGAGAAGAGAAGACGCATAACTAACGAATCATAAAATTTAAAAAAAAAAAAAAAAAAGGAGAATATATTTTATGTAGAATTGTTAAACAAATCTGTGTAACTAGTAGTGTAAGTTTTTAGCGGTTTATAAATCTCCCATTTGGATGCTGGAAATATATGTTTATTTTTTTCATACCACTTCCTTTCCACTAGTTTCCCCGCGTGTGTCTGAAATGGGAAAATTGTATTAGTATGTACTCCGTGCATGATGTGTGGGGTGTCTCATGCATCCTCAATAGGAGGTCATGTTTTCACATATTTTTTGCAAGCATGTAGCATGCATATACATACGCATGGCGTAAGTTTGTTTTTCGCTCGTTTTTCGCTCGTTTTTCGCTCTTTTTTTCGCTCTTTTTTTCGCTCGTTTTTCGCCTGCGCTGTTGTGAATCAACACACGTGGTACGTGATATCCTTACATCCGTTTTTTCTCGGCGTATGTCAGTAATTCCAGATAAGTTTTCTACAGCATCAAAGGCAAAAAGGGGCCCTGTCTTTCCTTGTGCTTTGTTTTTTATAAGTTCATAAAAAGTTAAATAGTTTGGAAGAATAATATCTTCCTTTACAAACATTAAAGTTTCACAAGATGCAGATCTCAAATGTATAAATTCATTTTTTAATTTATCAACACATTTGTTTATAAATTGTCCTATTGTTGTTTTCTGTTTAACAGAAATTTTTCTTCTATGACCATATCCATCATAGTATGAGTAGGTTATTTCAATAACCTTTTCTTTTTGATCATTTTCTAATTTAAAGTATAGATCTCTCAATTCTTTTTTTTTTTTTTCTATTTTTTCATCTCTATCTTTGTCTTTCAAAAAGGAAGTGTTTACTGTTGGATCCTTCATTACCTTTTTGAAGTTGATTTTGTTATTAACTATTTTATTCGTTTTTTCATTGTTCTGTAATGCTTCTCCTTTAGTTTCTTCCTCTTTCTCCGCTTTACCATCATCCTTTTGTACATTTCCGTCTACTCGATTTGTTTCCCTTTCTGCTTCGTCGGAGGTGCCATTTTGGTGGGTTAATCTTGGTAATTTATTCTCTGGTTTGTCGGTTTCACCTGTTTCATTTTCTTCGCTGGTATTGTTTACCTTGTCGGCCTCTTCCGCTCCCGCTTCCTCCTCCTCCTCTTCTTCATCCGAACAAAAAGACAGCTTGAAGTTTTTCTGCGCGCTGTATTTGCTCTCCTTAACACTTTCACTCAGTTCGGTATCTTCCTTATTGCTAAAAATTTTATCTTTTATTTTTTTATACTCATGAACAGTTCTAAGTCCAACCGTTTCGCTTATTAATTTGTCATCCTCATTTTTGTTTTTGACAAACATCTGATTTAACTTAGGAGCCATTAGAGTCTTCTTTTTTATATTTTCCCTTTTTTCGAGGAATTCTTTTTCTTTCCTTTTCCTTTCTAAAACGTATTTCTGAACTTTCCCATTTTCGCTATTGATGATGCTGTCAATTAAATCCGTTGTATTATCGGGTTTTCTAAAATTCATTTTCAGTCTAGGGCAAATGGTACAGTCGTTTCCTACTTGTATAACTGCTAAACTTGTTTCTTCTTCCTCTACGATAGAAGCTCACAAGTATGAAGGTACATATGTGTACATATTCGTATGGTTCATGTCCATATCATGTACGCACTTGGAGGCAAAAAGGGCCTACTATTTGTATCCTTCGTTTTCATCTGCAGTTTTGACTTCATATGTTATATTTTTCGGTAAATTTACAAACTGTTTTTGCGTAATCCCTTTGTTGCAATTTTTCCTATTTTTTTTTTTTTTAACCAGTGCAGGGAAATATCTCTGCTATTTTATAGCCGTGAAATTGTTAGGACAAAATTTTTTTTTCGTTATTTTTTTTTTTTTTTTTTTTTTTTTTTTTTTTCTCCCTTCTTTTTTTTTCTCTGAAATTTGCTTTTATTTCCCTCGACCAATTTTATGCTTAATAGTTGCACTTAAAATTGTTTGCTACATGGAAGAAAAAATTTGCAAGGTTTTTCTTCCATCCTTTTTGGGAAATACACGTTAGAAACTTCCATTCAGTGCAATTGGGCAACTTAAAGGATATATGAACATGTAAGTATGCTGGACGGGGGGGAGGGGGATATTATGCATGTAAATTTTCCACCTGTATTCGGAGTAAAGATAAAATTTATAGCATATATTTTCGAGTGTAACTTTCTTTTGCGAAAATTTTACCTTTATTTGAATTTATAGAAAAGTAGTGTATATTTATGTAGAAATAGAGGGATGTACTATATTTCATTTTTATTTTTAAATCATAAAAAAAAAAAAAAAAAAAAAAAAATATGGGATAGTAATTCATAAATGGGATGATTATAACATACTTAAGGGCGATAAAAAATGAGATAGTAACCAACAAAAGAATGATGTACATGTACGAAAATAATTGCACAATAGATGTTATTGAAAGTGAAATAAGTATATACGATGAAAAAAAGTCAAAGTTTGAAACCTTATGCAAGTTTTCAAATATACCAAATTACAACTTTGGGAACTTTGTTCATTTAATATGTAAAATAAAAAATGTGAGAAAACATGGAAAGTTGTTGTTTTTTTGTGATGCCTTTTCGGAGGGGACTAAATGTGAAAATGAGTTTTTTATTTTTTACAAAATTCATTGCTTGAGAAATGTACACCGTGGTGAACACTGTGCTGGGCGTAGCAGCGAAAGGAACAACGAGCTTTGCAGCGAAAGGAACACGGAACTTTGCAGCGAAAGGAACACGGAACTTTGCAGCGAAAGGAACACGGAACTTTGCAGCGAAAGGAACAGGGAACTTTGCAGCGAAAGGAACAAGGAACTTTGCAGCGATAAGCGCGATGGAAGTAAAAAGGATGAGGACATTCATGTGATAAGGAATATATTTAGCGAAAGGGACACTATGACAAATAGGAGCATCCAGCTAGTAATTAGCAAAGACTTTTACGTAGATGAAGAAAAATTTTGTTTATACGAAAAATATTTACTGAGCAGAGCTCAAAAAAATTACCAACTTTCAATGGAAGAATTATTATGGGACAGATCTGTGAGATATTCAATTAATTTGAGTAAGCAGTTTTATAATAATGTAAAGGAGAATAATGCATGTTGTGAGAAATTGAATAAACTACAGGATGAAGAAAACAAAAAGGAAAAGACAGTCCCACTGTTACTGCTGAATGAATATGTAAAGCACGAAATTGTAGGGAAAATTATTAAAACGGACTCACTCTTATACATTATTGGGTTTCCAACTTTAACTAACACGAATGAAAGGTCCATATTAGTATTCTCCTCCTACTTACTACAGGTACACACAAAGAGAGGCTATGAAATTATGCACATGTAATAATTGCATCTCCTATTTTTGCTGCTTAAACTATCGTACTCTTACATTGCCAATGAAAACTCATATACGAAATAGAAGCCGAATGGGAGCGTGTTCTTACCATTCATCCCCATTTTTTTCATCACACCACCTCTTTCGCTACATAGCCAAAATGTGTCACCTGCAACTTCGTAACGGTACTTATTTTCCTTCCTAGGTGAACTACGAATACTTTAATATTAGCGAACTTTTGAGGCTGTTCGAGAATAAGCATTTCTCCATGCTAACACTTTGCAGAAGTCTGAAAGTGAAGAAAGAGTACATTGTTAACATTTATAAGGAGGAAGAAAAAAAAAAAAAATTCCTTTTAAACATTGTATACAAGAACAAAGATTATAATAGTATATGTAATCAAAAAATGAACAATTTCGAAATTTTTATAATTAAAGTTATTGATGTTATACCGAAATTGTTTGAGATAAACGCTAGCGAGTTCGGAAGCAATGTAGACAAGGAAGAAGATATAGAAAGGAAAAAAATTCTGCTTACAGATTTTAACATAAGCACATTTAACCATCAAGTACCTGTTGAATGTACAACAGAGGAGAATACTGTTGGGGGACAGAAAAGAAAAAAAAAAAAAAAAAAAAAAAAAAAAAAGACATAGCATCCTACATGAATGATAAAAAAGTTCCACAAATACAATGGATGATTAATCACATAAAAAAAATGTTTAACGAGATGGAAAAAGGAAAATCAAATGGTCCTACTACTCTTCATTATGAAGACATTATTTTATATACAACACATCTGATCAATAAGTATATTGAGAGTAATAGTACCCTTTTTGAAAATTATTTACAGTTTTTCAAATTATTTATTGAAAAAAATGACAAATTAGTTAGTATAGAAAATATAAAAAGGGTTAAAAATAATATCGAAATGTATACAATAAAACATGGAAATATTTTTGAAAATTCCAAGTGGAATGATATACAATTTTACAACATGGCAGATCTTTACATGCGAAACAACACTCAGTCATTTGTTAATCCAAACGAGAATTGTAAAAAATACGATGAGGAGAATTTAACTAATAGTTATTACACCAGTGGAGTATATCAAGAGAATTACTTACATGTAAAAGGTCATAACTGTGACCACAGGGATGTACGAAATGGGATTATTTTTGACCGGTGTAGTGGTGAAAAAGAAAACTGTAGTAATGAACTTTTATTTTGCGAATCGAGTAAAAATACGCTGGAAGATATTTGGAAATATGATTATTGCATTTTAGATGTAGGAGGTGGAAAAGGAGATTTAGGCATTTACATTTCACAAGCCTTTAAAAACGCTTTAGTAATAATATTAGATATTAATGTAAGTTCTCTTTTTAGTTGTTTTATTAAAATTTATGCAAACAAAATTAGAAATGTTCTCATAATTCATGAATCTATTTTAAACTTTGATTTTAAAAAATATAAAATAGATTTAATCGTTGGTTTACATTGCTGTGGAGGGTTAACTGATTACACCTTGAAGAAATGTATTGTCGAAAAAATTCCATTTCTCATATGTGCCTGTTGCTACACAAAATATAAAGAATTAAGAAAATACATATTCGATTTTAAAAACAGTATGATAATAAATGAAATGAACAGTTATATTTATAACAACAGTTACTATTCCTGCGCTAACCACGTACCAGGTGGGGACCCGGAGCAAAACTATTCAACAGACGGTAAAAATGGTCTTACAATAGATCCTGCTAGTTGTTCGAATAATGACTACGATGTACCTTTAGATGCTAACAGGTTTTATGGCGATAACACAAATGAAAGTAATAGTAGTGTTATCTCGAAGGAAGAACGAGAAACTTCAGGTGAAAAGGGGGTGGCCCAACATAGTCGTAATTTGCACAGTGACAGTAAAATACAGGTGGAAGGAGTAAAAAATGCGTATTCTGAGCATAACCTCGTAAATGATACTGTTAAGAGCGAGGTTATTGACAGTAACGTCCACCATGGCAGTAACGTTCGCCATAACAGTAACGACAGCAATGAACATAATGATTGTAAGGAAAAGTATGATAAATATGGGAAAAAAATAATGAGAAGAACCGTACCAAACATATACTCGTTTATAAATTTATTGTCCAAATTATGCGAAAGCGAAAATGCAACAATATCGTTTAAGTGCATGCACTTTTACAATAATCTACGATTTCACATTTTGCAAAAGTTATTTAATGCCAATAAAAAGTTAGATGAAATGGAAAATTTGAATTTGTCTTTACATTCTTTCCCAGTTGCTTTTTCGCCAAAAAATATTGTCTTAAAGGGTTACTTTTCATAGAGTGTACCCACTCAAAATAGGAAAGGAGAAAAAGGGCTCAAGGGGGAGGTGGGGGGAAAGAAGGGAAAGAAGGGAAAGAAGGGAAAAAATTACGTGACACACACATGTATATAATGCAATAAACCATATTTTAACAAATGTCCCTTTTTTTTTCTTTTTTTTTTTAAAATACGAAAAGGGGAAGACGTTAAGGAAGGTAATCATTGCGTAAAAAGGAATCCCCCACCACTTTACTACTTTCAGGTAAAGGTGAATTTTTTCTTTTCCAATTCCTTTTTGATGTTATTTAATTCCTACAAAAAATAGCGAAAAAAATGGTGAAGCAAATCATATTAAATGATCAGGCAAAAAAGAAAAATGTTGCCCATGGTACGAATATAAATTATGAACAGTTCATATATATATATATATATATATATATATATATATATATATATATATATATTTTTTTTTTTTTTTTTTTTTTTTTTTTACGCTTAACAACGCTTCATGACCATTGGGCACATTATTAAAATTGTACAGACTAACTGTTATGGACACAATGGCATAGGCGGATAAAGCAGTTATAAGATACATAGGAATCTATATATAAGTTAAAAAAAAAAAAAAAAATATATATATATATATATATATATATATATATGAGTAGTTTCCATTTTTGCTAATTTTGTTGTTATTTATGTGCGACATGTCGAAAAAACGAAGTGAAGGGATTTTCCCCCCCTTCAGGATTTATATTATCTTTATTCATCTTCCATTTTTACAAGCATCCATCTGACCAGGGCGTCTGATTTTTTATATTTGTCGAACTTGTATATCCACAGAATTGTAGAAAACAAAAAGGTTATTACGATAACTTTTCCGCGTGTTAGCATATTGCAGGTTTTTTTTTTATGTGTCTACGATTATATTTTGCAAGGTTCCTTCGCTACCGCGCTTGGGACTAGTCCGTTGTTGATATTGGACTTCGCTTGTGCTTTAGCCACTTTTCAGTTTATTCTTTTGCATATGCGAAAAAAAAGGAAAATCCTTAACGTGTAATTACACCCTTGCAAAATCAAACACGAAATTGAGCATAAATATACACGTTATGCTATGGAAAAAACGGAACAAGAATACTACAAAAGAGTTGGTTCCCTCCTTTTACTTCTCTTCTAAATATACGGAATATTCCCAATATAAGGAATAGTACAGTTACGTATTATGTGAAGAAAAAATTTGTCAGCACAATAAGAAATTAAAAAATATTGTGTCATTAAAAAATGAATAAGTTTTTCCTATTTTTGTTTTTCCTTATTTTTTGTTTGGAAACAAGTTTGTGTGAAAATGAAGAGGTAAATTCGTTAGCATGTACATTTATGTTTATGTTTACATTTCTGCTTGTGCCAATGTTTACCGTTCGTCCATCCGCTCAGTGTTATATGCTCGGTTACGTTCATATTTGCGTATGCATTTTACATATGCATATATATACGCAGTAAAATCACGCTTGCACGTGTAATTTCCTGCGGCTGAACTGCATATAGAATATTTTTTGGAAAATTTGTTTTTTTTTTTTAAATCCCAAGTTTAATTTGGTTTTTTTTTTTTTTTTTTTTTTTTTTTTTTCTTCTTTCCATTATAAAATCGTGTGAATGAACATGGAAGAAAGTGGAAATATTTTCTGACAGTGAATTAGAGAATATAGGGGGAAGTGCAGGTTTTTAAAAAAAAAAAGAAAAATTCTAAAAATAATTTTTACAAAATGTAGAAATGCATAGGGAAAAAATGTTTTGACTTAAATCGTTAAATAAATTTAGAAAAATTGAAAATTGACTTATGTATAAGAATGAACATAATTATATTCATGGGAAAAAATAAAAAAAATAAGTGCAAACAATTTTTAGGTGATATAATTTCAAGCTCCTCAAGTTCTCCATCAGCAGGAAATAGTAGTCCTCCCAACACTAACGTCGCTGGAGATGTAAAGAGACACACAAACGAGCGCATATATATATATATATATATATATATATGTGCATGTATACGTATGTGTGCTTATGTATACAGGCGAATGATCTTTCTGCGCTATTAACAAAACGATGTATGTATGAGATGGTGACGGGGATGTGTTCTGTATAGCGAACAATTCTTTCAACATCGTTCATTAAATGTGCCTGAATGGTGGCCTACATGGTCAGGGATACATGTCCGTGTATGCTTGTACATATGGGTTCGTGTCTATTTTCCATACTGCAGATATTAAAGGAACTGAAAAAAATACCACCTCCAGTTGTTGAACGTACAAAAAAATATATGTTCTATTTCTTTTTTTGCGAACGACACATAATGTTGCATGTGAAAGTAACATTTCCCTATTTAACGTCCATTCATTTCCATTATTTTTTTTTTTTTCTATTTTTGTTAGTAAATGAAAATGCTTTAATCGACCCTGACATAATTTGTGAGAGGGACTATAACACACCTTGCCCTAATGTTAAAACTATCCCTTTTTTTTTTTTTTTTTTTTTTTTTGTATTTTTTCCTATTTCCCAAATGGAAGATATCCCACACTTGTCTTTTTAGGACTATAATTATATTGGATCTATTCACGAGGATGACGATGAGATATGTGCACCGTCTGCATCATATGATGGTTGAAAAAATAGGAGAAATTAAACATAGATTTATTTCTACCCTTTTTCTGTGCATCGTTATCTTTACACACAATTCTTATTTTATTTTGTTTTGGTCTCTTTTGAATTGTTCTATTTTACTTTTTATTATGTAGGTCCTTGCGTAGGTGAAGAGTTAAATGTGAAGGATATGTCGGAGAAAACAAAAGAAAGTTGGTCTCAGAAATGTCAAACATTTTGGCCATGCAAAAAGTGTGTGAGAAATTTTACCTCATTCTGTCCAGGTTTATTACGAAAACGAAGGAGAGCAAAAATGCGCGCGCACGCATTAGCGTAACTTATGGTTTTTACATTATTCTCCACCATTTCGCTGTTACGTATATACACAATCGTATGTGAATATGTGCACATGTTCACACGTGCGTAGGTGTATATATGCATATGATGATATATGCTTATGATCATATATACACATGTGTGCTCGTATAAAAGTGTGAAAACGGTAATCGTAATATTTTTAACCTTTTTTTGAAAGAAAAATGGGACAAGGTAAGAGGCAGCATACGATCCTGTAAACCATCGATGTTGTACAGTGGCCCGTGTAAACATCAGATGAATTTTTCGGGTTACAATGCTCGAATGTTGGAAGAATGGAGTATAAAATGTGAAGCTTGGTGGTAATGGGGAAAATAGAAAAAATATGAATAATAGAACGATGTTATTTCGTAAAAACATTTAATTGATGGGGAATTACAGAAGAAAAAATTATATATTTTTTTAAAATTATATATTGGACTTATCCTTTACACACGCCATTTTTGAAACTTTTGTGCATTCCCCATTTTGTTAATTTTTTTTTTTTGTATATATTTTCAATTTGTGAAGGATGTGCGACCATATAAATTTGATCGGAGATTGTCCTGACAAAGATATGCCTATTACAACAGCTGCCACGAGGTTACCATAAGCGACACACGGATGTGCGGCAAAAAGGACGCACGTATGAACGAATATATGTGCGTGTATGTGGACACGTTCATATGCTGTATGAAATGTACGCGCTAACATTGTTTGCGGTACACTTGGAAAAAATGCAGGTGGAGACTTCAAAACGGCTATCAATGATTTCGCTTTTGTAAGAACATGTCGTTGTTGACACCCCTCTTACAGTTGCAGGCTGTAGTTTTTTTCTTCTGAAAAAGTTAGAAGATTGCGTAGGGGCATGTCGATGCACACATTTCACTTTTCTGTTTTTGTTTTTACTCGCCATAATGGCTGAATCACCATACAGTGCACGTAATTTAAGTTTTTAAAAGGTAATGCTACAAAGTTTGTGCTAACTGTTTACCTGTGTTAGCATTTTCTTTAAAATGTATAACTAAAAAATTGAGTGAATACAAAAAGGAGCGATTAATACAAGAATGAGCAATTTGGCTTTGAGCGAAAGGTATGCCGTCGCAAAGTGGAAAGCACGACTAACCCCATACGGGTGCGTGCTCAAAGAAGGGTACGAAAAAAAAGTGCCTACGTTGGCGTACGAAACGAAAAAATATGGTCGTGTAGACCGTGTTGGCTGTCCTTTCAGGAGACTGCAAATGGTGTGCATGCGTTCCGTCTGCGAATAATCACTAAAGGCGCACGCACGCACGCACACAAACGGGCGTACAGACACACACGCGTACAAGCGTACAGATACACACGCGTACAAGCGTACAGATACACACGCGTACAAGTGTGCAGACATACACGCGTGCAAGCGTACAGACATACACGCGTGCAAGCGTAACGCGGGCGTACACTGCATACGCACTCGAGGCGAAAGGTAGTTGATTAAAATATTTTGAAAGTTTTTTTTAACATTTTTGGCTTTGGAGCATCTTCTTCCTTTTTTTTAGAAATGGTGAAATTCTGCTTTTTGGCTAGTATGGCCCCCTTTTTCTGATTTGCCAGTTCCTTTTCTTTTTTCTTTTGTTCCTTAATAGCAGCTTCGTTAATAGTTTTTCTATTGAATTCAATTGATTGAATGAATTTCCATAATTCTTTAAAAAAGTCTTGAACTTGTATAGCTCCAATTTCTTTTTCCTTATATCCTAAGTATAGAGCTATTTCTTTGAAAACTGCAAATGTTTGATTATAAAAATTTTCTAGTTCTTCAATTTTTGGTTCAACGCTAAAATAAAATTCTTTGAGGGTATCATATAATGGATCTTCTGGGTTTTTTTTTGCTAATTCTAATACATTTTTAATTTTAGTTGAACCTAATTTTAATTTTTGTAAAAGTGAATCGATTATTTGTTTGTCTGTTTTTACTACTTTATCAATACATCTTAATTCTTCAATTATATCTAAAGTGTCTATACTTTTTTCATAAATAATTTCACATATATATTGTAAAAGTGTTTTAACAGGTTTGGTACTAGATCTTATATCATTTAGCTTTGCTAATGTTGTTAATTTAAAACCGAATGCATTACCTCTTTGTGGATCTCCATAATTAAGTGTATTTCCTACATTTAAAATGGTAAATAAAATGGTAAAAAGTTTAGTTGAATTTTTAACTGCTTCACAAGATTCAAGAATGTGCTCTAAAGGGTTTAATGTATTTTCATAATTTTCCTTAAAAGACAATGCAAAATAGTGAGATTCTAATCTTTGTTTTAGTAGAGGTACACCCATAAGTGCAGCTACATATTGTTCAGGTTTATCAACTAAATTTAAATCACCATTAGAATATATATATTCCTTAACAATTTCGAATTCTTCTCCTGTAGGTACATATTGCATTAAAACTTCTGTATTGTCTATATTAAGTATATCTGGATTTAGATCCATAATTGCATCTCTTATTTCTTTAAATGTATAATTATTAAATTTAGCTAAAGCAATTGACATATTATATTCTCTTTTAGAATCTGGTAATAATTGAATAATTTTGGGTTTTTTAATTTTTAATTCTGTACCTTGTTCTTTTTTGTTAACAATTTTAGCAAAACATTTTTCTACACTTTCTTTTTCAATTTCAATTTTGTTTATCAATTCTTTTTTGTCTTCAAATAATGTTCCTGGTACATCATCTTCAAATAATGCTTCCCAAAAAAATCTCTTTGTTTTTCCTTCATCTTTTACTTGTTTTATTTTCGTTAATTTTCCTTTTCCTACAACTGGTCCTCCTTTAACACCTTTTGGAGGTCCTTTCATAAATTTAGGTGCACCTTTTTTTCCACCCTTTTCTTTAGGTGTACTTTTTTTTGAAGCTTCTTTTTTTATTATTGATTCTTTTTTTTCCTCTACAACACTTTTTTTTTCTATTTTGTAAGAATCTTTTAAAGCATTAATATCGATTCCTGTTATTAGATTTACACTTGGAGGTGTGTAACTGGGAAAGTAACTTGAAGTTGAAGGAGATCCTGAAAATCCTAATTCTTTTAATCCTTCTCCTGTCAGTAGTTTTGTCTCATTTTCTAATAATTTTTTCCTATCCTCTACAGATATGTCAAATTCTCTTCTCATTAAACCTATTTTTTTTATTGTTTCTTCTTCTACTGAACATTTAGCTAGAGAAAAGGAGGTTAAATCTAACTGCCATGGGACTGTTGCTATGACTATTTTATTTTCATTTAACAAATGTACTGTTGGTAGTGTACCCAATGTATCGTCTGGCTCAAATCCTATCTTGCAAAATTTCACTTTTCTTAATACATCGAATGATAATTTGTCACTTATGTTTTTCACCATCTTCACTTCGCACTTACTCGCACCAGTGTCATTCAATTTTTTCACAACATTTTTATCTTTTCCATTGCTCGTTTTGTTTACCACAATTTTGGGAATTATCTTGGGAACGATTTTCTTCACTACTATTATCTTCTTTGGTACGTTCCCGGAGCCGATCTTTTTCGCCAAGTTGTTCTCTCCCCCGTTGCCATCTCCCCCGCTGCCCTCTCCTCCCCTGCTTCCATCTCCCCCACTGCCACCTCCCCCACCGCTTTCGTTAGCATAATCCCCTGATGGCTGCTTCTCCACAGGTGCTTCTTCCTTCTTATGGATGCCGGAATCGCCAATTGACTGTTTCCTCGAGAGGGGTGGGTTATCCTTTTCACCTACCACAGCTATGTCGTTAACTCCCGGTGATGTTTCCCCCTTTGAAAGAAAACTTTTCTTACCAAGAATTCCTTTTTTTATAAAAGTTTTTTTCTTTAAATCGAGAATTTTCGATTTTAAGTTTAATTTGGGTTTATCCATCCCGTGCAAAGATTCGGGTATGAATTTTTTTTTTTTCCTTTCGTCTTTCTCTCCTTCGTCTTTCTCTCCCTCGTCTTTTTTTCCCTGCTCTTTTTTACTTCCCCTTGCTTGCCTTTCACCCTTTGGCACGTTTTCGTCTTCCCTGAACACGCCACTAAACGGGTCGTTTAGAAGGTATGCATCCTCTACGTCTTTATTTAATTCCACATTATGGTTAAATATGAACTGGCTCTTTGACGTAATTACGTTCTTTTCTTTCTTTTTCGAAAAAAAGGAAAAAAAATTAAAAATGCGCGTTTTTCTGTTAGAAGGTAAGAGGGATGAAATTTTATCTTTCTTCTTTTTTTCGCCATGCACGTCGTTAAAGGTGCTGTTTATATTCACATCTACTACGGGGGCAAAATCGTCATCTTCATCATACACCGAGTAGTCATTAGGTGCACCGCTGCTTCTAAAGGGGGAGCGATATTCCGCTGAGTTTTTGCCTTCATGCTCATCCATGTTCTTATCTTTACTTTTGACATTTTCCTTTTCATTTTTCAGATTTATTTTTGAATCACGCCTTGAAAAAATGTTCACTTTGTTGCCCCAACTTAGGCGTGTACCAGAACTGCTGCTTTCCATTACACTGTGTTCCTCCCCTGCATGCGAAGCTGTTGCATCGTCTGAGTTCACTTCGCTTCGTTCAATATTGCACCAACTGCCGGTGTGCATATCGTCTAGATTGCCCTTTCGTAAGGAGTTACTTTTGTTACTGCTATTTTTTCCACTTTTATCCTTTTTACATTTTCTCCTTCTGTAGTTGGCTTCATACTTATGAGTAATTAAGTTCGAGTCCAGCTCTTCTATAGAATTGCTTCTCAAGAATAAACTGTCTGTAAAATTATCTTTTTTCACATCATTTGCTTTTTCACTTTTGCAACTTTCTCTGCAGGACGATTCTTCACTCATTTGATCAAGGGTACTACCTCTGCATGAACCGATTAAATGATTACTCGAGTCATCCAAGTTGCATATCTTCTCACTACTACAATGGAAATCGTTCCACCGTTTACTGTCCACAGATGGGTTCATTCCTATACCGCTAGTGGAGGAATGTGCACTTTTGCATCCCATCTGCGTAAAACCTGCTCTTACTTGCGATACACTACCCGTTTCTACTTCATTCGTTCCAACAACATCTCCATTACTTACTCCCTCTTTGAGAAGTACCTCCTGGTAAAACTCTTCATTTTCACTTAGAAAATACTCTTCGGTGTTTTCCTTCACACTGCTAAGCGCATTTTTTGTAATTTCCTTCTTATCATAACTAAAAAAAAAATTTCCTTCAGAAATATATGTGCTTTGTTTTAAGCTATTCGTCAATTTTGTTTTTCCATCTAAGTTTCCTTTGTTTATTAATGGCTCCTCAAGCACCTCCCTTTCAGTCATGTCGCTATATGACACAATGTTTTTTTTACTTTTTTTTGAACCTTCTTGACTAAAGCTAAATTTGAACATAATATCGCTCTTGTCTACATTTTTAATATTGTTAATTTTTTCTTTTATATGAATTTCGTTTTTCCTAAAACGGTTGTAACTCGATCCGTTTGGAGGATCACTGCGATTAGCTCCTTTTTCACTTGCCTCTCTTTCCTCCACCCAGTTTTCGCCAATAATATCGCCTTCATAGTATTCTGTGAATTTTGCACTGGTTTTTTTTTTCCTGGAGGAAGGGATACTTCTTCCCTGACTACTACGCGTTATGCTTTGCTGGTCACTTCGCGCACCACTTGTACATTGTGTGATATAATCAAATGAGCCTTTTTCCTGATCATACTTTTCACCTGTCAAGGAACTCAAACTAACATCATGACTTGCGAAGCTTCCATATGGCAACCTAGTATCTAGGATTTTGCATATGTCAATGACGTCTTCATTGTCACTTTCCTCGTCCCCATTGCGTTGAACATCAGGATCCTTCCATTCTCTTCCGCTCGCATCTTCGCTCGAACTTGCGATTCCGTGTTGGGATCCATCCATTTTGGCCTTTTTTCCTCTTCCAAGTTTCTCCTTCATTTTATGCCCCCTATTATCTTTAGTTCGTTTATTTGAAGAGCTGGTCCCCTTTTTGCCTTTATCATACTCCCTGTAACTTGCGACAGTTTCCTGTTCATCTTTGAAGGATGTGTTACTCGAATGTGTAGTACAGTTAGAAGCAAAATCTTCATAGTACATTTCTCTCCTCAGATTATCTACATCGCACTGTTCACCATGACTAATATTGCTGGTACTATTCTGTAGATCCATCTTAATATTATACACAATAGCAGATTTCAAAATAGGTTCCTTCTTTAGCTTAATTTTTCTCCCTGGTCTTTCTACTTTGTCTATTTTGCTAGAATTACTGTAACCGATTAACTTTATTTTTTCATTAGGTCTTGTAAATGAGGTGCTCATTTTGTTTGCTTTTTTTACAGCATATTTTTCCTTCGAAAATAATGTCGAGGAACTATTGCGATTTCCCTTTAGAACATGAACTTTTTTTGTTTGTATTTTTTTATTATCACCCATCTTGCCTTGGTCAAAAAGAGCTTGAGTTTTTCCGCTTGAAAAGATCCCTTTAAAGGTCTGCTTCTTTAGGGGTTCCTTCTGCGCCTCTTTGGGAGGATCCTTCTGCGCATCATTGGGAGGTACCTTCTGCGCATCATTGGGAGGTACCTTCAGCTCATCTTTGGGAGGATCCTTCTGCTCATCTTTGGGAGGCTCCTTCTGCTCATCTTTGGGAGGTTCCTTCTGCTCATCTTTGGGAGGATCCTTCTGCTCATCTTTGGGAGGTTCCTTCTGCGCATCATTGGGAGGATCCTTCTGCTCATCTTTAAGAACTTCATCAGTGTAAGCATTTTTCTTATCTTTGTCCCCACGTTGGTGCGGTTCCACCGTGTTTTTCTTAGACTGCGCATCAGATTTCTCGCTAGGGGTGGGGGGTTCCTCTTCCTTTGGAATTTCATTTGCCTTCCTTTTGTTGAGCGCTTCTAAAGATAGAGAGGGGTCTTTTTTGATGATTCTGATATCTTTGACATTTGTTTTTTCTACACTTTTTAGTGAATGAATTGTAATGCTAGAATCGATAGCACTTTTACTCCCCTTTGTTTCTTTTCTTTCTCTGTTCGAATCAGAAGAATCATCTTCATTACTTATCTTTGACAAATTTTGTATCAAACTACGACGAGGTAATTGTTTAGTATTCCCTTTTTTATTCTTATAAATATTTAAATTATCGAATGAGTACAAATTATTTACCTGATTATATCTGTGGAAATAGTAAGGATCACCTAAAATGATACAATGATAAATAGCTGGATTTGGTACAAGTAATGGAGTATTATAAAAACCAAGTATAACTTCATTATTTTCGTCTAAAATAGGTATAAACATATTAAATTCGTTGTCTAAATCTTCATATTTACTAACTACTTTACCTTTAGTATCAACAAATGGTTCCTTAACATTCCATTCACTCAATAAAATTTTTGCATCCTCATTACAAATCATAATAGGTTGATCATTTTGTAATTGTACATAACCTCTTTCTATCAATGGGATGTTGACTATAGGTAAAATTTTTCTCTTATAAATAATTGCATTTTGGAAATCTTTACATTCTGAAAATTTTATCAAATTAGTATCAACTAATTTTGTATCAACAAAGGGTAATATATATGTAGATGGGATTAGAGTATTTTTCCACGTATCTGCATATAATGATTTTATTCTATTAATAGATGATATTGGGAAAAAGGATCCCTTTAAAATTTCATATTCTTTGTTTGATTGCATATGTTTATATGCATCAATACTGGAATAATTTAAATTGTTATATTTAAAATTTTGTTCTATTGATATGTATTTTTTTTTTCTATCACTTATATTAATATGGGATATATTTTTAGGGTTAATTAAAACTCTTTCATTCATTAGATTTTCAATTAAATTTGGATCTACATCTGACTTGATCGATATATTCCGTATTTTTTCATCAAAATTATCCCAGTTCTGTTTTATTTTTCCATCTTTCCTCAACTTGTTATTGATGTTCGGCATGTAATTCTGCAAATTGTAAGTATGTTCATCCCCACTGTGCAGGACACAGTTGTCGTTAATGTTATCCTCTGCAATGGTGTTGTAGTTACTGTCTTGGTATCCTTTTTTTCTTTTATCAGCCTCTTTCATAACGTCTGCTTCTAAATCTTCTATTAGCTTATACACAATAATAGTATTCATATCTTCAGGACCGTAATAATTTTTGTAAAAGGCGTACACTTCTTTGTACAATTGTAGAGACATTTTGAAATTGTTTAACTGGTGCATGATAATGGCAAAGGAGAATAAAATATTCTGAACTTCAATGGTTTGTCTCGTTTTATGAATTCTCATACGCATATCTACTGCTATTAAATATTTATGTAATGATTCTAATGAATTTCCAGATAATCTAAGTAGCAAACCCCAATTGCAGTAACAGTCGGCAATAATTTCACTAGGATTTTCTGCATTATAATCACCAAAATATTTTTTTCGTATTTCCAAAATTTTTTCACATATTGGCAAAGCCTTTGTATATTCCCTAATTTTTATGTAATAGGAACATACATCATTAAGTGCGTCACTATAGTTGAGACTATCATCGGTAAAACATTTTTCTATAATGTACAAATATTTTAAGAAATAACTTTCTGCTTCTCCGTTAAGTTTATACAAACTTAACAAGTCGGAAAAAATGTAAAGTATGTTTGATAAAACTTCCATACCGCATAGTATAACTGGTTCTTGATAATTCGAATCGATGTTTTTACTTTCATTAGTTTCGCCATCTTTGTTAGTCTGGTTGGCCTGGCTATCCCGGTTAGCATGGCTATCATGGCTATCACGGCTATCACGGCTAGCTTGGTTATCCTTTTTATCTCCTTTTTCATTGAATGTACCCTTTTTATGTGTATATAATAAAGTATTATCAATTAAAAATTTTAGTTCCTTTAAATAATTTAATCCTTCTGTATATTTTTCAACTAATGCAAAACATTTACAAATTAAAATAAGTTCAGTGCTCATATCCCCATTAATATAAAAACCAAAATATTTGGAATAATATTTTTTGGCTATCATATAAGAATGTATTACTTGTATTAAACAGTCAGAATATTTTTTATGATAATAATTATTAATTGCAAATAATCTTAAATCATTTCTTATATTTTGGATTTCTGTATAACTAATTGAATAGTTAAATATTTCCATATTTTGTAAAATAAAAATTGCTTCTTTTACTTTTATTTGTTCATCATTCATTCTTACAGAATCTTCAAAATTTATACTTTTTATTTTTCCATTTTTTTCATTTTTACTATTATTTAATTTTAGGTCTATTTTTGTTATCATACTTAATGTATCTACATTTTTGTCATTTTCAATATCATTAATAGTTGCTAATGTAATTTTCTTTTTTTCCATTCCGTTTTTCATAATTATACACTTCTTAGGGAAAGAAAGTAGACTGTAAATTGCGTTAAGGTGATGAAAAAAGTGCGATAATACCTTCTCATATTAGGATATATTTTGGTTAACACAATACTGTGTATTTCCGCTTTATGTTATTCTCAAGTAGGATTCTGGAGCATGTGGTAGAACATTGGGAAAAAAAATGCTGCAAATGTACGCTTATAAATGGGTCTATCTACGAAATATGCACGTTTACGAGCGAACGAATAGCCTTGTGGGTGTCACTCAAACATAGCGTTCAAGACGTGGAAATTAAATAATGTTCGCACGATTTACAAAAAAAAAAAATAAAATAAAATAAAAGCAAGAGGACATGTTTAAGTGGAAAAAATAGAGCACAAAAGTAAGAGAAACGTTCATGTGCGATTGGATAACAAACATTTGAATATTTTTAATGTATACAAATTTAGCAATAATTGTGATCTCGCATGGGACAAATGTAAGTAAATATATGCATTTTGCATCCGGACAAAAGCGCAACCGTCTAAAGCGGGTTTTGCGCAACTGTGTTTAAAGCGTGCTTTGCGCAACTGTCTAAAGTGTGCTTTGAGCAACATTTATCACAGGTTTAAACAGCATTGTACAAAAAAAAAAAAAAAAAATTGGGGGCATACTTCAAACTGGATGTCATGCAAAAATTTAAGTAAAATGGAATAAAGCGCGTAAAAACAAAGCATGCATTAAGCGAGGTTAAGCGGGATTAATGAGGAATAGTTTTGCGCCATTTATACATGGAAATTGTTTATTTCACGAAAAAAGGCAAATTTATTTTCAGGGCGGGTTATCATGCTGGTCATATTTCCTTAAAATGCCGTTTTTTCCATACATCGTGAGGCATGTGCAAACAGAAGGTTGCGAATTAAAAAGTTTAGTGGCGAAAGTCCGTATGATCGCCATTTCCTTTTTTTGTGTATGCGCACTGTATTATTTTTGAAAACGAGTTAACAAAAAAAAAAAAAAAAAAAAAAAAAAAAAAGTAATAAAGAAATAATAAAAAAATAAAATATAATAAAATAAATCGAGGAAACCAAGGCACAAAGGCGAATGTCAATTATGTAAAGATTGCGCGTTTTATATGAAATTTATTTGCATGTAAACAATATTCAAAGTACTGCATCTTCCGTTATTTTGTAAACGTCGAAATCGAAAGTTTTTCTCTGTAAGTTTAAATGGGTATTTTATTTACCGTTTGCAATTTTCATTTATTCATTTTCACCTTTGCTTCATTTGAAGGTTTGTCGCACTGGGCATAATTTTTTGCCGACTGGAATGGAATGTAATTAATTTAAGTTTCGCCTTTCCCCCTTTCTCATTTTGACCTCCTCGCCTTTTCGCCATTTTTCGCGTTATCGCCCCCGTTTCTGCATTTTTCATCTTCTCGTTATTTCATCATGAAAAGGTTCCCATTTTTCTTCAACGACATTGGAGGCAAAATAATTGAAGAGAAAATAAAGTCATTTCTGCTGAGGAGCGAAACATTTCACAGGTTCGCGCTGAAAACGTACCAGATATACAATGAAGTGAAAAATAAGTTCAGCGACTTTACGAGGAAATGAAATGCACGTTTGCACCTCTTTGCGCGCCTTGTAATACACACATATGCGTAGCATACGTACGCACGAGTAGGTAACTATGCGAATGTACGGCATATGTCACGCATATGACGCTAACATAACTTATCGAAACGAACCAAAACATACAATTTAAAGTGCCTCCCTGTAATATTGTGTAGAATGCCTTTTTTAAATAATGTACTGGATTCAAAGTCGTTAATCGTTAGGTTGAGTGAAAACAGCTTTTTAGACAAATGGGAGCGTCTCCAGCTGCATGTAGGGTGTACCCCATCTTTAAAATATGCTGACAAATGTTACAGAAAAAGAAAGCATGTTAACAGATTAGTAGATAGAGCTAATATGAAAAGGTTATTGTTATTTTCAAAAAATGGAAAGTGTATGCAGTATACGAAGAGAAAAAAGAAGATGAGCACCTTTGCAGAATGTTCAGGAGAAAAAAATTTTACACATAATGTGCATATTGATTTACTAAATGAGGAATTACAAAATATAGAAAATAAAATTAATGAAAAACGTATAATTAAAAATAAAGATAAGGAAATTTCCTTGACACATTTTAAATATCCAAGTCAAAAACTTTACAAGGCAAATGAGGAAGATATAAATTTAATAAGGAAAAGTGAAGGACAATATTATATGCCCCTAGAATGCGAGAATAGTACTATTATAAGATTAATTGATATAAAAAATAAAGCATCATCACCAATATTTCGGTGTGTTCGTAATAGTAAATTTGGCTTAAGGAAAAATGAAAAAACATTTTTTTTTTTCTACTCTTCTTTTATTTGTTCCTTTTTTTTTTTTATGGGAATATGGCAATATAAGAAAATGGGAAAAAAAAAATTTTTAATAGATTATATTTCACACAATTTAAATAAACCAATTATAACTATCAGTGATACTGATTTTCCTTGGTTTGATGATTTTTCAATTTTAAAAAGGAATTACAAAATGTTGAGTGAGCAGTTGGAGAAGTATGAAAAGGAAAAGGAGCTCATACATAACATTAATTTGTCAGGTGTTTTTTTGTGTGTATTAGCATTTTATGAACAAGTCAGAATTTTTTTTTGTAAAATATATTCCAAAAAAAATAAAAACTGGAATAACACGGGCAGTAGGAAGGAGAGCGTAAAAGGGAAGGAAGATGAAAATGTGGCGGGAGGCGACAATCTAAGCAAGAACGAACGGGTGGGTGATCTCGAGCGACGGGATGAAAATGAACAGGAACTGACCGTAGACTTGGAAAACGTTTCAAACATGTACGATTGGATCGTTCGAATGAGAAACGAAAATTGGGTATTTAAAATGTGCAGAAGAATGTTGAAGAAAGGTTTGACAGAAAAAGAGCTTAAAAAACTCGTAGTTGAGAAGTATAAATATAGAAAAGTGCAGTTAACAGGCGTGTTGGATACAACAAATGAATTTTATGTAGGACCAAAGTCATATCAAAATAACAAAAAAAAAGTATATTATTACGTGATATGTCCATTATTTTTAAGAAATGGAAAATGTATATTAGTAAATAGAGGGTTAATACCTGAAGAAATGTTAGAAGAGAAAAAAAGGGAAATACCAAAGGTGGTTACAATTAGAGGTGTATTAGATCCAGGTGAATTATACGAGTGTTCCTTTAAAAAATTAATGAATTTTTCCAATAAAAGTACTTATAGCAATTATTTTTTTTATTACAATACTGAAGAAATTTGTCACCATGCTAATGTTTCACATTTTGATGGATCGTCTTACTTTATTGCAAATATATACGATATAATTGTTCATGAAGATTATAATAGTGAAATAATAAAAAACTGCTATGCGGACAGTGACAAGGGGCGTGCAAAAGAGTTAGATGCTAATTTAAAAAAAATAAGTGACATTAGCATACATGATATGGATAGAGAAAGTCAGGAAAGGATAAAACGTTTGCTGATATGTGAGGACAATGTTGAGGAAAAAAGAAAAAAGCCCTTTCAGAATAGTAAACCATTTAGATATGATGAGCATTTTATACATAAGAAGAAAAAGGAGTATTTCAAATTCTACGCTGATGAAACTACTCATTTTAATTACGCATGTCAGTGGTTTCTGTTTTCGTTTGTCTTTTCAACCATTTCGGTGTTTAAATTTGTGCAGTTTAAGAAGTGGGTTTTCTGACATGTACATATTTCGTCATTATCGTAATTAGGAGGATAGTCGGCTGGGCAAAAGGTAGGAAAAAGGCAGAAAAAAGGCAGGAAAAAAAACAGGCGAGGTCTGTATACTGTTTAGAAAATGAGTTTCCCGGTATGCATGAACATGCATATATATATGTATATACATATATATGTGTAAATGTTTGTAAATTGCAAACTTAGCGCATAGGTGTTGGGGAAGAAGCGGCCATCTGCCAAAATGTGCAGACCAGACCCCGTGCACACGTAAATATCTCTTCATAGTTCCTCCTTTCCCATGTTGCATAAAATAGCGCAAAATGACACGAAAGGGACACAATTCATGTGAAGCATAGGTATTTATCTATCTAGTTATTTACACATTCATTCTTTCTCTTTTTTTTTTTTTTTTTTCTTTTCTTTTTTGTTTTTGTAACAATATTTTTACCGTTTGAACATTTTTGTATAAATCGATTTGCTAATTTTTACATATTCCTTTTAAAAGGATAAATAGGTTGATGGTTTCTGCTTATTGGAAATTCCCTTTTGTTCTTATCCTTTTAATGACATTTTTAGCAGAAATGTAGTATAATTTAGTGGGTATATTAATTTTTTTTTTTTTCTCGTTTTTACATATTGTATGGTTAAAATGAATTAAAAGTAGAACGAAAATGTGGAAACAGCTGTAGTGGTGCGTAAATATGTAATACAGTTTCGCCTAGATATTTTTGCACAGGGGAAAGAAGAAGAGTTAATAGTATAGAAGTGAAGAAAAAAAAAAAAGGGGGCATGCTGAAAAAGGCGGAAATGACGTATAAATATAGGGGAAATGGAAACTTATATCGTGTGTTGTGTGACACATGCACGGAAAAAAAAAAAAAAAAAAAAGAAAGAGATAACATGATAATTATAATAAGCTGGGGTAAAAAGTTTTAATTACAGATACACAATTTGAGGGGGGAAAATATCCTTTTCCATTCTGTGTAAAAATCCTTTAAAATTCCCCATTAGGTAAATTTTAATGCGTTTTTGGCGAAAAATTTACAAAAAGGCATGCTCTAGTGTATTCATATTTTGTGCATACTGTACAAGATTTCTAACAACATGGTCAGTTTGATGCTTGTTCTTCTTCATCTTTCCCCTTTTTTACATACTATATATGAATAAAAATATTATTAATAAGGAAACGTCAGTATATTTTCCTCACTTGGACAATAATATTCTGTTTTCACATTTACACATTGTAAAATTCGCTAAGATATTAATTTTCCCTAAATTTTCATCATCTGCCGGGTAACTGTTAGAAGGTAGAACTCGTTTTTTTTTTTTTTTCCATTTTGTGAAGTATTGCATTTCGTTTTATTGTCTTTTCATTGTTTTATACGTATGCATAACATTTGTGATGTCTCCTAATTTTGCAAATTCGTGCATATATATATACTGTAATTATCAAATATTGTGTGTTCATGTTTATTTTGTCATAGCTCTATATTTATTTTTCTCAATTCCTTTTATGATAATAAATCGCTGAAAACACTCTCTTGAAGTTCTATAAATGTTATTTTTTTTTTTTTTTTCATTGTCTAAATTTTGTTCCTTCTTTTCATTGTCTAAAATTTGTTCTTTCTTTTCATTGTCTAAATTTTGTTCCTTCTTTTTCATTCATATACTTATGAACATTCGTCTTACTGAAGCAAATGCTACTTATTTTGTTATTACCATTTTTTCCCTTCAAAATGTATGTTCCGTTATCAATTTGCTGGGAAAATTGAGCTTTATCGTATAAATGCAGAAATATTGCTAAACATTTTTTTTTTAACCACATTGTTTTCTCCTTTTTTGGTGACATTAAATATGCTTTTCTTTTGCTTTTGCTTTTGTTTTTGTTCTTTTTTTTTTTTTTTTTAAATGATAATACATTATATTAAGGGTATTTGTGTTGCTTCCCAACTTTTGCTTTTTCCCCTTTTTAAACATAAGATGGTTTTTTATACTTAATTTGTCATTACGAATAACATTAATATCCCATTTTTGGTATAAATTAAAATTGGCATTTGACTTATCCATATTTTCCTCAATACTGTGGAACATTCTGGTAGTATTCATTTCTCTGTAGCGTGTGGCTGAAAAATGTGTCCTTATACCTAACCTTTTTTCAACCCTAAAATGTAACCCATCTTGCTCCCCAAATTTCACTCCATTAGGTTGTTTATGTACTACTAAGGTTTTTTCCAGTTTTATGGACGCTTTTCTTTTTGACTTTTCATTTTTCTTTTTCTTGAGGTTATTTTTTGAATAGAAAAACACTTTTTTGTTCTTATGTGTAATATATTTTTTTATGCGTCTGTCACTAAACATTTTGAAATTAGAGTCTTTGAGAACAAACATGAAATTGTTACCTTGAGAAGAATTCATTTTTACGGAAGTAATTTTATCTTGTTCGTTATCTTTTGTAATATTTTCGTAAATTTTATTTTTCATTTTTTTAAACATTTGAAGGAAAAAACTGTTTTCCTTTAGTGATGAATTATCATTTATGTCTTCTTCTATGTCTTTTTTTTTTTCATTTTCTATTTTGATCAGAGAAGAATTGTCTTGAAGTATGGTTAATCGTTTAACGTTATTTCTTACGAGTACTGTGACAAAATGATGTAATGGCGTTTCTTGTACCGTGGCGTTTCTTAACCTTTCACAGTAGATATTATTCTCTTTATTATTTCTTTTGAAAAAAATATTGTTAATATTTTTCTTTTTAGCTGTATTCTTATCACTACATGAAGCGGTTTCCTTGTGCATGCGTTCACTATGAGTACTCGGGTTAACATCGTTACCCTTCAAATAGACAATATTTTTGTTTATATGTTGAATAATTATGAACAGTGTTTTTATGTGATTGTTGTATGTGTATTTCCGTTTTTTTTTATAATTTAAGAATTCATCGACATTTCTAAAATGGGAAAAATTTTGTATGACTAAACTTCCCGAACTAATGGACTTGAGCTTGCTCAAAACAATTTTCTCCTTTAACAGTCTAATGAAAATAAATTCGTAAAAATTTCCAATTTCATGCATGCGTACCAAATCGGATACCCTCACGTACAAGCAGATGTTGTCCAGGTTCTCGGAAAAATTCTCTGCAAGGTGTAACGGTTGACCTGCCTCGTTGTGTGGCTCTTGTTCTGCTACATGGCGAAGCAGTTGGTTTACCACCTTTCCCCCTTCACTGTTTACAGGCTGCTCCTTTCGCTGATACGCAGAATTGTAGCTCGTTACAAAGTTTATGATGCTTCTTGGAATCATATCTTTAATATTATTAATTATCTTCACGATTTCGTCTATGTGCTGTTCATAGTTATCACCAAGGTGTTTATCAAACGATGAATTAAATTCGAAAAATAGGGAGAACATATCTTCACAGTAGGCAGATAGTTTTCTTTTTCTGCTAAACTCTTTCTGCATTTCTCCATCTTGAACATGTTGATCAAGAATTTCTTCCACTTTGTGTTTTTCCGTGTATTCTTCCTTCTGTCCCACAACTTCTCCCACTTTGCTGCATTTTGAATGTTCGTGTTTGTGCTGAAGGGGATTACCACCAAAATTTTCAACTTTCACATTTTTCCCATCACTTTTTGCAGATTCAACATGTGAAACATTTGTCACACTGCTTACATTTTGAAGATGTCCCTTTTCATATAATTTCCTTTTAACTATTTTTAATTTGTATATAACAAAGGATAATAAAAACAGTATAAAATCACAGCTTACGTTATTTCCACTGTCTTTTATTTCTATCAATTTCATCCACATATATAGCAAGCAATAGACGTTATTGTATTTGCTAAAATTTAGATTAACGAAAAAAAAATATGACCATGAATCATTGATTGTTGTATCGAAGTAATGGCTAATATGGGGGAAGAAAAATTGGAATAATAGCCTAAACAATTTCCCATTATAATTACATATTTGCATGCTTAAATCTGATGTGGGGTAACTGTTTGTAATACTTCCTGCGCTTTCAGTTTTTGGTGATACAGTATTCTTATGTTCTCTGTTTTGCAAATATAAATATGGAGCATAATAATGTAGAATTTTTTCAAAAACGCAAAAAACTTCATATGGGTGTAAGTTTAAGTAAAATAAACTTATAATCATATCATGCATCCCCTGAAAATATTTTATTCTGTACAAGAAGCAAAACAGTAGGATGCATTTCACGGATTCGAACTGAATATGTCTAACAAGATCCTTCCTGTCCGCTCTCTGCAGCCACACATTTCGCTTAATGTCTTCATAGCATATGTTTTCTTCGCCGTCGCTCTCCAGGCTGTCATCGTCACCTCCATCGCAATCGGCACCAGCGTCACCATCGCCATCGCCATCGCTGTCACCGTCACCGATTACCACCCCTTTCTTGTGGGTATCTCGTTTTTCTTCTTCTAAGCGCGCTCTTTCGTTGTGGCTTTCCTTCAAATATGGGCTGTGCACTAATTCCCCTTGTACGTTTTCGTCTAAAACGGAAGAGTTGCCATATTTAATCATTTCGCTTATCTCACGCGTGTTCCTATTTATATTTTCAGTAACAAAATCGCACGTGTTCTGAGTTGTGTCTGTATCTAATGTGTTAATAATAATAGCATTATTCTGGTATGACATATCTGGTTGTACACATGTACTAGCTGTATCATGGTTTTCCTCCAAAGTGGGGTCAAAAATGTGCATTATCTTTTCTTCGAAACGTTTCTTATACGTATCATCATTGGGTGCATACTTCACATGTATGTCATTACTATAAAGGTCATGATCATTTTTATTTTTTTTTTCTACTTTACTAGATATGTAACAATAGTCAAATGAGTTATACAACAAATTAATATATCGTAACCTGTTATTTGTTATATTTAAACGTTTAAATAAATTGTTTTTATTTATTTTTACACATGAGTAGTTAGTTTCCTTTACTATTATGTTGTCTGGAAGTGTGTCCATTTGTGTAAGCAAACTGTTTTCATTACATTTCTGTTGATCCTCCAACGAGTGCAAACACACGAAAGAATGTTTCTGCTCAGATGTTATATCACCATTTGTTCTTAAGTTAGCATTTTCAAAATTACCTTCTAAGTGTTCATTACTGTGTGCACTTTTTATTAGTCTCATATTATCTTTTTTTACATTTATATTTATTGGTGCATTTTTGTCCTCATGTGATAAACTAGAACTAGAAAAATTTTCCATATTTCTACGATGTTTATGAAAATTTTTTTCTTCAATTATATTTTTTCCCTTCATGTTATTTTTTTTTGGACTACTTTTCGCTGAGGTTTCACTGGGAGTAGGAGCATACATCTCATCGTGGTCACTTTCATAAAAGATGCTCTCACCACTGCAAAAATGTTTTTTTTCTTCGATTTTGCTTGCATGCTTACTCTCCATGTCGTTGTTATTGTCTAAATGTTTTCCCTGTTGCTCGCAATTATCACCCCCAAGGATGTTAGCGGTTCCATGGGAGGAACTTTCGCCAATGTTCGTGGTTGCAAGGGAGGAACTTTCTCCAGTGTTCGCGGTTGCAAGGGAGGAACTTTCTCCAGTGTTCGCGGTTGCAAGGGAGGAACTTTCTCCAGTGTTCGCTGTTGCAAGGGAAGCACGTTGACTAACCGTTTCTGCTTCTTTTGCCTTATTCTTAGCTGTTTTATTGCCTTTTGTGTGTTCCCCCTTTTGGGAAGAGTTCCATCCATTATTGGTATTTCCGTCCTGTGCACATGTGTATTCAGTATGTTTATATTGAACATGTTCAGTTGAGCTGTAAATTTCCATATCTGCATTATCAATTTGGGTATTTTTTCCCATTTCATCGCTGCCGTTAGGGTTCATTTCGATGTCTTTACTGCATACGACATTTTGGTATTCTCCCTTGCGATGACTGCTCCCTCCTTTTTCCATCCCTAGTTCGAAGTACAATTCTGTCACTTCGTCATTATGGTATTTATATTCGCTTTTATTACTTGTGTTTTTTCCTTTACCTTCATGCATAACCTGTTCATCCTTTTCTCTTGTATCAGAATCGAAGAATGTAGAAAATTTTTCAAATTTTAATTTTTCCGTTTCATTTTTTTGTTTCTTCGATTTGGTTATTTCTGTGTTGTCACTGTCATTTTTTTTCTTACAATTTGTTGTACTTGTTTCATCTTCTTCATTTATCATATTAATATGATGACCAATATTTTCGAGCTCATTGGTAATAATTTCCATTTTTATATTTTCCTTAACCTCTTGGTTTTTCCTATCGCATGAATCAATATCATTTTCGACATTACATTTGCAATGGTTTTTGTATCTTTCATCCATTGCAACTGCAATATTTTCTTTCTCCTTTTCTTCTGTATCATTCTCAGTAGGATAATTATTGGGTTGAATTTCAAAGAATTTCTCATTTTTCTCTCTACCAACTTTGGTATTAATAAGTTGTTCTCTACCATGTTCATCTCTAATTGCAAAAGAATTATCGTCATTTACAATATCGACAATACAACTTTCTGGAACATTGTTTAATTTGTCAGATGAGGACATGTTTATATTATCTCTTTTTTCTACATTGTTTAATGTAATTTCTCCATTTGAGTTGCTTAAAAATATATCCTTAAAGTGTTCCCAATTAGATGATAAATAGTATGGTTCTATTTTAGTTTCATCCTCATTTTTTATATTTTCCTGATTACTTAAAGTATATTTCTTTGCCTTCCTTTTTACTTCACAAAATGTTTCATTGGAGTTTTCACTTTTTACATTTTTTTCTTTCTTCTCATCTACATTATGAAGCTGTACACTGTTGATAATAAAATTTGTTTCTATCTTTGTATGATAATTATGTCTCTCCTTTGAGTCATGCTTCTTATCATGATACTGGGAATTTTCATTTTTTGAAGATATATACATTCTATTATTGATTAGTACGTTTTTTTGACCTGATATATTTTGATACCGTTCGCTTTTCGGTTTTATCGTTATCACGCTTTGACCAATTTGTTGAGAATCATTGACTTCTTCCCGTGGTTGCTTCATTTGTGTGCAAATATCGAAAGCATTATCACGTTCATTTTTCGTATTGTTCCCGCCATTACTCTTATGTTGATATTGTGTTTTCTTGAAGATGGGATTATATGTGTTACTACTATTTTGATACAAGTTTTTTTTTACTTCTTGCCTTTGATTTGGGGGTTTGTAGTTATCTATGACTTCCTCCCTATTTGACTTAAACTCATTATTGAAGTTGAACAAATTTTCCATATGCATACTCTTTTCATCTGAATTGTCTTTTTTTAAAAAAGAGCTCAAAAAATCTTTTTCGTCGTGCAATTCTAACTTGTTAGCGTGAGAACCATTATAATTTTTGAACTCTTCCATATTTGAATGTTTCATGCAATTATTATTTAGATGTGAATTCATATAAGTTTGTTTATTTTTCCTTGATATGTATGTAATTCCGTTTTTATAATTCTTTAGTTTTTTTTTCAATTTAAAGTTTATTGGGATGTGTACTACGTGACGTCCATCTTTCACTGTGTCCTGTCTGCTGCTAAGGGTTCCAAGATTGGTCCGGGTGCTTAAATAAGCAAAGTTAGCTTTTTCACTCTCTGCGTATATATTTCGGGGGAGTTTTTCTTGGTCGTTTTTGCGCACGTTGCGGTTGTTGGAAAGGGGGAGGGCTGTATTTTTCTCCCAGTCGTTTTTTCGAAGACACGAGTGTGGCATTTGCTGTTTTTTTCCTTTTGAAAGAATTTCTGCATAATTTTTACTTTTAAGGTATTTTTCAAAGTTTGACAAATTTTGGTACATTTTTAATTTCGAGTTTTTTCTTTCCATTTTTTTTTTTAAATAACTGTTTGTAAGAGATCCATTATTTATAATGATATTACTGCTAGAGTTAGAACGAAAGGAATGCTTAAAATTGTAGTTTCTGTAATGTATGTCGATATGATCCATAGAGCTATTCTTCCTATGATTGTTAATTTTTTTTAAAGTTTGAGAATAATTTTTTTTTTCCTTCCAGTTTTTTGTTAAATAGGGAAAAGTATTATCTGAACTGGTTTGTGACTTTTCACCTGGAAGGCTACTTCTTCCCTTTTCAGGAATGAGAGGCCTTTTATATTTTGGCTCCTCTTGTCCTATTTTGCGTCTTTGTTCTACATTCTTTTTTGTATATATATATTTATTTAAGTATCTTGAAACATTGAAATATTCCTTTTCTTTATGTAGTTCAATGATTAATTCATTTTTATTTTTTAGGATGTTATTATAATTGTACGTATTTTTGTGGGTAGGAATGTCTTCTCTATTCTTTTCTTTCCTTTGGTTGTAGCTTCTCCTTACGTAGTCAGAACTGTTAGTGATATGCATAGCATTTGATGTATTGAAATAATTCGTGTTACTTAAATGGTTGAAGGAAAATGGAAGGTTATTTTTCATGTT
Source organism: Plasmodium ovale wallikeri (assembly GCA_900088485.1). NCBI lineage: Eukaryota > Apicomplexa > Aconoidasida > Haemosporida > Plasmodiidae > Plasmodium > Plasmodium ovale. The sequence goes on along the minus strand of FLRD01000087.1, from coordinate 14,514 downwards.
TATAATTGATGAATTATTTACATATACAGGGTTTATGTTGATGGGCAGGTCGTTTTGTTTCTTTTTATCTTCTTCCATTTTGGTAAGATTTAAAGTTGTTTTTTTTTCCTTCATTTTTATTGTTCCGTTGAGATTAATTCTGTACAAATTTTTTGTGTTTTCGAGGAAGGGAGTAAAATTTATGGGGGTATCTGTTTTCTTATTTTGCTTTTCACCATTTGTTTGAACGTTCTGGTTGCCCAGTTTCGTATAACGTTGGCTCTTTAACTTGGGGCTACTGTGTGTAGTGGTATTCCTAGGATATACTATGGTGTTGCTGTTAGTAGCGTCTACCACTGTACTGTTAGCTTTAGCAGTTGTGATGCTATTAGTGTCACTTGCTGTGGAGATGGAGCATTTATGGATGTAGCGCGGACGTTGTGCAGTATATGCTTTTTGTACGGTGCTTGCTGTTTTTGCTACGTCTTCCCGTTGTGCAACTTTTGCCCTCTGCACAGATAGTTCATCGCTGTGGTTTTTTGTGCTTCTTCTGAATTTTTGCATACCATTCATTTTGCTAATAATATCTCTAGAATTGATAAGGTCTATGTCGCAAAATTTTTTGTTATTTCTTATTACAAAATTACTGTTTACGTTTAAGTTGTCTTTGTTGATGTTAAAAAGGCTAAGCGCCTTTTTTTGTTTTTCTATCTTTTCGTCATTTTTATTTTTTATATTGCTAAGTTTGTTATTGTAGTATGTTGCGGAATCACATAGGAAGGATGCCCTTGGTGAGAATAAATCTGCATGAAAATTAATTTTACCCAGCACATTTTCATCGTTATCCTTCTCAGTATAATACGAAGAATCGTGTTCAGCTATATTGGTGTAACTAATTCTGGTGTAGTCTCCCATGTCTTTTTTGCAGGTTTAACTTAAAACTGAGGCTTGTAATTTTTTTTAAATCCTATATACCTTTCATATATTTGTGCAAAATGTCTCCATTATTTGGTATATTCATATTTTAATTGCACTTTTCGCGAAATGTACATTTTTTGTTGTCAGATTTGGAAGCATGAAAGGGGCGATAAATTCAAGTAAGTCAGCAGAAAGGTGTTAACATGTATGTGGAGGCGTGTACTTTATACGTAATATATGCGTGAAGACGCATGCATATGAATACTAATTAGTACCTACCGTTTTTAGCATTCGTGCGCAACCTTTGCTGTATGAAGAGTGCATTTAAGATATGTGCACAGTTACACATGTTATGTGTGGAACGCTACAGCAGAATGGACATTTTTAAATGTGATTTAATCTGCCATTGCAAAATGCCAAAGGTGTAATTTTTCAGTGTACTGATGATAATATGCAAAGAAGGATAAATGGGGGTGTTAGTCTGCTTCGAAGGAAAAAAAGTTAATAGGTGTCAAACATGCGAAATGAACAATTTAAATATACATTTTTATAAATTGACCCTTTGAAGAAAATTATATTGTTCTTATGCATTCGTTTTTCTTATCTCCTATAGTACCGTTTTTGTGTACTCCTTGTAGCACCCTGTGAGGGAAACAATATGTTGCATATTTTTTGAAAGAATTGTTCAAAAATGTAACACACCTAAATGCACACTTAAAAAAAAAAAAAAATTCGTATATTCTCCCAAATGCAATAAATTCCTCTTTTCGAATTCTTTTTTTTTTTTTTGATAAATTATGTTTTCTCTTTCAATTTACTTAAAAAGGGTTGTTATGCGCACAAATTTTTTTTTTTTTTTTTTTTTTTTTACATAATATAAACGTTTTTTCTTCATTTTGGGGTGGACATATATATGCAAATATATGTACATATGCATATATGTATATAGGGAAAATTCAGAAGAATAGCAATTAATTGCCTTGTGGATTTGCAAAAGGTAAATTTTTTAGGGTTAATAAGAAAGGGGGAAAGACGTGTTACATAGGTGTATATACACGTAGGTGAAAAAAAAAGGGGGGGGGGTTGGAAATGTGTACATTTTAATATGGTCACTTTTGCACATTTGTGTAGTTATACATTTATACAGAGAAAAAAAAAAAAAAAAAAATTTCATACTTTATTTAATATTTTGTTCAAATAAGGTGTTACTAATATGAAACTTGAGAAATGTGCACGTATCCATGAATAGGTGGTTTAAAAAGAGGGAATAAGACAAAAATGATTTTTTTAAAAAATATAAATTTGGGTAAAAAAAAAAAAAAAAAAAAAAATATGAAATGTGTAAATATTTCAAAGAATAGTCTTGTTGGGATAAGCATATTTGTATTCAAACATTATATCGCATTTGTATGAGGCAATATTTTGTTTGCAATCCGGGTTGAAGTTGTTTGTGATTTTTATGAATCTGTCTATTGTTAAGATGTACGTGGGGAGAAAGGTCCTAATATTCATTGCAACTAATCGTTTTTTTTACATAATGTTTCATTCGCATGAAGAATTATGGGAATAGCAAATTTGTGAACATTCATATGAATGAGCTGGTTTTCTTGTTAATTTCCATCACATGGGTAGTGACATGTTTGTGTAATAAAGGGGTACATATTTGGACTTAATTTACCTAATGATTTTCCTAATTTTGTCTGTATGCTCAAAATCTAAATGTCTATTTTTTGATAATTTTTTAAGGTATGTAAGTTCTTCCGGGTTATATATGTAATCATCTTGTTCCTTTCCTTTAGCAGATGTTTCATCAAAATTGTTCAAATATTGTATATTTAAATCTGTTTTTAAAAAATGGTTTATTTTTTCTGCTTGTATGAGTTTATGTTTATTTATAATTTCGTTGTACTTATGATAATATTTATCTGAACACCTCCTACTGTATTTTACTGGGTATTGTGGTATTAATTTACATAGGCTTAAAACATACTTCATGTGATCACTAAAATTACAGTTTGCAGCTAGCCAAAATTTAACTCTATTAAAACGTAATCTAATTTCTTTAATGTTTTCTACATTATTATAATAATAATCATTATTTGGGTTGCTGATGTTATATGTATTTAATTTTTCCCTTATGTTATTTTTGTTAACGTACGTGCCTAATACTTCTATATGTTTTCCATTTTTTTTGTCCTTCTGATTTGCAACTACAATTTTGTAAAACCGTTTTCTTTTTACACCGTTCACTTGGCACCTTATTCTTGGGGGACCTTTGTCTTTTGAAAAGTACGGTAAAAATAATCTTCTTATCATTTTAAAACGGGGAGAAACTGTTCAGGGTTTCCTGTCATATGGGGGTGTGTTCTTGTTATTATTTATGCTCTGCTGCAAGGAGATGCATATGCTGAGTCATGTTGCAATTATTATCATGTTATGCGACATGGGTGACTCGATGCGATTATGTATCACGCAGTACTGCAGTACTGCAGTACATTTATATTGGTAAAACATACCGAAGTTAACAAAATTGAGCTTGAGGATCATATGTATAAATATATATAAAATGGTGAATCCTACTGTGCTATTATTTCATCGAAATACATGTGGCAATCCTTTTTTTGTTAAAAGCAAATTTTCCATTTAAGCAGAATTTCAAAGAATTAAAATAAAATACGCAACATTATATATATATATATATATATATATATATATATATATATATATATATATATATATATATATGCATAACAGAAGTTACATTTTTCGCTCAGGAGTCAAGGGTATTTATGCGCATGTTCGATTATAACATCTGGACTGTTGCAAAATGGTAATTTTTTTTTTCACGCATTATGCTGTTTCTCCTCGTAAGGTAGGTTTGTTTTCTATTTGAATGGTCACATTTTGAAATTTTCATTTGGAATTTTTTTTCCTGAAAAGGTAAAAGGGAAACAGGATTTTGCACAAAAGTCAACGCGAATACGTATATATGTGCAGTCGCACGTAGTGTATACATGCATTTGTATAAATAGATACATATGCGATCGTAAATGAGTACATGAGCATATGGCTTTATTTTTTCTTTTTTCCCTTTAAATTAAAAAGGATTATGGAATTTTTTCATTGTCCATTTTTCATTATTCCTTTTCCATTTTTCCTTTGCCATTATTCTGTTTTTGTTCCTAAGCATTCGTGCATTTTATATGAGTAATATTTTTGCAGCTCGTTTATGAAAAGAAAAAAAGATCGCACAGTGATTAGTGAACTTAATAAGCAAAAGAAGCTACACACATATAAGTGAACCTATATTTATATTACTAAAACAGAAAAAAAGAAAAGAAAAAAAAAAAAAAAAAAAAAGATGAATAAAGTGTTCTCTTACAGGTTTAAGAAGAAACCACCAATCTTGAAGTCTGGCTTAGAGTAAGGAAAATGAAATTAATTTTTTTTTATCGATTTTTTCTTCAAGTTATATTTTTTGTAGCTGTATTTCAACGTAGGTCCTGTTTGGCATGTGTGTATATACCAGCAAAAGTTGTGTGCATTTTTTTATCCAATTATTTTATTTTTTTTACTTTATTTTTTTTACTTTATTTTTTTTACTTTATTTATTTTATTTTATTATTTTTTTTTTTTATTTTATTATTTTTTTTTTTTTGTTTTATTATTTTTTTTTTTCCCCGCCCCTTTCTTTTTAGGGAGAATAAAGAAGAATGGAGTGTCTTTATTAAATACATGGATGATTTAAAAAATGTTTGTAAATTATCAAATGAGAAGAATGAATATGGTTCAGATGATTGCAGTGAAAATGATGATAATTCTTTTAAAAATTTAGTTAGAGAAAATATAGAGGATGTTATAAAATTAAAAAGATGGAATGGTGAAATGGAATTTGAGGCTCATCCTATTTACAAGGAATCATCTTCGGATAATGACAGCTATTCTGTAGAATCAGGTAGTGTATTAAATTTTAATAAGTATAGCTTATTACAAAATAACATATATTCAAATAATGCTAATTCGAAGAAACAAAAAGTTAGGGAGAAAAGCAGTAACTATATGTCAAATGCAAATTATGAAATGAAAAAGGAGAAGAAAAAAAATATTTTTGAAGATTATTATAAGAATAGAGGAAAAAATAAAAAATGTGGTAATTTACATAAAAAATCCCATTTAAAAAATAAGAATCGAGATAAACTAACTAGTAGTGATGATAATTATGTACATGATGATAAAATGGTTATACAGAATTCTTTAACAAAATTAAATGAACAAATTTATAATAAAAAAAACAAACATGCAATGAATACAAATTATAAAAATGGAACCGATTATGCACACCCCTTTAAACATAATGACAATTTTTCTTACGAAGACAATGAAAATGTAATACAGCACGAAGGTTTTCTTTCGAATAATGGAAATTATAAATACAATGAATTACACAAAAATAGACATACTAAGGGAAAAAATAGAAAGAAAAGCACCAATTTGAATATCGAAAGAATGAGTCCAGAAAATGGAGCTACTAATCCATTGCAATATTGCAATAATAGCGATAGCGGTACACGAGGTAGTAGTACCTATGCAGGTGATGCTCAACAGAAAGGTGAGGGCGGTCAGAATTGTTCTAGGAGAAATAAGGTATATGAAGAATATACAAACAGAGAAAGTAATTTATATGGAACAAATAAATCTGGACGAAGAAAGAATACGGGAACAACGAAGGAAAAGGCACAGAAAAAGGGGCCAATAGATGGGTCGTATGCGTATAATTATGCATATCTGAACAATAGCAATGAATCTTCAACGTCTAGTTCGAATGAAGCAGGTAATGGAACCATAATGAATTTAGAAGAAGAAATAAATAATTATAATTTCGGCAATTTTATGTAAGCGCTTTTTGACATTCCCATATGCAGAAAAAGTAAAAGCAGTTCGGGGAAAGCGGGTAGGATAAAGGTTTAACACGAATACCCACAATGTACATTCCCACACGAACGCTTTCAAAGGGGAATGAAGCGTGGTATTTGCTCCTTCGTCCACGCGTTGGTTTATTTGCATCATAAAATTGATACATGGATAAACTGTGAAGAACCCTTTGGCGAAGGATACAAATACGGTAATGCGACAAATTAAAAAAAAAAATAAACATAACATGCGATTAATATGAAAAAGTAAATGCATAGCATATGTGTACGAGGGGTGTACTGCAAAACGAAAACAGCAGAGCACAAAAATTGGCGTCAAAGTGGGGGTCAAAATTGAGATGCTAAAATGAATAAATGTGTACTAAAACAAGAAGGGTGCTGTGCTGCGGTGTTGTAGATATACAGTGTGGAGAGTTTTAGAGGAATATGCGGCACAGTGATTGATTGACGAGTGCCCAAAAATTTGCTCCTGTTCGTATTTATAAATGGCGGTACTTCAAATTCTATCTAGCAACTCGCTTAAAAGGATTGGTTTCCACTGGAGGTCTTCAAACACATATATAATATTGTTATTTATATATATGGAAATGTTATTAACGGAAAAAATTACATTTCCATTCATTTTTCGATCACTTTTTTGCAAAAATAAAATGCCGTTCTGTAGGCAGTATTTTTCTATGTAATTTTTTACATTTATGTTTTCATCTTGTTGTTGTATGTTTTCATATTCGTTTATGTCATTTTCCAATTTGTTCATTATATTTAGGTATTTTTTTTTAGAAAACTTATAATCACCTCCTGAGTCATCTATTGATTTATTTTTTTGCATATTATGTAAATGATTTATTTCATACAATTTATTATTACTTTTTGGAACTGCGTAAAGAGGAACTGGGATTTTTATATCTTTATATAAAAAGTAGTAGTTTATTTTATCTTCCGAATGAATTTTCTTTTTATCATAATCTAACACCTTTTCAACAGAGAAAGTTATAATTTTTTCCTGCACTATGTACGTTTTAATAACATTTAATATACTAAACATGATATTTTTTATGGAATCATTTTTCATTAGGTTATTTTCAAAAACGTCTTTAACATTTTTAAAGGTTTCATATATTTCTTTTTTTTTAATTCTTAAGATTTCCTTTTTCTGACCATCCGTAGTAGATGGTTGTTGTTCAGGCAACTGAGTCATTTCTTTATCCATGCTACATGCTGTTTCCTTGTGGTTGCTCAATAACCAATTAAGTTCTCTTAAATGATTACACACATACTTTGAATAATTATAGAAGAAGTATACCTTATATATGAAAACAATAATATTTTCATCTACGCATTTATGTAATATCATAATTTTGTTAAGATGTTCGAAATTGATATCTGCGAAATTTATTACGGTCAGTTCGTATATTAGCCTTTTCACTATAACTTCAAAAATTTCTTTTTTATATATATTATTTGTGAGCGCTATTTTTATTAACTCTATGTAATTTTCACATATCTCAGATTTCTGCATATATATAAATAAGAAATACGTGTAGTAGTTATTAATGTACGAACTAATATCAAATTGTTTGTTAATATCAAGTAATATAGATAGTTTATTTTCTATGTTTGTGAGTGTATTGTCGTCTATGGGATCATTTTCGTTCTTGCTTGTATCTGTTATTACTACTTTATTAATAAAAAAGATTACTACGCTTTCATAATAATTTCTACTGAAAATGTGTTTGAAAAGTTTTATATAATTAAAGAGGGATATATAATTTTGTTGGTAAAATTCTGAATAAAGTAAATTGAAATATATGATATCATCGAATTCGTTTTCAATTTTCTGATATTGTGTTATATTATTTTTATCACATCCCATTAGTATTATTTTTTTAATATGTATTAAATATTTTACGTCTTTTTCATTAAGCTTGTTTTTTCCGTTGTCCTTACTGGGGTTATGTGAACTTTTTTCCCACTCCTCAGGAGTTTCATGTTCTTCCACTGGTACATACTTGCTTATTCTGCTACTATCAGAGTATGGCGAAATTTCTTTATTCTGTGTTTCCATTTGTTGGGTACTTTTTTCATCATGCAGATAGTCATATCTTTGTCTTACATCTAAATCGCTTCCTTTTTTGCTAGAAAAAAAGATTCTTAAAAACTCTAAAAAAAATTTGGACACATAACTATTTAAAAGTAAAAATTCTGAATTGTCATAAATAAAAAACAGGAAGGTGTATATATCTCTCAGGAATACTGGGTCAGTTCTTTCTTTAACCTGAATGTTCTTAACGTCTATTAAGTTGTATATATCTTGCAAGTTGTCAATTATTCGGTATGATGTTCTAAACTGTGGATTGTCCCCTTCCTGCTTGGGGGAATCCTCAAAATAGCCTCTTCTTCGCAGAGTTTGGTAATTGTTTGTTAACGTGTCATTTAGCTTTTCCTCAAAGGCGCCAACACTGGTGTGATACAATTCTGTTGGCGTGGCGTTTTTCAGGACATTTTTCGAGGATGTGCAATCTCCGTTGTGATTCTCTTCCTTGTGGAAAAGAACGGAAGAGGTGACATCATCACGAAGATTTATCAATTTTTCACTTTTTTGACCTGTTCCTAGGTCGAAGAGCGTGGGTATATATGGATTTGGTGAACTGCTATGGTCGCATTCCTTATCCTGTACTTTTAGTTCGCAGCAATTTCTCTCAAATATGTATTCATTATATGATGCATTATTAAAAAGGAAGGGATAGGGAAGTATCGTATGTAGATTTAGTATGTATTTATATGTTAAGGCGTTTTTCAGTATTAATAAATGTGTTTTATAAATATCATTTTTATTGGCATAATTTATACATTTCATAAATTTATTTTCTGCCTCTTTTTGCTTTTTCTTAGAACTAAAATAATCATGAGATATATTCTGAGTATGCTCATCAAGCTCGTTCTTCATTTGTTGTATATTACAAACGTAGATGCTATCTAAATAACAATTCGTACTATTAAATATTTCATTTTGGGTGTAATGAGTATTCGATTTTAACTTAGCATTAATCTGATTTTTTACATAATTAAAATTCCAGTACTTTTTTAAATTAAATTTTTTTTTCCACAAAGTACTGATATGTACATGTTCATTAAGAGGAATATTATAAGTTACATTTGAAGATTTATTTATGTTAAAAATGTAATCATCAGAATATTTTTGTTTCTTTTCTTCTAAAACACGTGTATGTTCTTTAACCTCTATAGGAGCTATATTTGTTTTAATTTTATTTCCAATACCGTCTTCATAACCCATTTTTCTTAAAATTTTAAACCCTAATCCATATTTTTCAAAATTTTTGTCGGCTTCTCTTAGTTCCGTTAAATTATACTTTTTTAAATTATTTTTTATAAAATCATTTTCTTCACTTTTCATATGGAAATTAAAATTAAAGACAAAGTTTCTAAACACATCATACTCTTCAAAATTGTCTGAATCACTATCTGTGGAGTAAATTAAATCGTTTTGTTTCTCCCTCTTCTGTTCCTCCTCTTTCTGTTCAGTCGATTTTGTTTTTTCATAATTCAAAAATCCTGCACTAACAAATTTCACTGGCTTGAGATATTTCTCTTCTTCTACATCTTTGGAAATATTACCTTTTCTTCCGTTTTTGGTGTTTGTATGTTTGGAGTATAATTTTTTTTTTTTTTTTTTTTTTTCATTTTTTTTATGAGCATAGGATAAATCATCACTGAAGGTATCCATGCCTCTTGTTTCTTTTGTGAATATGCCTTTTGTCCTACACGCCTTCAGTGACTAAAACCGTGCGCCGGTATTTATACATAAGTAATATCAATCTTTATGTATAAGTCGCGCGTATAATATATGGTTATTGGCGTGTGTTGTAACGTTAGCGGCGATTGACCATATATAATATGCATACAGCGGTATTAATTTATCGTCATACATTTGTTAAATTCGTTGCACAGTATAAGTTACTTATGTAGGTAATAAATGTACATTGGCTATTGATAATGGCGAAGGTAAGTGTGGGGATACCCATTTGTAGGACACTTTTTCACAAATTCGAGTGTTCGGTAGGAATAAAAAGGATAAATAAAAAAAATGTATTTTCCTACTGTATTAAACAATGTATTCTGTTTTTTTCCATTTCACTTAATGACGTAAAACTTTATCTACTTTTGCAATTTTATGCAAACAATTGGGTGTTCCTTTTTTGTAAGTACGTTTGAACGATTAAAATTTGTTGTAATGTTTTTTTTTTTTTGTGAATTACGTTTATTGCGAATTACACAGATGAAAAGCTATTTATGCTATGTTTTATGGACTTGTATAAATGAAGGCAAATTTAACGTAAGTTAAAAAAAAAAAAAAAAAAGCTAAACGTATTGCTTGCTTATTTTTTTTTTTTTTTTTGAAACTGATAAAGATTGCTAAATGTTCTAAGGGATGATATGTGTTTCCTCATAGAAAGAAGTGGGTGAGCCCATACATAATATGTAAATTGCGCATATGACATTCTTAGAGCAATTCGGAATATTGTATTTGAAGTTGACGATAGAATGAAAAAAAAAAAAAAAAAAAAAAAATTAACCTCTTTTAAAATGGTGAAGATTTTAATAAATTTGAAGAGGCAATATTCATTTTAATGCACGTGGCTATCCTTTTTTTTTTTTTTTTTTTTTGCAGTCGTGATGTTTTTTAAAAATGTGAGTGAATTGGATAATTCAATTTTTTTTATTGTAGAAAAGGATATGTTTACAAACTGTTCATACAGGAGCGTGCAAGGAGCAGCTTATTACCGGTTTGGGCGTATATGCGAAATGCAGGCACTGTACGCAACGTACTAAAAATACATGAAGTACATATATATATATATACGCATCGGTATTGCGCGGTTGTCGGAAATGTTTCGTTGTCTTCATGTTTTACAGAAAGTGTGAAGACCGTAATGAATATTTTGCATTTGATTAAAATAGAGTAGTTTCTCTGTGATGAGAAAAAAAGAAAATGAAAAATTATTATATACACGGTTCTTTACAGACCCTTGGAGAAATTAGCAAAAACGAACAGTTTCTCGGCTAACTAGTGTTACTATGTATAATGTGTGGAAAAGGGGGGCTGAAATGTTCTGTAGTGCTACACACGTACATACAATTATTTTCTTATCCATTATTTTTGCGCATAGCATTACGAATGATATATGTTACCCTTTGTACATGTGCCAAGAACGTTAACTGAGACATTGGAAGTATTCTTTCTGATCGAAAATGTAACTACATATTTGAATGCGTGTGCACACAGTTCTAATTAATTCGTATGCAGTTGAAAATATGCATGGATTAAGCTAAATGGGCGACTTAATGAGTGCGAATAATCCTGCGACAGTATTTGCCATATCTGTGTTTACGTATATTTAAATATAAACGCGAATAAAGTGAATATGTGCAGTTTTTCTGTTCATACGCAATGAGTCCCTTCGGTTTTCGTGAACCTTTTTGGAAACATTAGGAGTAAAATGCCATATTATATTCATTTAGCCGCCGTTTTGGAAAAGTAAACATTATTGAGTTTTTTCATTTTAAAAGCATAATAAAATAATACCTTTTTTAAAGGATTTTTTCCGAATTAGCATTACTGCTTAATGGGGAAGAAACTCCTTTAAAAAGAGCATACATATTTACTTTCTTCTTAGAAACGTGTGCACGCTTTAATGCCCTTAATATAATAAGTTTTGTGGGAAATAATTGCATGAAAAAAAAAAAAGTTTGCCCAGTTTTGCACTTTCCTTCATATATATGTGTAGTATTGTGTATTAGAAAAAAAAAAAAAGGAGAAAATTATTTTTTCAAAATTTGTAAAGGGAAGAGTGAAAATCGTATAAAAAGTGCTTATTTATTGTTCGAAATTAAGCGCTTATCTGTGTTCGTACATGGAAGTAAAATTATTACAAAGTCGTTTTGCGCATACATAACGTTATTTTTGTTGTGTAAAAAATAAAAAAACTGACACGATCATTATTCATTTTCCAAAATAGATACGTATAGTTATATGAATTGTTTTACGACGTAAATAGCTGTGTAACGTGAAATTGGCCTTGCTTAAAAAAATCCGAACATGTATAAAAATTAAATATACTTAAGAGGAATTCATTCACCTTACTTTTACTCTTGTTATGTATATATATATGCATGTACCTTGTAAGGAGAATATGAAAGGGTAATTCGTAATAATTTAGTGAAACCGTGTGCGCTTGGTTTTTGCGTGCGTAAATCGTAGTACAGATTTAATATTTGCGCTTTTGGGGGGAAGAGAGCAGGAAAAGAAAAAAAAAAAAAATTAAAAATATGGAATAATTTATCATAAAAAAAAGAAAAATGGAATTAAATTATTTTACAAAGTTTAAAATATAATTAATATTATTTCTGAATTGATAGTAAAGAAAATGTCAGCAATATTAGCTGAAGCTTGAAGAATATTTTTTCCATGCAGTAATAAATAAAGAAATAAAAGTGCAAGGGATGGAGTTATATTGGCATATATATTTTACCAGTAGTAAATGGTATTATTTACGCATGTAAATTAAATAGGTATATATTTTGTTATAAAATTTGTAATGAATATTAGGGTTAAAATAAGGATAAAATTAATATAAAAATAAATTCCAATAAAAACATTTTAAATAGATAGCTATTAAGAAAATATCAAAGATTAGTGTTGAATTTAAGGGACCGAAATAAGTCTTTAAAATGCGATTCTCAATATGTTATATTTATACTTATTTTAGTCATCATAATAGCTCTTATGATATAAGATGATTCCTAAGAATTTCATGGGCATCAGAGTATTATTTATATTATTTTGTGCATGGCACATACGAGTAAATGCAATATATTTTTTTAATATATATGCTATATATGAGCGAGGTTCATATTCTAGTAATGCAGAAAACCTTTATAAGTCAATATACGTGATGCCGAGAAGGGTTGGGTGGAGTGCAATAAAGTACTAAAAATTATTAAAAATGTACGTATAAATATAAGAAAGTTCAATAAATGAAAAATTTTTTATTAAAAAAATATTTACCGCTATATTTTTAAGAAAAATTAAGAATGAATATATATATGAAAAAAATAAATAAATAAATAACCAAGCAAAAATGGGAACAGTTGTGATTGGGGTAGATGATGAAGAGCAATAATTAAAATTTTTTTTTAAATTTTAATTTTGAAAAAACTTAAGAAAATATGTTTATATAGTTAGTATTGTTAAAGTTACTTAATTTTTTTTTAAGTAATTTAACTTATAATTTTAAATGTATTTTAAGTTTAATTTATATGACGAAATTGTTATTTCGTTTTATAGGTATTCTTCTATTATTCTTTTCATCAAGTATCCAAATCATTTTTTTATTAGTATAATTTTTACTACCTTCAAGGATTTGACTTTGAGTATGTATTTTTCGTGAAAAAAGTATAAATATAAAATTTGCATTTTTATTTTTATAGTTTAAAATTTTTCTTTAATCTTTGTTAAACCTCATCAAGTATATTCATTTAAATTCTTATGTAGACCATAATTTAAGTAGAGTTATTTTATTTTATAAAATAGCTACTATTAAATTTATCTTTTCAATTATATTAAAATCATTAAATTGATGATTTTATTATATTCTAAATAAAGACAATCTGCTTACTTGTATACTGTTGAAATTTAACATCAACAAAGTGATGATATTAACTAAATAATAAATTGTATCATAACAGCATATTTATATGTAAATATGAGAAAATCATTCCCAGATAATTAGTTGCCGTCTAAATATGTGCTATAAAAGTTTGTAAGAATCTTTGCGTATATATATTTATTCGCAATAAATTAATTTGGTTTTGCTTTATTCTATATTTTACATCTTATGAATATGCTATTAGATACTAAAATTTTATTTGCAAAACTACAATACAAAAATATAGATGTTGCAAAAATAAAAATTAACAAGTAAAACATCAATAATCATAATTTCCCATGTAAATGGAAATACTTCTTGAAAACATAATTATAATAAATTATATTTTATAATGAGGAATAGATTATTTTGTTCTATTTTTTGTATGCGCTGTTAGACTTTATAATTTATGCACGCAAGATTGTATTGTAATAAGTAATACAACTTTGCTATGCGAAATTAGCTAGTTTACGTAAAAAATACAAAATTTAGCAAATGATTTATTCCGTATTATTAATATAATATACTAACCTGGTTGATCTTGCCAGTAGTCATATGCTTGTCTCAAAGATTAAGCCATGCAAGTGAAAGTATATGCATATTTTATATGTAGAAACTGCGAACGGCTCATTAAAACAGTTATAATCTACTTGACATTTCTATATACAAGGATAACTACGGAAAAGCTGTAGCTAATACTTGCTTTAATGCGTTTGATTCATTTTTGTCTCTTACGTATGTACTTGTTAAGCCTTTAAGAGAAAAGTTTACAACTTAAGGAATTATAACAAAGAAGTAACACATAATAAGTTTACCTTATTTAGTGTGTATCAATCGAGTTTCTGACCTATCAGCTTTTGATGTTAGGGTATTGGCCTAACATGGCTATGACGGGTAACGGGGAATTAGAGTTCGATTCCGGAGAGGGAGCCTGAGAAATAGCTACCACATCTAAGGAA